>QDHC01006412.1:273846-366044 GCA_013186455.1 Papilio dardanus tibullus
CGCAAAATCCACTTCCACTTCCCATCATTTCCTTATAAGAAAAGAATAGGAAGAGAAAGTGGATTAAAATTAGGCCTCCGGTACCACACTCATCGGACGAAACACGGAATTGCTTCCATTTGACGCCTGTCTTCTGTATTGCCTAGAGTAAAGAGAATCATATAGAGCCTCTTGGATTTTCGTTAATCCAGGTTCGACTGTATCTTAAATTCTACTCGTAAGCCACTAGCAACAGTTACTTTAAAATAAAAACATTTGAATGTTGTTAAAATCGCAAAAAGATAGATCTTTATACACATCTAAAAATCTTAACAACAAGCAACAACTCTGGTTGTGAATAAATCGTGTGTCTACAGTATACGGCGAGATTGCTTTCATTTCAACGAAGAAATAGAAAAGAACTCGTGGGAAATTGTGAATCGAACAAAAAAGAAACTATTAACAATAGGGAAACGTTATTTATAGGAGGTAATATTGTACATGGGGAATATCCAAAGTACTTTTCGATTGGCAATATCAAACATGTATAAAACTGACATTGACTTTCGATAAGTCATGTGCTTGTCACGTGTGAGATATCAAACGTTATCCTCAATTCTATACATTTTTATAGTTCGCTATCGAATCGCGTTGTAGCGCATATACTTTGGGTAACCCAGGTAAGTTATTAGAAACGGATAACAGGAACTTTATTACATACTAAAAATATACGCATACATTTAATTTTGTAGTAACATTTGAGCAAAATAATCAATGACACCTTCGCCTTAACATTTCGAAAGCCGGATTAGAACGTGACATGGATTAATAACTAAGTCGCTGTCCGACTTTAGTGAAATTTTAATCTTCACTCCTTCAAAGTTTCCCGGAATAATGCTCAGATTAGAATATTTAATTGCTTTGTGTCTGTTTTAACCAGAGGGGCTAGCACGTATATTTGAGACAAGCATCTTAAGCCGAGCGCCCACCGCGAAAGAGTAAGAGCTGAGTGGGAGCTGGGTGGCCCCATTTTCCACTTTCATACGAAACTGCATACTCGTGTCCCCACCAAAAAAGAGAAATGAGATGTGTCAAAAAAGACGAAATGTTCTAGAGACCCGAGCTGTGTCTTAACTGTATCAAATGAGACAACTGCGTTATGCCATTGGGCTCGTTTAGCTCAGCTCTTTGTCGGTGGGGACGCAAGCACATTTGAGGCCGCTCAGCTCACCATCACCGCTCATTACTCTTTTGCAGTGGGCGCTCGACTTTATTGTAATATTGTTTCGACATCCTATGTTCTTAAAAACTTACTTAAGTCGAAGAAAAATCTCCGTTTTTCTCGCGAACTCGGTCTAATGAAGCCAAAACATATAAGCGCAACACCCCTACGAGAATTGATTCCTTTTACAGTAAAAAAAAAATGTTGTTATATTATGCAGTTTGACAAAAAATACATCTAAGTATCTGCAGTGGAACAGCTGGGTTTTAATAACTGCGCAAAATAGTTATTTTTTTTCAGTTTCGGTCGAAATAGTTCTGCGAACTTTAGTGGCTGCAGTAAAAGAATTTTGAAACTCTACATCGTAGAGTTTGGTTAACATTTTTTAACTCTAATATTCCTTATTCTGTTTATTTTTTTTACAGTCATTTGGTCATAATCCTTTGTGATATTATGATTCTTGTAATCTATAGGTAAGTATATCTTATATACACAATTTATAAAAACGATAGATTAGTATTTTGTATGTATTGAAATAACTCACGAAGTGTTTAGCCGATTTCAAAAGTTCTTTCATCATTATAAAGCTACATTTTCCTCGAGTAATATAGGCTATATTTTAACACACAAGGACAAAGACGCAAACAACAGCTAGGTTTTAATATAAGGCGAATCGCATGTACCGTGCTTACAATTACTACAGTAGGTACTGCCATATTATGTAACTGTTATAATAATTGATGAATTGTCATGTCACGTCAACTGTCACGGTAATGTATTGTTACGTAGAATGTGATCAATCAATTTAATCATCCATGTCAATGTCACTGTTACATGACAACAATTGTGGTAAGGTATTTCACCATTCTACCAGAGCGTCGGTGGCTCAGGGGTTTAGCTCTTGTCTTGTAATCTGCAGGTTCCGAGTTCGAATCCCCGCCAAGTAAGGAATGTGTTTTTCGATTTTCGAATTTCATTTGTACATATTTACCCGACGCTCTTACGGTGAAGGAAAACATCGTGGCCGTGATGCAACCTGCACATATCGGCAAAGAAATTCAATGATATGTGTAGAGTCGACCAACTCGCACTGTGCCAGCTTGTTTGACTATGAGCTTTTTTTGGTTGACTATGACCTAGTCACCCCTTCGGTGTAGTCTCCGCGACCTTCGGTGTTTTGACCTTGACGTTTGTGATTCCACTATTTTACATACTATCACAGATAATATAATATATACAGATACCCCATCCCATACAAAGAAAATAAGCGTCCAAATTTAAATAAGCAGTACTGCTTATTTTAGTGTCAAAATATCGTGAGGAGAAAACGCCACCCAATATGCAAGATGGCGCTATTCTCAATAAACGAAATAAAAATAATTAAAATAAACGTCACGCGCCAATGTTCGGTACGGTTGACAAAAGCGGTTACATAATTAGTTTTAAAAATAATTTATTATACGATGGGCAAGGAGCTAAGGACCTTGGTTTACTTCTCAACAGCAACAAGCCATATGTCGTTGGAAAGGTCTTTGCTTATACATTATTTTTTGTATAAATGTAAATTGTAGCTTATGGGGTTCTCGAGTTATTGTTAAAAATAATAGCAAAATGTACAATTTCAACTTGCTTCTACTTAGAGCAGACTTACATCTATTGTACTGAAGTTTGTCAGTATTTACAGGTAATAGATAATTTTATGATACAAAAATTATTAATTGTAAAATTATAAATGGGTAGTGTTAGCTGATGGTACTTACTACGGTCACGGGTACGCGAGTCCCGACGAGGACCGACGTGGTCCGAGGTGAGAGAGAGGGATGCTCCACGGAAATAATTTTGCGATCGAGTTATAATATTATATTTAGAATGCAAAGACATCAAAATATTGAGACCGGACACCGCAATAAAAATTTTTGCTTGAATATTTTTTTCAAGATGATTACTAATAGTAAGGTCGCAGAAAAAGTAAACAGAACGTGCTATGTAACAACAAAATTGTTGTATTTATTTCACTACAGTTAATTTAGCCTTAATTGTAACTAAAATCTGCCTACCGGGGACTGGAAAAGACCTCACCCATCACGTGTTTCCGTTTGATACTAGACTTTCTGACCACCGTATAATTATAATATTTTAATTTATTTTGCTTATACATGTACATATTAATAAAATATGTCAAATATCGTCCGGTCTATTATTATAGTAGTTCTTTGTTTCTCCCAGCATATGAGTAAACTGTAAAGAAGACAAAACTTCTATGGAATTTCAAATTGGAATTTCATTTTATTAGGGTTGTCACAATAGGTTGATACAAATGAAACAATGTATGTGTTAATTTCTTTCAACTCATTTCAAGTTTAAGCGTCATGTTAACCCTGGATACTACCGGTGTCGCACACACACGTACCACATACACGTACCACATACACACATTTGACAGAAGCGTAGTTCAGATAAACACCATTAGAGAGCGCAATAATTAAATTAGTACATAATTAAGAATTAATAAAATTTTACAAAGGCTTAGTGTTATGTGTGTTTTGATGTTTAAAGTAATTCTAAATAGAGTAAATTTTAGTTTATTTTGGTTTTCAAGTTGATAAATTGCCGCGTTCGTTTCCTAATTTCAATACTCTGCTCGTAACCCCATCTAGTGAAAAAAAAATAAACTAAAAAACTTTTGTAGGGAATGGAACCCCGTGATACTATCCAAGATTTGTATGAAATTATGAAATATTTCGTCTAAAGATAATTTGAAGCAGATTGATGTTTGAAATCTTGAAATATCATTGTAATTGAAATTCACGTGAATAAATTGATATATATCTGTTTGCCAAGTTGGAACTGTTCCATACCCGGAATCTCATAATGACAATATGCATGACGGATATCAAAATTCTGCTATATTGGTGTTGAAATGTTAATCTACAATACTTTTGATTCGTAATAATACAAAATATAAACACATGAAACGTTTGACATGAATTAAGCCTTCACACGAACGGTTTTTTAACGTCGGCGTTGAGACTTTTTATCGCTTTGGCTTCTACGACCGTTATAAAATGACTCTTATTTCTTTCTGCCAGCGCTCAAAATCCAACGCTGCGCGATAAAAATTTAAACGGGCCGCCGCGTGAACAGATGCATGGAAATGCGTTTTTTCTATCACTACGCTTTTTAGCACTCGTTGAAATAACACTTAAAGCTATATACTAATTAGTTTAAACGGTTTTCCTTAGTTCTTTTTTAAAATTAGGTTCGTTTTAATAAAAACTACATTGTTCTTTTTTATTAAAATTATAATACAATGACGTTGTTATTTTTTTATTTCGTTTTTTAACATTTAATTTATTTAATTTAATTATTTTGTATTTACTACGTAACTATGTATTTACATTATAGATGTCAGAATAATAAATAAGGTGCATTTTCTTAGTTTCAAAGACATGTTCCGGATAAAGTAAACAATGTTACCTACAGTTTATATTTGTTCTCTTCCTTTGTCGCCTTTACATTTACACCTTGTGTTTGTTTTAACACCCTACGTTATTTGCTCACATAAACTGTTTTAAACAATTAATAAGAATTGGTTTTCACTGCGAAATCAACTAAAAATGGAGCTATCTTTATCTCTGTTTTTTAGTGCTAGTGTGCAAATGTGCAAGAATGACACGTCTGACAATTTCGATTCTTACGCTATTATCGACAATTAAACAAATACAATCTAGTAAAATAACACATTGTACAGTATGAAAAACCCAATCAACAGTATCTAAATACTTGTTCGCATTAGGATAGTATGAGTAGTAGCAAAGGATTTATTAATCTACTATACTAAAATGTTGTCCGCACAATTTTAGTTACTGAATTACTTGCTTTTCGATTAAAATACTATCCAGGTGCGTTCAAGGCTTAAAATATCGACAAAAGGTCCAAGTAACGTACGAGTAATAGATTGAATCTATATTCACTTGCAAGATATTTGAATTTGAATATATACATAATATTGCTGGCTGGTATTACTCTAAGCCTTGATAAAGCTGTCTGTAGGAAACTACCTATATTTCTAAAGCCTCCATATTCATATTGGACCACACACTGGACGATACCTTCAATATAGGTTGTATTGAAAGCACTGGGCGGGCACTACAATCGCTACGAAGCGATTCTATAGCGAAAATCAAAAATGTATGGAATTGACAATGGCGTTCGATATCTCACACGTGACAAGCACATGACTTATCGAATGTCAATCTCAGTTTCATACATTTTTTCGATTGCATCAGCGATATCGCCTATCGAAAAGTACTTTGGGTAGCCCCCCAGGTCACCTAACTTTAACGGACGAATATTCAAACGCCATTCATGTAAGAGCGTCTTACATGTTCAGTCCACGCTTTAAGTTCTTTTACGGCGAACTCGTTTAATTTTGACATCACATAGTTTAAGCGACGCTTACGTAACGTAGTATTTGAGTAGCGTTTTAACATACAGGTGTAAGACAATTTTTAAATCCGTAAAATGTGACAGAATGATTGAACCAAAGTGACGTAAGGTATACAAACTTATCAAAAACATAAAAAATATCATCTCAAAGTCATTTTAAAATAAAGGATGACTATACCGGTTAAAATCACCACTTAACTATGCATTTATGCTGAACAAGCGTGCCAGTGTAATTAGTTAACAGTCATGAACAAGCGAGCCAACACTAAAAAGTTATTTATTACTGCACGCGCCCAGGAATTTACATAAATTAAAATGTAAACAGCTTGTTATGCATTTCATGCTCATTTAGAATCATATAAAATAGATTTACTTTCATAAAATAATGATTGACGTTGATAATGCGAAGGAACTGAAAATTATATACGTCATTAGCCTTTATTTTTCGCTGGCATTTAGTTATAGCTGAACTTTATTGTGCCTTTAGATTTTGCTAGCCTTGAACTTTAGGCCAATTCGCCTTTAGCTTTAGGAAAAGTTCCTTTTTGAAACCTGTCATCACCAGCCGTCGTAGGGGCACGGAGTTCTACCCTAAGGTATGGCCTTCATTCAACCAAACACTGGCCCAGTGCGGGTTGGTCGACTTTACACATATTTTTGACTTTCTTGGCCGATATGTGCAAAAACCTCTGTTTTTGAGTTTAATTGGCAGATATTTCAGACGAATTTCATACAATAATCATTCGTTTTTTTAGTGAAAGTTAAGGTTGGTTTAGCTAATGTGGGGTAAATAAACAACTCTCTAAAACCATTTTACTTTTATAGAGATAAAGTTGACTTAACCCAGGAATGCAAGCTCCGCAGTTAATTATACTCACTCCTTCCGGTTTAACATGGCCGCGGACAACGATTTACTTGCCCTGAACGTCGCACACCTGAAATTAATGTTGCCACAGGAAATAATATTAAGCAAACTACCTGTCCTACATTATATCATTTATTTATTGAAATTAAAGATACTTTCGACTAAATTAGCTCTAGATCTGAAATATTTCGAACAGCCTCTTCTAAATCAATAAATGTCTTGTCTTGTTACTATTTTATGGTATTTTATACAGACCATGGAAAGTTTGTGCCCTAAATAATCTTAAACATTCATTAAGCTTATTGTCTAATGTTATTAAATGTTACTACATAATTTCGCCGCTAGGTGGCTAACCGCGCCACTACGCATCATTTGTAGATCGCGCTTTAGAGATGTCATGTCGAAATAACGACCTCGCGCGACATATTTCAATAAATCGACTCTTGCCATTCATTCAAAGTTTTTTATTTATTACCATCTCCATACCACTTGGAGACTTTTTGAGGCTGCTTTACACTTATTGAAGTCTTCTTGTTTTCATGATGACATTATTTTTGGACTTTAACGTTATTAAATTCTAGCTGTTATGCGCGATTTCGTCCTCGTGGAATTAAATAATATAGCTTATATTACTTGGGGATAATTTATCTTTCTAATGAAGAAAGAATTTTTGAAATCGGCCCAGTAATTCTTGAGTTATTTCAATACATACAAAAATACAAAGTTTCTCTCTTTATAATATTAGTATTGATACCTAATGTAATTGCTATACTGCACCGGAGGACCGCATTCTATGAAAGGCATTGGTGAAGGCGTATGTCCAGCAGTGGAGAGAAAAGGATGATGATGATGATGGTGATGAATAGAACTCTAATTATATGATATAACATTTTTAATTAATATTATCTCACCATATCTATTGCATCCAATTAATAATTTTGCATAATACATTGTTATTAATTTGATGGTCAGAGTTATCAATTCCCATCCGTGCCGTATGTGCGATGTCACGTATTGATTAATGCGTTGATTAGTGCAATACCAAAACTCATTAATTGACTATAAATATACAGCGTGTCCCAAAATTCAATGATTTTATCGTTGAATTTTGGGACACGCTGTATAATTTAATTTTAATTGAACACTGCATTGTTATGCAAAAGATCATTCATTAACAAAAATCTAAATACAGTCATAGCTGGAGAGGAAGCGAGAGTCCAAGAGACCGCGATATTTGTCTCACTTATAGAGGTGTCTCTGTAATCCGTTTATCTCGCTGAGTCGCGTCAGGACCGTAGAATGAATCTCGCTTATAGAGGTTTCTCGTTTATCCAGGTTTGAATGTAAATAGATTATTATTGTAGTACAAGTAAAAAGCTCCATTATATGACAAAAATAAATATCAGAAAATCTTAGCTGTCTGAAACTCTACCAAAATTCTGTCACAATCTGACCACTAGCATAAAAATATCGACTAAGGAGGAATACGGTCAACAACATATTTGCAAATCATTCAAATACAATGCAAAAATTCAGTAGAATCTTATTAAAACATTGGTTTTCTCTTTCTTAATTTTAACGTTTTTAACGTTGTCGGTGGAGTCCTTTCCAAGCCTCTCTATCCTGTGCCAACATCTTGACCATCTGATACGACACGACGTATTTTTTTTACTTCGTCTATATAATTTGCCCTCGGTCTTCCTCTCTTTCTCTTTCCTTCTATTTTGCCTTCTAGAATTGTGGTTATCAGGGCGTCGTGTCGTATCAGATGCCCAACATCTTTCCTCTCCTATTCTCAACTAATGAAACATTGATACTAAACTTTAATTCTTTGAACAAACTTCATCTGAGAATGATATTGGCTTCATTAAGCTAATGTCCTCAAATAAAACGCAACGTGCAATAAAACTTTACAAGTAACACTGTTTTAAGTTAATTGACAACATTATGAAGAAGTTTCTCGTATTTAATTAAGGAAAATGTTGAAATTGAATATCAAAGCCTAATGGTTTGGGGTAAGGAGTGTCAGTCTAGGGGTCGTGGGTTCGAATCCCGACATTCGACCATTGTCGTGAAACATACCCTAATGTAAGCTTTTCAAGCTTATATTGAATAGTTAAAGGAAATATTAGTAAATTCAAAAAAATATATATTAAATGTTTAAAAAAAAACAAAGTTAAAGATGATCAATTTATCTGAGAAATGTCTTGCTTCTATTAGTTCAAATTTACTGTATTACTTGATGTATCTATCTATATCTTTATCTTGCTTGTATTAGTTTAAAACTTTATATTTACCATATTTACTATATTCCTACGACTCTGAATTAATACACGAAATAAGGAAACAGGAAAATAAAAGGAAATAATTTAATCTTTCCAATTCATTTCCCGCAATTTTTTTCACTAGTTTCGAACAAATACCTTCGTTGACATACATTTATATTATTTTCATACAATAGCCAAAAATAAATGTTCCGGTTATTTATGATTTTATTATGTGAGAGAAAATAGTTAAGGTACAGTCAAATAAATAAATATTTCGTCACTTTAATCTTTTCCGGAATTCATTGAACACTTTTTTTATCTTTTCATCATCATCATCAGCCTATCATCGTCCACTGCTGAACGTAGGCCTCACTCATCGATTGCCAAAATACCCGGTTCAGTTATTAGAATAAAAAGTTATTGTCAAATTATAAATATTCAACGGTATGCAATATGTTAGAAAAAGCATTAAAAAACTGCTTTAAATAACTTTAAAAATCCAAATGCACTAAAAGACAAGATCATTTCAATTTTACCTTTCCTGGGGGGTTATCCAAAGTTTATTCGTTACGAAGTTTCTATAACGAACGTCAAAAATGTATGTAATTGACAATGACGTCTGATATCTCACAAGTGACAATCACATGATTTATCGAATGTCATTTTCAGTCTTATACAGTTTTGTCGATTCCATTTTCGATATCGCCATTGAAAGATACTTTGGGTAGCCCTCCTGAACACATAAAGTCAAATAGAAATCTTCTGTAACTTAAACCAATCGTGTATAAAAGTTTTATAGTTTTCATTGTAGTATTGAAATATCCGAGTTGAGACGACGAAATTTAATGGAAAATTCCACATCGAGCGGACAATTCTCAATCTCCAAGATAACGAGGTGCTTTGAGAGTCGCTGCACTTCATTAGGATAATTCTACTGAAAGTATGAAAGTATTTACAAAGCGCTTGCTAAGTTTCACACTCAGACTCGTTCAATCACTAAAGCCTTGTTCGCACTGGACGAACGAAACAACGTTGATTTTACAAGGCTTGTAATGCGTTAAACAATTGCCAACGCCGATGTTAAAAAATGCGTTCGTGTGAATGACTAACTCATCTAAAATTACGATCTTTTTTTACGAATTACTTTTACATTGAGCTACTATTAGTTTTTCATCGTCATGTTAAAAGCGCCCTCTAGTGTAATTTAAAATTCAAATTTAAAATGTGCTCAGTGCAATTACACGCTTTGAAGTGTCGTACGACGGCAGCATACTTAAGAAAGGTCATGAATTTAAATGTATTCGTTCCTCAGATGATAGTTTATTTAGTAAATGTGAGTCGTAGTTAGGTAGATTTGTTATTTGGCTAATTGTAGAGAAAAAGTACTAATGTTTCCCTTTCCCGATCTTTTACAATAAAGAAAGGCGACCTTAATTAAGTGCCACAGCCGTAGATTAGGAAGGGACATGTAATTTTATGTACATTGTCTCTTTTAATTATTAAAATGTCTATGGGCTATGACTAGGGTTTGCAAACCCTCACTGCGGGATCCCGCAGTGACTTGCGGTCAAATATGACGATCACTTTAAGCAGTGAGAGAAAATACTTTTTCAGGCACTATATTTGTTGAGTATATAGTTTATAAACAAACAGCCGTACTTTCAATAAAATCAAATAACGTCGTGAAACCGACTCAGGGTCTGCAATTGTGGTAAAAACAATAGATTTACGGGCATATCCTTCACAAACCAGGTTGATGAGTATGTTAAAGCCATAATTTACTCAATTTTTCACCGGCTGAAGCTTGTAGACGAAAATTTAGTAGAATGCTGTGGGATCGCAAATCCTACATGACCATTCCACTTCTTTTGCCACCAATGAGACCAATAGTTTAATTTCTTTTCATAACAATGCAAAATGAGTTTATAGAGACAGTAGCGTCAAATTCAAAAATAGCTTAATTAATGTTATAAATAGTATAATTTTAAAAGAAAATAACAATGTACAAACTTGTAATTAAGGAAACTTTATCCCCTGAGCGGGACACAGCTATGATAAACGCAAGTTATGCAATTATTTATGCAAACAATCTGCAGTCAAGTGCTATTTCTTTGCAGCTTTTGGCAGTGATTCCCTCTATTACTGCTAAACTTTCAACGTCAGAGTATACAAGTTTTAAATAGTAAAACTTGTAAGAAAACAGAGTACCTAGTTTTGTATAAAAAATATTTTTAAAGGATTTTTTTCTTTAGTTAAAAATTTCTGCGAACCATTGTCTATTTCATTGTTGGAATGTATTCTTACGGAAGGCAGTTGAGGCATGAGAGTATTGTTGTACTAATTACTATGTATAAAGCCTTGTTCGCACCAGGATAGTATTTTAGTCGAGTTGCAAGTGGCATTTATCTGAACAAAGGATTTACTACTGTTCGGACTCATTTAAGCCTAAACCTACGCACTAGGATAGTCATTTAGTACCTAAACGTATCGGAACACTAACATTTTAGTGGAGTAGATTAGTAAATCCTTTGTTCGGATACTTGCTACTTGCTACTCGACTAAAATACTATACTGGTGCGTGCTTAAGAGATAGGGAAATGAACTGCGTATAGTCGAAAAGTTTTTGTTTCTACCCCCGATGGGTAAGAATGAAATCTACAATCTTAATAATGAATATATCACTTTTTACTAATAATATAAAAATAAATGTTAGTATGGATGGCTGTTTATTTGAAGGTATCTCCAAAACGTCTTAATGGATCTCGACGAGATGCAAAGAGGGCTTACCCAAAGTCCATTCACTATGAAGCGATTCTATAGCAAACGTCAAAAATGTATGGAACTGACAATGACGGTCGATATCGCACACTTGACAAGCACATGACTTATCGAATGTCAATGTCAGTTCCATATATTTTTGTCGATTTTATCATCGATACCGCCAATCCAAAAGTACTTTGGGTAGCCCCCAGATGTAGAAAAAAGTATATTAGAACACATAGGCTTACTTAATTTTCTTTTTATTTTCATGAAGGTGCAGTCGCATGTGACTAAGTTAATTTTATCTACACTAATATTATAAAGAGAGAAACTTTGTACTTTTGATTTTTTTTATTTTTGTATGTATTCAAATAACTCAAGAACTACTAGGCCGATTTCAAAAAATCTTTCACCATTAGGAAACTAAATTATCCCCGAGTAACATGGACTATATAATTTAATTCCACGCGGACGAAGTCGCGAACAACGGCTAGTATTTCATAATAACAATTGTAAAATTTACTGCGCCAGTAACACGACGAAGTTTCATTACCTTTACCCTCTTTAATAATTGCACGAACATAATTATGTACTAAACACGATCCGCGGAAGTTGTGAACTTATAACGAAGAGGGATCAGCGAGCTTCATAATTATTCATAAAATAATTTAGTTCGCTGATCCCTCTTCAAACTTTCCCATTCGATGTAAGCGAATTAACAATACATAGGAATGGTTTATTAAGGTGATTTGTTAAATATTTACACAAGAAATAAAACTTTTAAATATATATTTTTTAATAACTAACTTAATGTATTTAGGTTTAATTTAAAAAAGACGCAGAGGACGCTGTCCGATGAGCTGGACTGAAGCGAAATGCGATATAGTCGAACACGTTCGAAGTCAGGGTTTGTTGCTAGTTATATTTTGTTTCAATAAAAATATATATCTTAATATTTTAAATTGAAATATAACGTACAAGATTTTTTAAAATAGAGTTTTTATCCTTTATTCACGTGCTGTGTTAATTATTGTAGAGGAACTTTGTCTTAGCAAACAGCAATTTATTAGGAAAACACAGACGCGCAGGTGAGATTAATGCTTTCACCTGGAAAACATAAAAACTTCTACTCTTCTACACTTTGAAATAAAACATTTATTTACAAAATTACATACTAAATTACATTTATTTACATATCGTGCCGACCCTCTATAGGGATAAGTGCAGGATGATGATCCATCACATCCATCACCAGCTCACTGTACGTCCCCACCGATGGGCTCGGAGCCTATTCTAAGGGGTGACTAGGCAGTAGCCAACCACGCTGGCTTATTGCAGGTTGGTTGACTGCACATATCTTTGAATTTCTTCGCCGATTTGTGCAGACATCACGATGTTTTCCTTCACCGTAAGGATGATGATTTACAAAATTAATTTAGCATAACATATAAATATAGTGACTTATTTAATTACTAGCTATTGTGCGCGACTTCGTCCGCGTGGAATTGAATAATATAGCCTATGTTACTCCGGGATAATGTAGCTTTCTAATGATGAAAGAATTTTTGAAATCGGCCCTGTAGTTCTTGAGTTATTTCAATACAAACAAAAATACAAAGTTTCTCTCTTTATAATATTTTATTTATTTAAATACATAAATAACTGGTGCTTGAAGTAACTTCTTAGTGTAGATTTAGTATTAAAATAGCACTGTGGGGCTATTTAATTAACCACAGAAATACTCTGAGTACGATAATAATATTTCAAAGTTAACTATTACAATACAATACAATAAATGATGATATTTGTACTATATAAGTCTCTTTCTTGTCAACGAGAAAGAAGAGTATGGCAATATGTATACTGTTCTGGCTGTTGAGGTACATTGGAAATGTTTTTTTATTCTGTTTTTAATTTTATCATAAAATAACTAGGTCAAAATAATACTTGATACACATGGAGACCAGGTACTTGAATATGTTCCATAGTTCATTCCGACTAGAGAGCACATTGTTATTTTTTGTTACAAGACAAGCCAGTACTTGTGCAAGTTAGTTTTCCAATTTAGCCTGAAGTACTATGCTGCCATTTTCTCATTAAACTTCTAAGAGTTTCCCTCAAACTTGGATAGTGTTACTCATTGATAAATTGTATAGAAACGTTGTATGCGATTTATGCTATGTACTTTAGTTTGGATTACCTAAGGCGATAAACTAGTAGTTTGAACTCTGAAATACAATATAGCAGCGCTTTTGAGTTTTCGAAACTCTACAGTAATGTAAATAAATATATTTATTTTAAAACTAGCTGTTGCTCGCGACTTCATTCGCGGGGAATTAAGTAATATGTTATGATATTTGGGAATTATGTAGCTTTTTAATGGTGAAAGAATTTTTGAATTCGGCCACGTAGTTTTTGAGTTATTTCAATTCATACAAAAATACTTATTTTCTCTCTTTATAATATGAGTATAGATTTAGTGTAATATTTATGAGTATAAATGTTTACGAATATTATTTTCATGGACTTTCAAGTTAGTTTATAAAATATTCAGTATAATATTTCAACTAGTACGCTCTATAAATCCCTAGAGCTCACTAAAAACTGACACGTTGTTAGCGCTAATGCTACGAAATGCACGTTACAGGCACTTAAACAAGTTAACAGATGCTTTTTATTGGATAGCTACGTAGCGCTACACTGCTACGACGTAGCACCTCTACATTACTATGTAGCATCACCACATTGCTACGTAGCACTTCTACCACGTTGTAGCACTACTACAAACAGACGTAGCACTAGTAATTTAAGCTCTGTATGACCAGGAAGTCTCAGAGATTATCACAGATAATTCATATCACACGATTGTTATATAGAAAATGTATTTTTTTGTTGTAATTCGATCCGTCCCCTTGTAACCCAGTTCGTATAAAACGTTGTTGTTCTAACTGGACACGACAAATCATATTAATGCGTGGCCATTATAACCACAAGGGAATTTATTACAACAATTTGTTAACGTCCAATCTATGGAGAACGAAACAATTTTATTCTTTTCCATTTTATCGTCAATCCGTTGTTAATTAAAATTCTATTAGGTAAAACAATTAAAAAAATAGTAACTTGAGTCTAGTATTTTTTCTTTTATAGTTCTTTATCTTTATCGATTACTAGGTGTTGTTCGCGACTTCGTCTGAGTGGAATTAAATAATATACTTAATGTTACTTGGCGATAATGAAGCTTCCTAATGATGAAAGAATTTTTGAAATCGACTCAGTAGTTCTTGAGTTTTTCAATACATACAAAATTACAAATTTTTCTTCTTTTTAATAGCCTTTTATTATTCTCTTTTCTTTTATAATCAACCACATATTGACAGACTCAGAGTACTTTAATTGTTTCTATAGGTATCCCTTAGTGCACAATTTTATTAAACTTATGCGGGTTCCATTCTCCTTTACTCTAGGATAGTTCAAACAAGTTGCAACTCTGAGTGTGGAAATAAAAAGCTAAAAAAACTGACAAAAGACATAAGAAACTAATGCAATTTAGTTCTTGTATTCATACGAATTTTCTTTAACAAGATTTAAAAAAAAAACTGGTAAGAACAGTTTGCAATTACTTGAATATAAAACAGGGTATAACAGGAAAGTTCTGCAATTCATTAAGATAATTGTTCGAGCGAAAAAGCTTCAGCCAAAAACGGAAATAATTTAATTTCGTCCAATGATTGTAGTCTTTATTTCATTCAAATAGGCTGTGGTACGATTAAATTGACTCGATAAATTAAAATGATTCTCATATTATAATTTTAATGATAAATACTTTTAATAGAATTTTTAATCGACAATATTTAAAATACTTAAGGGTTACAAAGCGATTCGATAGCGAACACCAAAAATGTATGGAACTGACAATGACGTTCGATATCTCACACGTGACAAACACATGACTTATCGAATGCGATTGTCCGTTTCATAAATTTTTGTCGATCTCAACAGCGATATCGCCAATCGAAAAATATTTTGGGTAAACCCCTTGGAATTATAGGTAGCTTTTGTAGAAAAGAAGGAAATTAATGAATAAGGGTAACGAATTATCAAGAACAGAAGTAAGTTACAGAACTTTAAGAAAGTTAAAGTTAAAGTTAAATTGGAATATTTTTCTACTGTCCTTAGTGTTACTTCATAGTGTTTAGCGATCGTTTTTTGTAATTTAGTAAAAATAAAGTCCATATATAAAAGAACATATATTCATAGTAGCTGTTGCTGCCTACTTCCACGCGGAATTAAAAAATATAGCCTTTGTTATTCGGGGATTATGTAGTTTTCTATCAGTGAAAGATTTTTTGAAATCGGCCTAGTAGTTTTAGACTAATATCAATATATACAAAAATTCAAAAATATAAATCTTTCTTTATAATATTGTGTTATAGTATAGATAAAAGCTTACTGAATGGACCATACCAAGTATAATCTTCAATTAATGGAATAATATGAGAAAACTTTGATCATGTGAAGGGGTGTAACGACTTCCCTTACTATGCTATCATGCGCAGCAAACCCATGAATTTATGAATAACGAATGCCCTTTGGAAATAATAATACGATTTTAGTCATCAAGTTCAAATGAATGGATGGATACATATACAGGCTGTCTTTTTGTTTTTGATTTATAGCAGTTTCTAAATTTTCGAAAAAAGTACACCCTGTGTTGGGTTTTTAGCTCCAGTAGCTAGAACTCTTTATTTTTTAATTTTTTTTTTGTATAAAATTTCTCCAGATCAGCTCAACAGATCTTGTTTGGCATTGATGTAGAACTTAGCCTGGTCGGAAGCCATAGACTAGTATTAAGTTGTTTTTTAATTGACGCACACGAAGTCGCAGGAAAATACTAGTACAATAATATTAACACCAATATGTTGATGTGTTGGAGTAAGTTTTGTTTAACATATCGTTGTCCTGGTTTATTTTAAACAGAACGAGAGGGATGACGATACGTCTTAATACAAGAGTTTCGAAACCTACAACTAAAGATACATGCGACCCATATATTTTGTCACCCGAATCCAATTTAAGCTATAACGAGAACAAATATATTTTCTTAACAAGATATTTTACACCCAAAGAGAGATATATTTCGAAGATTTGGTTTTGTATTCCAGTGTGTTGTTTCTAAGAAGTAAAAGTTGTTCCAATTATTAAGGTAAATAAAATAGGATTTAAAAAGTTATGAAAAAGATAACGAATAGTTTTACTGAATCGCAATATTTGTTTATTTTTTTCTATTCTTAAAATAAGGGTGAGAGCCTTGGAAAAGCATCGGATGTGACCGACTGTGATGAACTGATTGGCTTACTGTTATGAACTGATTGACTTACTGTGTTGAACTGATTGGCTTACTGTGATGAACTGATTGACTGTCTGTAATGAACTGATTGGCTTACTGTAATGAACTGACTGATTTTCTGTGATGAACAGATTGAGTTAATGTGATGAACTTATTGACTGACTGATGAAGTGATTGACTGATGGTGACGAACTGATTGGCCGACTGTGATGAATTTATTGACTGACTGTGATGAACTGATTGACTAACTGTGATGATTAAGATTCAACTCACAATTCGGCCGTAAATTTAGTGTTAGATTTATTTTTATAAATACAGGGAGGTTATGCTTTTAAGCAAACTGTTTACAAATTACATTCTTCTATTTGTAATGTAGATATTACTGTGTTCTCGTCTGTTTTGTATTTTCCATCTGTCTGTTGCTAGGATGTAGATTCAATATTTTTCTGTGGAAATGTTTTAGTATTTCAGCTCTTTTCGAGTATATGATGAATAAGATAGCTTATTTAATACATTAAGTACTGCGCCGTGTCCTAACACCGACGCCCTCTTGAATTATTAATGGGTAACACTTTGATTTTTAAGAGACAGGACCTGTCAAACGGTATGCTCTTGACAGGTCTCTTCAATCTGTGTCGATGAGAAGAATAAATTCTAAAGTAACCATTTTTCCAAAAAAGTAGCTTAAAGATATTTAGATATACAAATTAAATTAAAAGACTCGTGGGGTGACAAGGTGACGGTTGGACGACCCCTCAAATAAGTGAAAAAATGTCTGAACTTACTTTGGTCTTTCGCTTATGTACAATACATTTTGAGACAGTATGTATTTATAACGATGTTTCAATTTTACTTATCAGCGTGATCTTGTTTTATTGTCAATATCTCACTGTCAGCAAAAAGCGGTAGAATTTATTTAGTACTACGACAGCTCTTTGCTTAGTCCATTTCATTATAGTCAAATGTAACACATCAACGAAGAAATCGATCGACGCTCCCTGATATTGCTCATGAATGTTGTATGTTTCATTTTCAAACTTATTTACTGTTGTTATGTTTTTAATAAATTTTAGATTTCACGTACATGAAGCAGATTTTTTTGATTATGAAATATATTGTAGACAAGCTATATTCTGCGAGTTTAATGTATAATCATGGGGTACCATCCCATAGTAGATTTTACCCGCATTTGTCAACCGTACGAACATTGGCGCGTGACGTCATTTTTAATTTTCTTTCATTTATTGAGAATAGCGCCATCTTAGATATGGGGTGCCGTTTTCTCCTCACAATATTTTGACACTTACCGAAGCAGTTGCGCCGGTAAAATTGGGATGCTTTTCTTTGTATGGGATGAGATATCTCTACTAGTATAGGTTCGACCTATGATAGGCTCCATTTTCCGCAACTCTACGACTAGCGCGTATTTTGCGTACTACTAGTATAGTATATTATCTGTGGTATAAGCAACTTTTCCAAATAAACTTAAATATGTTCGTAAGTAAGTACGTATCCCCAAAATATGACATTTTGTTGCGTAAGGCGTTTGCAAAAAATCAGCGCTTATTTTAATAAACACACTGCTAAGCAAAGGCCCTATCCATAGGAAACTTTTTACTTATTTTTCTTTATCAGTTATTTTAGTTGATGTCGTGTTGTTTTGTTTTTAATGTGTAATTTCTGGAAATGTTTTCTTGTGGATTAAATGTGTTATTTATTTATTTACGTTGCTTAATATTTGTTCGCTCCAAGATAGTATTTTAGTAGACTTGCAATTAATAAGTACCCGAACGAAGGATTTACTAATCTACTCAACTAAAATGTCGCTGTTCGGACACGTTTAATTACTAAATTACTGGCTTTTGAGATAAAAATCGTATTCTTGTGTACAAGGAGCCTTAGGATGCTATCACAATATGTTTTTATACAAGTTTTTATTTAGGTTAACTGTAAACGAATTATAAAATAAAAAAATACTTTCACGTTTCGGCAAAACTTTTAAAATAAAACGAGGTTTTTAATCAACATAGCACTTTTCAAATTTCCTCGTTGTTCGAAATTAATTTCCGGACAGGAAAATTTATGCGCCCTCCTAATAAAATAACGAATCATATTTTTACCATAAAAATCATTAGAAATAAATAAATTGAACTAGTAAAGAACGTTTCTTATAAAGGGTTTGACTAACGGCCGAATGTTCAAATGCCACTCAAATTTAAGCGTCGCTTAAAATCTAAATGGTGTAAAAATTATACGAAATCGTCGTAGAATTTGGAGTTTAAGCGTGGACTTAACATGTAACATGACGCTCTTAAATATTTGAATGGCGTGCAAAAAATCTGCCGTGAATCTTCATAAACTAACCTCCTTCTGTTGGAAGTCGGTTAAAAATACTGTAATTACCTTCAAACAAACAACATCCCTCAAACCATCCAAATATTCACATTTATAATATTCGTAAGATTAATAAGAATTTTACAGTGGTGGAGCCCGCTTTAACATCTTCGTACGAACTGACCGGCTCGTCCGGTGAAATACCACGACCACACAGAAGACAGGCGTCAAATGGAAGCATTCCGTGTTTCGTCTGATGAGTGTTGTGCCAGAGGGCTAATTATGGGAAGGGGAAGTGGATGTGGCGGGGGACGGGACGTATAAGAAGGGGAATTATCCTCTTAATGTGCGTCTCCTCGAGACAAAGCATCTGCAAGCAGATGTCTATTGGCAGCGGTCGCTTCGCTATTTCAGTGAATCAAGGTGGCCGCTTGCTCGTTTGCCACTTTTAAAAAAAAAAAAAGAATAAAAATATTTTCCTTTTCAATAAACTGTGAGAATTTAGAAGCAAATAGAAATAATTTCCTACTTAAAAACGATTTATTAATAATCTTTCCGTCACCTGTTAAGATCAAAGAATATTCAAATACGATAATTAAGAAGATGAGTGATTTAATTAGTAGCAAGCCTTTAACGACTGTAGGAGCGTTAATTCCTAATTAATTAAATATTTTAAGTATAGATTATTAAATTATGCTTAATAAAGTGTAAGATGTATTTTAGAATCAGCGATTTTATTAAGAAAACCAAGGCATATAAATGTAAAAAAGAATATTGAACTAACTGTCCATCCGGACTCCGATATTTGTCTCGCTTATTGAAGTTTCTCTCTAATCAGAGTTTCTCACTTATCCAGGTTAGACTAAACAGAAATACAAATATTATAATTACAAGATAAAGTTGTTTGTAGTTGTTTACCGCAGATATTACGTTTAACAGTGGTAGAGCCCGCTTCAACATCTTCGCATGAATTGTTCGGCTCGCCCGGTGAAATACCACGACCACACAGAAGACACGCGTCAAATGGAAGCAATTTCGTGATTCGTTCGACGAGTGTGGTGCCGGAGGCCTAATTTTAGTTCACTTTCCCTTCCTATCCTTTTCTTAAAAGGAAATGATGGGAAGGAGAAATGGATATGGTATAAGAAGAGGAATTATCCTCTTGCTCTGCGTCTCCTCCGTAGATTAAGAGTAGGCAACGCATCTGAAATTGCAGATGTCTATTGGCAGAGGTCGCTTCGCTATTTTAGCGAATCCAGGTAGCCGCTTGCTCGTTCAACACTTTATAATTTAAAAAAAAAAGGATTTTTAAACAAGCTTTCTCAAAAAAACTGTGTAATACGAGTTCGGCGCTAGCGTATAAAGTAAATAAATACGAGCACAGACCAAATATGATATAGAGTAGCAAAACAAAATGTCACTCGTGAGCTACGATGTGAACTGAAGTGAACTTATTGACCGAGCTCTTCAATTACTTTATTGTTTATCTTTCTGACATATTATTTACTCTTAGATATCTACCAACATAAAGAGGAAAACTTTATACTTTTGTATATATTGAAATAACTCTAGAACTACTGGACCGATTTTAAAATTCTTTCACCATTAGAAAGCCACATTGTCCCCGAACAACATAGTTTATGTTTTTTATTTTCGGACGAAGTCGCGAACGGCTAGTCGTCTATAGAATAGATAGGAGATTCTTTTTGAAATTACAGCTTTTTTTCTTTCCTACTTAATACTATACGAGCCGGTGTCTTTCCATTACAGCCTTCACAATTTTATGAGGTTAAAATAATTTTGATCTTGAATTATTTATTTAAAAAAATATGACGTCACTGATTTCGTGTCATGATATTGCGTTTCGTCTACAAAATTATAGGAAACTTTTTCACGCTTTTCGGTTACCAAGATTTTTATGCCCGACCCCATTTTATAGGAAACGTGACTTGCTAACTTTATGTTTACGATCCGTATTGGTGCGAAACGAGCCGTTTTTAGGAACTCTGATTACGGATATTACATTTCATAGTTAAGGAAAACGGTTTTTTGTGGTTATAGTACTTTTGGTTGTTATGTTTCTATAGGTATATTGTATTTTATGTACAACTTTATCTATACTAATATTATAAAGAGGTAAACTTTGTATTTTTGTATGTATTGAAATAACTCAAGAACTACATTGTCGATTTTAATATTTCTTTTACAGCCAGAAAGGTACATGATCCTATAATAACATAGGCTATGTTTTTAATACCACGTGGACGAAGTCGTGCACAACAGCTAGTATATTAGAATGCAAAATTAACGGCGAATTTGTTAGAAGGTATCTCCTAAACGGCTTAATGGATCTTGATGAATTTTGACACAGAAGTAGAACAAAGTCTGGAAAAATATATAGAATACTTCCTAAGTTATTGTTTAGTTTTTCGCAGATTGAGTCGTAGGCGAAACTAGGATAATAAGCGTAAGCTTCCCTTTAAAATAAATGGTTCAACTGTCAGCATTAAAGTGACCATTACCTCACAAGCCGAGTTTATATGACTCGGCTTTAAAACTATTCACTAACACGCTCTCTGTATGCGCATAAATTACATTATCAAACCGGATTTCACCTAAATCTGAAATGTTTTGTATGAAATTTACCAAAATTTAGTTTCGTACTTAAGTTATAGTGTTGTAATTCAATAATTTATTAAACTGTTACGCTGGGGTTGAAAGCTGGTAAGAAAGCGGAGGAGGGAAAGAGGAAGAGAAGAAAAGGAAAGGAATGTTTTATTATTTCATTATTTTTGTTGTTTATTGTTTCCTCATTAAATGTCATTGATTTTTTTTTACTTTTATCGCAGATCAAATAAAAATGAAATATATAAATACAGCTTATGCTAAAAAAGGGTGAATTTAAATATGACGGCTGATAGCGAATTACCACGAAGTATATTGCCGACCTTCCATAGGGATATAGGAAGCATGATGTTCACTTCGGTGGCGTAGACAGATTAAAAAAAAATCTTGTATTTAACCTTTTTGGTGGTTACTAAAGAGTGCATAAAACATGTACGTCGGAACTCAGCAGCGCCTTATGAATAAAAATAGTTGAAAAAAAGATCGCAGCAAAAGTTTTGAAATTCTTTAGTAAAATGATGTAGACAGTAAATTAAAGAACACAAACATGCTAATAAGAATTTCTAAAACTATTTGTAGTACAAAACTTTTAGGTTGATTCTGAATTTCATAGGACCTAAACATTTTCTCTTCTGTAATATTAAATACTTTAAAACTAATAACAAGTAACCATAGATAATAAATTATGTTATACATATGTAGTTGGAAAGTTAGTAATATTTGGGAAATTGGTACAATATCGTCCCTGAAGTCCTAAACTTTCTTATCTCGGGATGGTTCCTGAATTATACATTAAATTCGATTCCCACTAAATTATTAGCTCCGGCGAAAACTGTTTATTATAATATTATTTATTATAGTTTCAAGTGTCCAAAAAAATGGGACCAAATGACTAATATTCCCTTTCGAATAAAAAAAGAATAACGAAAATCGGATAACTAGAAGCCGAGTTGTCGATGAACAAAAAAAAATAAAAAAAAACATACAGACGAATTGAGAACCTCCTTATTTTTGGAAGTTGGTTAATAAAACCATAATAATCAGGGGGTTACCAAAAGTACTTTTCGATTGGCACTATCGCTGATGGAATTGACAAAAATGTATAAAACTGACAATTACATTCGATAAGTCATGTGTTTGTCACTTGTGAGATATCGAACGTCATTGTCAATTTCATACATTTTTGACGTTCGCCATAGAATCACTTCGTAATTTTCATTCACTTCGTCGAATGTACTTTGAGTAAGCCCCCTGCTCTTTCACTCTTAAAAAACAAAAACAAATCGATGTTTTAAAATACACTCAATCTTTTTTGTTTATATTTTGTTTTCATATTAAAAATAGGTTGACCTTTTGGAAAGCGGATTATGAAAATTCTTTAAAACTTTTATTGTTAACACTTTTAATTTGCTTCTGAATTTTACTCTTTATACGAAAAGTCTTTTAGCGTTGGCTTTTATAAAATAACACCTCATCAATCCAAATTAATTTCCGGAGAGGAAAATTCGTGTCGGCTTATGAATTCATTAAAACTCAATACACCTGAGAATTTATAAAAATAAATTACCGTAATCAATAATACTTCAGTTTATTAATTAAAAGGCCTGTTTTAAAATTAAAAGTAAACAAACACAAAAATATTAAATGTTAGGTGTCGCGTTTTAGCTTCTTAAGACTATACCATGCAAGTCTAGCTATGCCCACGACATCGTCAGCGCGGAATCCACATCTAAGCATAATTTCACCAAGAATACCACCATTAAACCATATTGGAGATACCTTCAAACAAACATTCATCCATGTTAACTTTCGCATTATAATATTAATAAGATTTTCGGGCAGTAACCGTCGTATTTATAAACGAGTAATTACTTAACCTTTTACTTAACCCTTTTACTTAACCTTTTTCCTTTACTCACAATATCATCATTATCTTCCTTTTTCCTACGCTATCTTTAGCAATAAAAAACATCACTTTTGTATACTTAACTTCATAAAATGCTAATATCACGAGTGTAGTTTCTAGTCGAACATTCCCGTTTGCAGAACGCAAACATCAAAGAATAATATCGGATATATTGGCGTGGAAATATACCGAGAATACACCCTGGGGCGGTATATCGAATACTACGCGTCGAATTTAGTAATTTATAGTATGCAAAAATATCCAGGAGCCAAGAAGTATGTTGTGTAGTGTATGTGTAGTTCGACCCATGATGGGCTCCATTTTCCCCAACTCCATGACTAGCGCGTATTTTGCGTGACTTCGTGACTTTATGCAGGTTGCATCACGATGTTTTCCTTTACCGTTAGAGGGTCGGGTAAGAAGTATATATTAGGCTTTTTACTATGAAAACTGACATAAATGCATATCCATTCTAACTAGTTGTCGCCTGCGACTGCGTCTCCGTGTAATCTAAATTATAGTAGGTTGCCCATGTGTTCTGTCAGACTGTGGTCTACATTTATACAAAATTTCACTAAGATTCGTTGAACTATTTCGGAGATACCTTCACACAAATGTACATCCATCCATAGTAAATTTCGCGTTATAGATAGAGTAATTACTCTATTTTATTGAAAAGAACTCTTGTTTCATCTTACGATTAAAATATATAGTGCATGTTGCAGAATGCGGAACAAATCGGTTCACTTGCCCCATATTACAGTCTTTATACTGCGCCGGCAATAACCCATTGTACGATACTTACTTGCAGCACGAATGTTGTTGAGAAATTGTTGAATTTAATCAATATACAAAACGACCAGCTTTTAAATTATTTGCTACTTTTCATAATTATATTTAAAACTATGGAAATATGTGATTGTCTCATTTGTAGGAATATGTGTTTTTTTCAGATTCGCCCAGTTCAAGAAACGTTGAAGTAACTAAGTAAAACAAATTCCCCTATCAGTAGACTATACTTACTAACAAAAAATAATCTTCAGTAAAATAAGAACCTATGAAATTATATGAAAGATAATTGTCAATACTCTCATATAAAACCTTAAAAAGATAACATTGCATGAAATAAAATTATTCAATGTATAGAAAAATATATTCCTCGATGCGCTTCTCCTTAAAAGGTAATCAAACTAATTGAATTATAAGTGAAGCTCTTCATGTGAGTACCGTCCGCACAGAACACGTTGCGATGTGATCGACTGATGTCTGAAATATAACAAAGTGATACAAAATGTTAGGCCATTTAATAAGTTTAAAGTTCCTAAGATTCAAAATGAATATTATCACAATATTCATGGCTACCGTATACCTCGGTGTGTTCTACATTTTATTCCACGCTTGGATCCAACATAAGCACAAAACGGTATCATACAAACGAAGTGTTTATCTATCAAAAGTGATTGTACATATTGATTTGAAAGGATCTCCACCTAAACTGGAGTATCTGACGTCACTCCTGCCATTGTTAAAGGATATTGGTGCAAACGGCTTGCTAATGGAATACGAAGACATGTTCCCTTATAAAGGTGATATTGTTAATTTGAGCTCGAAATATTGTTATAAAGAAAATGAGGTATGTTATCTTAATTCTTACTAATATTATAAATTCGAAAGTGATGATGGATGTTTGTTTGAAGATATATTCAGTACGGCTGAATGGATCTCGATGAAATTTTGCACAGATGTAGAACATAGTGTAACACATAAGCTACTTACTGCGTTTTTTTTTTCGTTCCGGGCAGACGGAGTTGCAGGCGAGAGCTATTAATATTTTTTAATTGAACAGGCAAGTCGCCTGATGTTAAATGGCTGTCATAATAGATCAGCAATAGTTTGTGCATAAAAGAAGCGTTGTCTATCTTTATTAGACTGACAGGTTTGCCTTTATCCGTAGTACATACGAGTATTTGCACCTTAGGTCCGCGAATACAGAGATTTTCCTAAATATTTAAGTTTATTCTTCACTTTTATAATATGTATAATTGATATCATTTTCATTCACAGCTTAAAGACTTTATAAAGTTAGCATGGAAGTCTGGTTTTGAAATCATACCGTTAGTGCAAACATTTGGTCATATGGAACACGCATTGAAATTGCAAGAATTTAAACATTTACGTGAAATTCCTTTATACCCTGATTCTATCTGTCCCAGCAAGATGGAGACCATGACACTCATCGAAAATATGTTACAACAGGTTGGTGAATTTTGAAATATGACTTAGGGGCCTTCAAGAAAAGACCGTACTCCTCACTCAAAGGTCGGCAACACATCTGCGGTTCCTCTGGCGTTGCAGATATCCATGAGCATCGGATCAAGTAACATAGGCGATCCGCTGCTTGTTTGTCCCCTTCTCCTATAAAAAAAGTAGATTTCGTAACGTAGAAACATAACAGTTTTGAGTCTTATTCAAAACTCCTTTAAGTATTTGTATTTCACAATGCAATTTCTTAATTGTCTTTATCTACGTGTTGTAGTTATTTACCTACCTTTTCAAGTCTAGTTGCAACACTTTAACTGCTGCATTTCAATGTCATTTTCCTGGTCATTTGTTGTCTAATTCTTTGTTCAAAATATTATATTTCATACATTTTATTGCAATTTTTAACCGATTTTCAGAAAGGAGGACGTTTTCAATTATACATATCTATTACTACTACTAATATATAATTCGTCTTTATGTTTTTTTTAGGTAATTCAATTTCATACCAGTGTGATACCATTAGAACATATACATGTAGGTTGTGATGAAGTTTTTCACATAAATAAATGTGCACAATGTCGTAGTCGGAAAAAGAAAGAAATGTGAGTATGGTAGTAGTAGTAGTTTGGCACATGATGGGCTCCATTATCCACAACTCCACGACTAGGGCTTATTTTGCGTGACTTCACACATATATTTGAATTTCTTCGCCGATATGTACAGGTGGCATCACGATGTTTTCCTTCACCTAAGAGCGTCGGTCGGTCGTTGAGCGTCGTCGTCGATAGAAAAGAATTTCATAGATAAATAAGTCCGGTTTTAAAAAACATTATTTTTAACCGACTTTCATCAGAAGGAAGTTATCAAATCAATGAGCTTTTTATGTATAAGAATTACGCAGCGAATTCTGATCTTTACGTGATTCTTCTAACGCAAAATAACAGCCATTTGGTCCGACTTTTATAATACAAAACTATTCAGTTGTTTTTGAATTATTCCTATTTCAATAAACATAAGATTATAGGACTTTTAGTTAACAAATTGTTTTTAACAATGTTCTATATTGTTTTAATTTCAGAGATATTTATACAAGTCATCTACGCAGTGTAATTGATATAGTAAAATTCTACAGTCCGAATGTGACCGTGCTATTTTGGGACGACATGCTGAGAGGTATCGACTCTAAATACTGGGCCACTATGAAGAGTATGAACGACGTTGAACCAGTATGTTGGGACTATGCATCAAGGTTGCATGTATCTCATAGAAATTTATTCAATTATCATAAGAAATTCAACAATATTTGGATAGCATCAGCTTACAAGGGTGCTGATGGAGTTACTATTACATTACCTGATTTGTATAGTCGCTTTATGAATCATTTAGAATGGTTGAGATTTATATTTGATTATAAATTTGGTGGAGAAAGAAAAGCTTATAATTTTAAAGGTATAATACTAACAGGTTGGTCGAGATATAGTCATATGGATCCCCTGTGTGAATTACTACCAGCTTCTCTTCCAAGTCTTGTGATGAATTTGTTACTGATTAAACATTTTCAAAGAACAACTTATGATGTTTACTCGTATAAGGCTGTCGAAGTCTACCGTAGATATGTTAGAAATGATTTTATGAAATATTTTAATTGTGAATATGCAGAATTCAATGAATTTGATAGTCGTGCGTGTCAATACAGAGAAAGTAAATTATATAGTAATCTAGAATACTTCATTTATCAAAAAGAAGATATTATTAGACATATAAATAATAATAAAGAAGGTTTATATTCAAAAGAGTATTATAATAAAATAGATCATATAAATATGAATTCTATTAAGAAACAAATGAATTGGGTGAACCAAAGTTTACATGACTTTTCTGCTACAGAAAGTAAGATATCAAAAGCGATGCTTGAATATCACAACGCGTTCGTTGTTGTAGAGTACGTGCATTATAAATTTTACAATGAAAAGAAGAAACTTAAAAATTTATTAAAAATATTAAAAGATTATAATAAAGTTCATACATGGCATAGGAAATCTTATAAAAATCCATTAAGCTAAAAAAATAATAAATATAGATAAGACGCTATTATAATTAAATTCTTGTTTGAACACCCATTAGAATATAAAATAAGGGAAATATGGGATAAAGTGTTTTCTTAATATAAAGAAGTGTATTTTATAATAATATTTATTTAAACTATAAATTCATTTATTACAACCACGTAGTTTTATTGCTAAAAATACCTTTTTATAGAATAACTTCATCTTAATCCAATTAAGATTTAATAATTTTCATCTTTGTACATATCAAATATATTGGATTCTCCGAGCTAAAAGCGATTTTCAAATATACGAATATGTTTATAAAAAAACATACGTTATCTCATTCTTAGAAACAATTAAAAATTTATTTTTAAAAGAATGTTTTATTCAACTTCAATATCGCCTTTGATCATATTATTATGTTATGTAAGTCCTTTCGTTCACAACGCTACATATATCTGTGATTTTAGTATCTAAGGGACTTTCACAATACAAGCTCAAAGGTTCGTATACATGTCTCCGACATAAGTATAAGTTTATATTACGTACCATGTAAACTCTAAAATTGTAGATTTGTGTAACATTGTATACGGAAGACGTAATAAATATCCCCTTATATTCTACACACTTCAAAAAGCACTTAAATTAAGATATTATTTTACCGTTAATAAATAACAATATCACTTTTAACAAAAATATGTTATCTTCAAGTATAGCACCTTTAATTCAGCTCTGATTAAAAATATACATTTAATTTTATCTGTTTTTACTGTCAATATCATTATTATCGTTAATTTTAGTTTCCGTGACTGTTGTTTCAAGTTTCGGCTTATGTATCGGTGCTATTTCAACTGGGGGAGGTGTTATTGGTACTAAGCTACCATCTTCTTCGGCAACTTTCAAACCAATAGTTGCTCCTAACTTGGCACTCGCTTGTTTGAACGTATCAGATAGTTTAACCTGTACTACGTTTATACACATAGATGTTAAAGCTAATCCGAAAATTAAATACAAAATTGAAGCCATCATGAACATCGGATGATCGGGCACTAAATCACCGAGACCGATAGTCGACATTGATATGAAAACGAAATAAAATGATTCAAAGAAATCCCATTTCTCCCAAAGATTGAACGCGAGAGCACCAATAATTATATAAATGGACAAAATCGTGATAGCTACTGAAATCGGCAGATTAAATTCATCGTCTATTTCGAAAACAGATGGCGCTGGTGTATCTGGATCTGTTGCGTTTTCAGGTTCAGGTCGTAAAGTTCCAGGCTTAGGTGGTAAAGGAGGAGGTACATCGCTGCCTCTTCTTTCAATTGGTGGTGGCTTGTTGTCTTCTGGTAGCTCATTTATGTCCTCTTCGGAAAATATTTGTGACGGCCGACGCACCACGTCATAAACTATGTTGAGGCCTTTAATGACTTCCTGGAAACAAATTTTAAAATATTAATCGATAGCTATGGATTTAAATCTGATTATTTATAACATAATATTGGATTGCTTGCCTGCATTGGGACTGTTCTTCGTACTTTTCTACAGCTTCTGGTATAATAAAATCTTCTAATGAACGCCCAGAAGAACTTGATAATCCTCGTAAATAATTTACCAAAGTCAGCAAGCACGATTAAGAACAGTGGAATTCCAATAATAGCATAGACTATGGTAGCCACTCGTCCATACGTCGTCTTCGGGGCTATGTGACCGTAACCTGCAACAAAAAAATAAAAATAATAACCATTTAGACACCTTGCAAGGAAAGAATTAAAATGTTATGCTGTTTCAAATAAAACACAGTGACTGAATCAATCGTCTATTTATTTTTTTGTGTATGAAAGTAATCGAAGTATGTATTATTCTTACCAATAGTTGTTATTAACGTCAAGCAATATACAAATGAATTCATAAAATTCCAAGATCTCTGCCCGCTATATGACGTCACGCCAGCTTCGTGTGCAGTGTGTAATTGATTTTCGAATTCAAAAAGCTTATTCCTCGCCATCGATTTCCAATCTTCTTCACGTAAATAGTGACTACCACGCCAAAGACTTTCAATGAAGTCTCTTTTAACACTCCTACTACCACATTTGTATGCGTTTTCGAAAGAACCCTCCAGCATTTTGAACATCATACCTCCAAACCCACAAATTATTACCAAAAGCATAAATTCACAAATACAACGGTTCCTCATTAGTCTAATTTTTTCACAAGCGTATTTTTGTTCTTCCTGAAACTGCTGCCAACGAGCCAAATGTTTCCATCTACTTTTTGTAATCTTTTTAGGGAGAAGTTTTTCTTCTATGTTTGGTTCGTGTTTAAATAATATTATTGGTTCGCTTACGTTTACGTTTCTTTTCCTCAATATAGATTTCTGCTCTTTAACTATCTCATTGTTATTCTGCAAAATATTATCGGTGTGCGTCTGAGTAATGTTTCCCGTAGAATCTTTTTTGTCGACTTTTTCACTTAACAGATTTAGTTTCCGTGTCAATTCAGCTGTTCTTTCTGATAAATCAAATTCATACTCGTTTTCACTCGGTGAAGAAGAATAGCAACTTGAAGTATACTCAGATTGACTTGCATCTATATACCCAGAACTCTGTCTGCTTCGACTTCCTTGTATTGAATCTGGCTTTTTCATTGACGTAATGCCAGACAAAATTTCTCTATCGCTTATTATTTGGATAGTTTTAGGACAAGAAATACCTCTTGTGTGCCTTAAATTTGTTGGGGTTTTATTAGGCGTTTTTAAAACTTTATCACTATACTTTTTATACTCGGTTGGAAGTCTCGGGTCCTCTTTTGGTATAGACAAACTTCTAGCTCTTGCCTTCTGCATTAACTCTATAATTTCTAAACTGGTTTGGCTTATTCCTGTACCAGTTTTATCCATTGTATTTCCTGTATTATCTACCGTTCTGTGAAACGTCTGAGATCGATTTGCTCTGGGAGATTTCATGAATCGACGAGGTGTTGCTGTGATTTTTCGCTTAGTTAAATTATCAGTATACTTTTCTTGGTACAGTTGATCTTCACTCATTTCGCTTTCACTCGTTTTATTCTGTAAATTGTATCATTGATTAATAAGCATTAGTGTGTCTCTTTTCTAAACATTCTTTATACATGTTCACAATTGTTTTGTTAAATAATATTGTAATACAATATTATTAACAAAATAAACGTCAGAATCACAAGTAATTTTAAGTAAAAACTGACCCCGAATCTTGATGCAGATTTGCTCCTTGCAGGTTTTACAGGTGGAATTTTACTTTTAGTTTCCTCTCTTGCTGGTTTTGTAGGAATTTGTTTCATTACTGTTGGCTTCTGATCTGCGGTTAATTTTCTGCTCGGTGTTCTAACAACTCTTTCCCTTATTTCTACGACTGGTTTTTGATCTTGCGCTGATTTTTTACTTGGAGTTCTTTCTACCTGTATAACTCTAGTAACTAATTCACCGCTGGATGGAACAGCTTCAGGCTTAGATGGTTTAGTTTTTTGAGGTTGTGTGATTTTATCTTCCTCGTTTTTAAGTTCGTCTTTTTTTGGTGAGACTTTGGGCATTGTGGTTTTTTCTTGCGATTTAATTTCATTGACTTCATCGGGGTAGACCAGTTCTTCTAACTTTTTGGGTGCTATAGGCATCGGATAAGGAAAATTCTTCTCACGTGGTGATGAGCTTGCAGTTGTAGGTGGAGATAATGAACCTCTGTTTTCAAACCTTGCAGCGTCTGAACTGCGTGTAGTTGACTCGTCATCTTTAGGTCCCAAAGTGTAATTCGTGGTCAAAAGCTTATTCGTTGGATCAATAAAACTTCCCTTACGCTCTAGTGTTGATAATTCTTCCTTATCTGGAACAGCAAAAGGTGATATACTCCTGCGTCGTCTCTCATTGGCTGCCATTGCTCGAGCTTCTAAGACTTCATCTCTATCTAAATCATAAACGGGATCTTTTAAATTGGCTTGTTCCTGCACTAAACGTCTCATTTCTTCATAAGTTTTATCAGCTTCTAATTCTCTCGGGCTAATTGGATTATCTTCGTCATCTGAAGTCGGAGTATCTTCGTGAGGGATTTGAGTGCGACTTGGCTCTGGAGTTTTTTCTCTTTGTCTCATTGCCTGTCCTCTATTTTTAGACAAGTTCCTTCTTTTTCTTAAAGACATAGATTCCCTGTCAATATCATCCTCCATCTTTAATTGTCCTTGTTCTTTACTTCTATCTGGTGATTTCGAGATTAATTTTCCTGGAGTCTGCGTTTGTGATGATGATTTTGAAAATATTTTAGTATTATCCAATGTTTTCCAATCGTTTTCATTCATAACTTGAAGTAAAGTGGCCCTGAAATAATAAAACAACGTATTAAAAGTTTCAAACGGACAATTATAATAATAATAATAAAATATATCGTTTATTAAATTAATTTTAAACGAGTTCTGAAGGCAATAATATATTACATTGTTACACCATAATACTATGTCGATAATTAATTATTTAAAACGTTATTTGTGATTAAAAAACAGTTGCTTACCCTTTGTTATAGTCGCATCGAGAAACTCTGTCTCTTCATCGGGGTCAACGTAAGATGTCTAATAAAAGAATCTATTTCTAACAATATCAACACTTTATACTTTTATGTAACACCACAAAGGACACAAAGATTACTTCCACATAACCATAAATTAATGGCAACTTTATAAATTGTATTAGTTATGACATTATAAAGAATTACAGTTAAAACACTGATTCATTTTACTGTAACATCGCTTAGGAACTGACTAAAATGCGACTAGCACGCTGGGCACGGTTCCAATTCTGCGACCACTGCTACGTTCCGTTCAGTTCTCGTATGTGTGAACCGAAAATAAAAGCAAAATAAATTATTATAGCATAAGATATGTCGTTACGTCATCGATCACAAGATCATTGCTCTAAAGTAATTAGAAGAAATGTTGATACAACGGATCAGAACAGCGTAGTAGGACTTAGGTAGGGATCCCGAAGTAGCCTTCAATGGTATATGGTTTTCCAGTAAGTAATCCTGAATTTTCCATGAATTATTTTTTTTTTGGAATGTTTCCCTCTCTTTAAAATAAAAAAAAACGCTGAACTAATTTGTATGTGTTAACTAAATTAAACGAATTATTGATGACATATTATTTACGGTAATTTAAAGTTGATTCTACAAACAATTTCTAAAGCATATTAAGAAATTGTGATCCATCATTCTTGGTGAATACTAACTACTTAAATCAACTGGAATGGAACATTCTAGAAATGGATTTTTAAAACAATTTCATTCTCTCGAGGACTGCCTTGTGCTATCTGGTCATCCATCTTCCTTCGTCTATCTCGAGCTAATGGCTTGGCTATTAGAAATCGCAGTTGAAACTGTTGGAAAACGGGAAAGCGTAGAAATGAAAAATTCCACTTATCAAATTAGTTCCATTTGAGCCTGATGAAAAGGAATAGCAAATGGTACTTCAAGCAAAATTGCTTTTTCGATATTGCAGCAGGAAGATTGATTTTATCTTTTAGTTATTGAATGTTATAACGTTCAAGACTCTCTTTTTCAACAATACAATGTGAACGAATACGCAAAACAGAGCAGTATCATAATAAACCGGCCTCAGGGAAGCTTTCCTGTTTGCTACGTTTGCTTTCTTGTATCTTTTTGCATACAGTAATTGAGTTTCGATTTTACGTTCGAAACATAATAAGTATTTATGTTGTTATTTTTTTATAAATGTTAGCAGTTTTTTTTTAATATTATTGTAACCATTCCAACTAAGAGACATTCGAACTGTCGACCACGAGATCGGGTATTGGTTCTTCATTATCAGCCTTGGATCTAGGGAGGGAAAGCTGGGATCCGTTTCCAGGGGGTCAAGTTCAGGGGACGGCACAATTCACATTTTATAGAGGAATCGACAACTCATAGTTTACCTTTCACGATAGAATAAACAATAATACATCAGACATCATAAGTATTAAATATCAACTGAAATTATAAAGGCAAACAAAAGTAAGCAGGGGCGGCATTTTCATATGTTTGTTCTCCCTCAAAAATATTGTAGATCCGCTGTTCATTGAATTGTCTTTATGTAAAACAATAACTGAACTAAACCACATGAATAGATATATTAAATACCACGACCACACAGAAGACAGACGTCAAACGGAAGCAATTCTGTGTTTCGTCTGATGAGTGTGGTACCGGAGGCCTAATTTTAGTCCTCTTTCCGTTCCCATACTTTTCTTATAAGGAAATGATGGGAAGGGGAAGTGGATTTAGCGGGGATGGGGACGCATAGCAAGAGAAATTATCTTCTTGCAGTGCGTCTCCTCCTGCGTGGATTAAGGATGTGCAACGCATCTGCAATTGCAGATGTCTATGGGCAGCGGTCGCTTCGCTATTTTAGCGAATCCCGGTGGCCGCTTGCTCGTTTGCCACTTTATAATAAAAAAAGTGTACATTTTCTATAAGTAATAGATTTTTTTTATAAGAGAGGGGGCAAACGAGCGGCGTTAACACCGACGTGGTCAACGACGCCCACGGACATTCGCAACACCAGAGGAACTGCAAATGCGTTGCCGGCCTTTTAAAAAGATGTAGGCTCGCTTCTTGAAGGACCCTAACTCCTATTGGTTCGGAAATACCGCCCAGGACAGACCATTCCACAGCGCGGCTGTGCGTGGCAGGAAATTCCTCGAGAAACGCACTGTTGAGGAACTCCAACCATTAAAAAAAAATAGTAGTAGATAAATTGTACACTATAAATTGTCGACCAACCCGCACTTGGCCAGCGTGGTTGACTATGGCCTAGGCACCCCTTAGGGGGTAGGCTCCGTGCCCCTCGGTGGGGACGTATGGTGAGCTGGTGATGGTGATGATGATAAATACTCATGTGACTAAACTCACCAATGGTTGTAAATATAGTTCCAGCGTAGAACACCGAATTCCAAAATGTCCAAGTGTTTTTCACTGTATCATTGTCGTTGAGATGCTTCATACAATCAGAATAATTATTCTCGTAATCTTTTAAATAAGTCACTATTGATGTTATCATATCCTGTAACAAATAAATATAAATTACTAGCGGTCGCCAGCGACTTTGAAAAAACGCCGCGTGAAAAAAGTTCAAAAGAAAGTTTTATAGAAAGTGAAATTCTAGAATGGCAAAGTTATTTATTCCTGCTGAAGAGAATTAATTCCATTTTTCATCCAATTCTGACTAAGGAATCACAATGCTCCATACAAAATTTGGACCCTCATTTCAGACGCTTAGGGATCGAATTTCGTAAAATCCTTTCTTTGTACACCCCAACGTAGTAATCTTTTGAACTTTCGAATTACAACGTTATCTTTATGTATAACGTAATCTTTATACAAAATTTCAAGTCTCTAGACCCAGTAGTTTTGGCTGTGCGATGATTCTAAGATTTCCGTCTACTTTTTTTATATATATATAGAAAAAAATGCATAGTTTGGTTAGTCCAATTACAGTTCTTAATTATTGAAATAGTATTAATATAAATTAAAACTAACCTCAAAAGCGGTTTTATTAGTTGACATATCGTGAATGGTGATCGCCGCTTCTCTTCGTATTTGTGACAGCCTTTTGTCGTAATTCTGTTCACTTGAAGCTGAAATAATAAAACAAAATATTAAATAAACAATTAGTTCTATTAACTTGTCCTTAATTTCATAACATTTATTAGGTCTTAAAGAAAAGATAGGAACATTTATTGGCACACATAAGTACCATAAAAAACACACACATAGTAAGTTAAACTGTGGTAAAAGGACCCAGCTCAGCGTACGCATGAACGGATTAAGTCTTCCCTGCGTTGATTTTCAACTGGCTCCTTTGCTCTCATATAGATAGGTACACAGAATATTTACAGAATCCTTATACTTAGATAGTTATAAAATATTGTTTTTTCAAATAATTTGATAGCTAAAAAATAACATAAATAACTTGCTAAAGTTAACTTTTTGTATTTATACGAAGCGATTTGTAAACGTCGCAAAGCATCTGAAATGTTTATCGAAGCATTTCAAAACACGAACGCCCCGAGCCGGTTGGTGGGAATAACAAAGTGGAAAAATAAATGAGTCGGAATTCCGACAGTCACACGCAACACTGAAAAACAGGGTGACGAATGTAAACAAATTGTCAACTATAACTTGAAAACTTAAAGAAGTAGAAGAAAAATATAGTTTAAAAAGACTGATTAGGAAAGCATGGTTAAATTGTGTGAAAAAAGTAACTTGTAGTATTACAAACTTGTCTGACCCCATGTTTTTTTTGACAGTGGTAGAGCCCCCTTTAACATCTCCGCACGAATTGTCCAGCTCGCCCACTGACATACCACGACCACGCAGAAGACAGGCGTCAAATGGAAGCTATTCCGTATTATGTACGTTAAGTGTGGTGCCGGAAGCCTAATTTTAGTCCACTTTCCCATCCTACCCTTTCTTAAAAAGGGAATGATGGGAAGGAGAAGTGAATTTGGCGGGGAGGAACGCTTAGGAAGAGGAATTATACTGTTGCTGTGGGTCTCCTCCTCCGTAGATTTTACGACACGCGACGTCTATGGGCAGCGGTCGCTTCACTATTTCAGCGCATCCAGGTGAACGCTTGCTCGTTTGCCACTTTATAATATAAAAAAAAGAAATAAAAGAACCTTGTCAAGTCAATCTGTTTGTAGGTTTTAGATTAATTGTCTATGCTTTTAACATTTTCTGTTACAACTCCTATACAAGTTTCACTCTCCTCAGGCCAGATAATTTAGTAGTACTGTAAATCATTATTCGACAATCGTTGGACCGTTTATTAAAAAAAGAATGAGTAAACAAACGTTGTTGACTTCGGGAAATGAGTGTCGTATGCCTGCCGGTGTCTCGTATTGATTTTCTTTGTATTATCTGTAAGAACGATGAGAGTCAAAAGGGATAGATGAAATGATTATTCTTTTCTCGTTTTTTTCGTTTGATTTTATTTTCTACTTCAGATAGAAATTAAAGCGACTTGTATTGTTCTTGACATATCGAATGTTTCTGACTATAATGAGTTTCGTCTACTCGATGTCTCATGTGACTAAAATATATGAGAATAATTGAATATAACATGCGTTGTGGATATTTTAAGTCTTAGTAAGTAACGTATAAACAATTATTTCTGATTATAATAGCACGAAAACTACAAATAATACTTCAAGTTTTTGATACGTCTTTGTTTATATTTGACTAGCTGTTGTGCGTGACTTCGTCCGTGTGTAATTAAATAATATAGCCTATGTTACTCGGGGATAATGTAGCTTTCTATTAGTGAAAGAATTTTTGAAATCGGCCCAGTAGTTCTTGAGTTATTTCAATACAAACAAAAATACAAAGTTTCTCTCTTTACAATATTAGTATAGTATAGATTCGGATGTAATATTTGATTTGGATTATTTTCAAAATAATCCAAACATTGCATTTGTTATACTCGTATATACAAATAAAATCAAAAATGTTTTCATAAAAAAAATCAGTCTATTTATCAACATTGTTATTCAAATATTTGAGTTCGTTTAAAAAAGTTTGGTCAATAAATATAAATACTGACAAAGCAAATGTTTATTTTAAACCGATTCATTGCGTGGAGTGTTGACAAATATACTGAGGGTCTATCACGGAAATCGATAGAGTATTCGTTACGTCATCAGGGGTGTAACCCAAAATACATTCGCTATGAAGCGATTCTATAGCGAATGTCAAAAATGTATGAAGCTGACACTGACGTTCGAAATCACACACGTGACAAGCACATGACTTATCGAATGTCATTGTCAGTTTCATACATTTTTGTCCAACCTTATAGCGATATCGCCAATCCAAAGACACTTAGGATAGCCCCCAGTTTACGCGTAGTACAAAAGCCTCATGCCTTGTTCGCACCGGGATAGTATTTTAGTCGAGTAGCATGTAATCTAGTCATGTGTCTGAACACAGGATTTAATAATCTACTCTACTAAAATGTTGCTGTTCGGACACGTTTAGTAACTAAATTAGTTGCTACTCGACTAAAATACTATCCTGGTGCGATTAAGGCTTATCTTATCTTAGGTTTCGTATGGAAGCCCTTTATCGTATTTAGAATGATAGAAATAACAATACGTTGTCTATACTAATATTATAAAGGGAGAAACTTTGTATTTTTGTATGTTTTGAAATAGCTCAAAATCTACTGGGCCGATTTCAAAAATTCTTTCGCCATTAGAAAGCTACATTATCCCCGAGTAACATATACTATTTAATTCCAAGCGGACGTAGTCACGCACAACAGCCAGTTATAAAGTTGTTTCTCGTAACAGAATAAGCAAATTTCTTTCAAAGTTACTTTTCAACAATTACAGAAAGGACTTTTCGAAGCTTATCAGTCCATTAAATAAGCCGAGAGCCAAAAGACAGCTGTTGAAATAGACAGCTGTCTCCGATGTTAAATTAAATATTGAAACGATAAGAGAATCTAAATTAAAAAAAAAACGTATTTCTCTGAATGAATCAAGATATTTATAGCATGAAAGTTGAGACATTATCAAGATTAAATTATTTAATTAAATCTTTGTCGATTTCATTTTCTTTATCTATACTAATATTATAAAGAGAGAAACTTTGTATTTTCGTATGTATTAATAAAACTCAAGAACTACTAAGGTGGTTTCAATACAGTTTCCACCGTTAGAAAGCTACACTATCCCCGAGTAACAAAGGTTTTATTATTTAATTCCACGCGAACGAAGCCGCGCACAACAGCTAGTTAGGTGATAAATCGAGAAATTAATATCGCTTTGCAATTTAATAGGTATCAAAATCAATAATTTATTTGTTTGACGATAAAAAATATGATTATTGTAGTCATAATGAGATTATCAGAGATATTTATTTGCGAGTTTGAGAAATAAATAATAAAAAGTTTAATTTTAAAGAAAAGTCGGGTTACAATTTTAACTGTTTTGCAAGCAAAAGGGCTCACATTTATTTATTTTTTTAATTTTGGTTATCGCAAAACTTATCTTTATGGAGTAAAAGCATCAACAAGATGTGATTTTAAATTATAAAATAACACAGCATCCCATTTTTTTAAAAATTAAAAGTAACGCCTGTCGTAGACTTTAAAAATTATTATTTCCAAGATTTATTTGCCGTTTGCTTCAATAAATACATAAGCAGTTAGAACCTACAATAAGAAAAGCGTAAGAGAAAATTAAAAACTGTCACGTCTGCGAGAAACAAGAAATTAATACAACTTCGAGATGAAAATAAATCAAAAACTCCAACCGTAATATAACGTTGAAATATTTGACGTAAAATTCGACTGCAATGTTGGCAGTGACACTTATAAAGTATTGCTATTCCTTACATTCTCTTTGACAAAATAGAGATAACAATATGCAATAAAGTGATCACCGATGATGACAATGAAGAAGAGATAGATTGTTCTAACAACAATTAATATCTATGTTACTAAGCTAACTAATACAAATAAAAAATCAGGTACATGTTTATAGAGGTACTTATGCAAAGTTCGCACCAGGATAGTATTTTAGTCGAGTAGCAAGTAGCATTTATCCGAACAATGGATTTACTTTTATTAATGTTCGGACTCGTTTAAGCATAAACCTACGCACTAGGGTAGTAATTTAGTAGCTAAACGTGTCTGAACAGCAAAGTTTTAGTAGAATAGATTAGTAAATCCTTTGTTCGGATACTTGCTACTCGACTAAAATACTATCCTAATGCGTTCAAGGCTAATCGTATAGAGTAGGGTATCAAAGTACAATTAAATTTAAATAGTTAACATAACTTTGAAACAAAAATAGTCGGATTTTTTTAAAAACCTTCCCTACGTAGTTACTGATCTGATGAAGCACTGGCCCCAGGTTTCCGTTGAATTTTGGGACACGCTGTATGTGAAGATTAACTCAAAAACTATTGTAGTGTAAATGCAATTTGCATCTCATACACTGTCATCAAAAGTTGACACTTCGTTAGGTGATATCCGGATTACTGAGTGCTCGCTCGAATTCTCGTTAGTGCTGAGAGCTACGATTCAATGAACATCATAGAAGGCGAACGCGTACAAAAGGCAGAAGAACTTTTACAAAAATAATCTGATTCTTTTCAAAATGAATAAGAAACGTACCGGTCCGAGCACATATACATGGTGGAGGAGATCGTTGGTATTTGTCCCGAATTCTGACAATATAGTGATTATAGCGATTTTTCACGTTGTTTTACAGTTGACGTGGTTGATCCAGAGTTTGCCCCTTGCCTACCCTTAATCTACGGAGGATGAGACGCACAGCAAGAGGATAAATCCTCTTACTAAGCATCCCCTCCCCCGCCAAATCCACTTTCACTTTCCATAATTTCCTTATAAGAAAAGGATAGAAAGGGAAAGTGGACTAAAAATAGAACTCCGGCACCGCGTTAGGCGATACACGGAATTGCTTCCATTTGACGCCTCTCTTCTGTGTAGTCGTGGTATTTAACCGGGCCAGCAGGACAATTCGTACGAATACGAACATTGTTAAAACTCTTTTTGCTTGTATACCTCGTAATTATCATTGTAAACTATCGTAAGTGGTAAACTGACGCAAAGCCTTGTATCATTGAGATTCCTTGCTTAAATTCTTAAGTCTATATAATGAAGGAAGACGCACATTCCTATCTGACAGTTACGGATGTTTACAGCTACGCAATTTGAGATGACGTGAAATTTAATAAAACGACAGGTATTTAGGATAAGGAATTAGAGATTCTGTGATATAAAGAGCTATACTGATATCCATAATATTAAAAGAGTATATTTTTTTTTATATGAAGTCACCTTTTCTGAATAATTCCTAAATTGCCATAGACAAGATTACTTTTGCAACTAAATGAGACTTGAGACTGCAGACTTAATTTAAGAGACAATTAGTATATTTTTTTAAAAGTTCATAAATATTTGTTGTGTTAATTATAACGCCCATGTTATATTTATTTATTTTAATTAAGTTTTTTGTGCAACTTTATGGTTATGTATTCTATACTAATATTATAAAGAGAGAAACTTTGTATTTTTGTATGTATTGAAATAACACAAGAACTACTGGACCGATTTCAAAAAATCTTTCACCATTAGAAAGCTACATTATCCCCGAGTAACATAGGCTATATTATTTAATTCCACGCTACCGAAGTCGCGAGCAATAGCTAGTCAACGATAAAACAAGAAGCAATAAAACATCATGTTTTATTATTCATATCCCAAAACATTCGGTTCGTAATTCAAATCCCCCGACACATCCCCGACAGAGGGCGTTATACAAATAAATATTTATGTCTCATAACAAAACATTTCAGAACTAGGAAAGGTCAAAGATATAGAGTTATCGCTTACATATAAATAACTGACTAATCTACTCGTATATCTATACTAATATTATAAAGAGAGAAACTTTGTATTTTTGTTTGTATTGAAATAACTCAAGATCTACTTGGCCGATTTCAAAAATTCTTTCACCATTAGAAAGCTACATTATCCCCGAGTAATATAGGCTATATTGTTTAATTACACGCGTACGAAGTCGCGCACAACAGCTAGTAAATAATAAACGCGACGAAAACGTCTAAGACATATTCGTCTTGTTTATTACAGAAAAATATTGTAAACCAACGAGACTGTGCAAGGTTCATACGAACCTACAGGTTTACGAACCTAAAGTGTAAAAATATCATAAAGTATATTAAAAAAAAACTAAAAACAGACATAACTTCATACAAAAATACTAGCTGACGCCCGCGACTCCGTCTGTGCCGAAGTAACAAAAAAATAGTAACTAGCCGTTGTGTTCTTTCAGTTTATTAAGCTTCTCCTTTCACCAAGATCCGTTAAGCCATTTCGGAAACATACATCCATATATCCATCCATTCGTAAACATCGCATTTATAATATTAATAAAAAGTCTCTTTACTGATATTGGACAATAATTTTAACGACTTATTATTACTTTGTTGTCTTATTAATTAACGAAATGAATACGAATTAAACTCTTAAGTAAATTACAAAACTCAACTCAGTAACTCACAATAATTGAGCATAAATCTTGCTCATTTAAGAATCTCGGAGAGATCATTCAATGTTCCTTTAGGGAAATGATTCAAGAAATTATATGAAATTACGTTTTCCTTAAAAATAACTTATAAATGTCTGCAAGATACTTAATTTATATCTTTTTTGCAGATCTCGAGATTGAATCCCGCCATGCACCAATGTGCTTTTCGATTTTCGAATTTCATATGTACATATTTACCCGACGCTCTTACGGTGAAGGAAAACATCGTGATGCAACCTGCACATATCGGCGAAGAAATTCAAAGATATATGTATTCACGCAAAATACGCACTAGTCGTGGAGTTGCGGAAAATGGAGCCCATCATGGGTCGACCCTTGCCTTTTTGACCTTTATTTTTATTTAATGGAGATTCCAAAGCTAAGTCTATTTTCAATTAAAAAAGTTTTTCATAATACTTGGCCATATAGTATGTTTTAAGCAGGTTCATTGTTGTTTTATCTTTTGCCTCTAATTATGGGATTCGAGCTGCGCCCCTATAGGACCTAAAGTACACTGACAAACATACGTGTCAATGTCGATACTTTCTCGTAAATATTCTTAGTAAGCCCCCAAAGCTGTAAAGGGTTGTGAATTGTAAGGGTTTCGTTTAAATACGAGATTTTTTTTTATTTATCCATTTAAATTGCGACTGGGGATTTAACTCATTCGTGTTTCGGGAGTGTTTTTGTAATCAGATTTGACGTGGAGATTTTTAAAATATTCGGATACGTTTTACCCAAAAAAAAATATAACTTCACATTTTTTTAATAGATTATCTAATGAAATCATTAAATAAAAAAAAATGAATTATGGACGAATTTCAACTAATGGGCGACCATTTATAATTATTTAAAACATGTATCTTTGTTCAAAGATCACTAAAAAGAAATGACTTTAATTAATAAAGTAGATTTCACATTTACGTCAAGGAACCAAAGCTATTGTCAATACGTTGTAATATCAACCCTATTACCATGTATTAGGGTATATTTTACTTTTGAAATATATTCCTGTCTTCTTCAAGATGAGTTGAAATTTTAATAAATCTCGATGTATTTCGAATGCTCCAAGCTTTTCATACTGTCACTTAAGAGTTCTTACAAAAAGCAGTGCCTTTATAACATTTTTTTGTAGCCATGTCCTAAAATGTCAAGCAACAACTGGTTTATTATATTTATTTTATTAATTTTAGATGATTTTTTTTGTAGAAAAATGAAAATATGTGGCATAATTATATTTTAAAATTGAGGAAATAATTACAAATTGTCTTATTAAATAAGTCAGATTATTTTATTACGTTTGTAATTTTGTATTGAAAAATTAGAAATATTGTTTTTGTATTACTTTATTTTGATTTCAAATGTATTTATTCTTTTGTACATTTGTGTGTATGTTATTAATTTCATTCAGAGCTTTCTGCGTCGTAATTATAAAACAACAAACCTTCTCGTCCCACTCATAAATAAATATTTTACTTAATTGATTTATATTCGTTCAAGTTAAATCAAGTTGACATATAAGTTTATTAGAATAAACGGAACACGTTATTTCAAACCTGAATATGTAATGTAAATCCAAAAAAATACTACTTAAAAAAAGGTTAAAGGTTTCGACGCATGATGGGCTCCATTTTCCGCAACTCCATGACTAGCGCGTATTTTGCGTAAATACACATATCTTTGAATTTCTTCGCCCATATGTGCAGGTTGCATCACGATGTTTTCCTTCACCTAAGAGCGTCAGTAAATATGTACATACATATGCAAATCGACAATACTACTTACAATATTTTTCTACTTTTCTAACATTTATTTGTGTTATTTTTATATTTATTTACCGGTTTGATGCATTATAGTAAGCTTCTTATTATTATTAGTCAACAAGCATTTAAACTAGTAAAATAATAAAACTTAATGCTTCTCATAACCCAACTACTCGTAGCCAGGGTGCTATTAAAAATAAGTCAACGTATAAAAGTTTTGAGTAATTTTTAATTATAAAATTCTCATCGTTGATCTTCGCGGATAAAATATGAAATATGTGAAGTTTATAGCACACTCTTAGAAATATTAGTGTTTTTTCAAATAATGACGTTAGCAGAATTCTTATAACTGAAGATTTAACGATTTTCAGTGGAGGGGAACGTAAACTTTTCAGTATTCTTTATTACTCACTGTTGTGCGCGACTTCGTCCGCGTGGAATTAAATAATATAGCCTATGTTACTCGGGGATAATGTAGCTTTCTAATGGTGAAAGAATTTTTGAAATCGGCCCAGTAGTTCTTGAGTTATTTCAATACAAACAAAAATACAAAAATTCTCTCTTTATAATATTAGTATAAAGTATAGATATAGATTTGATGCGTCGCTGCTGTAGAAATAAAATTTCCCTGATCAAAAGAAACAACAACGAGCCAAAAAAAGGTTTTAATTTTTCCATCTAAAGAGTCTTTAGGTGTTTAAAGAAAAAATAAATTATTAAATCGAATTACTCTTTGGATGAAACAAAAGAAAATTTGACAAGTCTTATAAAAGTTCTCGATAAAAAATATTAAAAGAACCAAATTATCGTAATTATTTTGGAATATAAAATTTTAAGTGTAATACAAATACATCAAAATGGTTTTCGGACTTAGAAAAGGTAAGTTATTAAAGTTTTAATTGGAAAAAGTAGAATTTTATGAAGCGTTATATTTTAAAATAATTACAAAAATTGTCCTCCTCGGTTAGTTACTTATTTATTTTATAGAAGGATTCAGAATAATCAGGCTCCTTAGTTACTTATTTATTTTATAGAAGGATTCAGAATAATCAGGCCCCATTTACCATATTTAACACTATTTTTTTGCTCGAGACTTCGTCAGCGCACAATAGAAAAAATTGTATTGTAGCCTATGTTACTCAAAAAATTTCTCAATTTATCATCTAACTAGCTGTTACTCGCGAATTCGTCCACGAGGAATTAATAAAAATATAGCCTATGTTACTCAGCGATCATATAGCTTTTATTGGTGAAAGATTTTTGAAATCAGCTGGTTGCTTTTTGAGTAATTTTTTACTTACTCTTTATAATTATACTAGCTGTTGTGCGCGACTTAAATGGAATTAACGCGTGGTATTAAATAATATAGCTATGTTACTCGTGGGTAATGTAGCTTTCTAAAGGTGAAAGAATTTTTGAAATCGGCCCAGTAGTTCTTGAGTTATTTTAATACATACAAAAATACAAAGTTTCTCTCTTTATAATATTAGTATAGATATGTACAGAATAAATCTCTACTTAGAGATGTCATTCACTTTCCGGAGTTAGGACCTATATTTTGCAAGCGTGTTGCTAGTGTTTTCATTTTTGTAACTTTATTTCTAGCTAAATCAGAGCCATGCAGGATGTTGGCTCCACAACCGGAGAAGTTGAACTTAAATATATCAGTGTTTGGAATGATATCATCCCTTTTACTCTGCATTTGTGATATATTAAATGGACTTTGTTACGTGTTAATATTCATTTGCAGCGTTTGTGCACAACTCCTTTACTGTGCGATGGCGTGTTAAACTAAAATTGTATTTAAAAAATAGTTTTAATTGTAACTGATAAATTGTTTTTATGAAATGTTTTATAAGTTAAAAGTGAAGTATATTGTTTAAATTATTTCTTTGTTTTATTATAAGTTCATAACTGTAATTGGATATCTAACATAGATTTTATCGACAAAAAAGAAAATTTAATTCTTCGACTACAAGAATTATATCGCAATTTAACAAGCAAATTTACGAGTACGTTCCCACAAGCGATTTTCCAACGCGGTGTAAAAAAAAAGTCCAGATGAACAAATCCACTTCCATGTATCATTCATACGGCGACTTTTGTTCCGCAGCATTGCATTTTGAGCTCCAGTAGGACGAAACAAGGGTGATTTTACACCGATGGTATTGAACGAGAGCGTTAAAAAAGCGCTAACGCCGAATTTGAAATATCGTCCATGTGAATGCAGACTAAATGTTTTCAAAACACTTCTCATATGTGTTTCTTAGAACACTTTTGGTTTAGACAACACTAGATATATGAACAGAAGCCAGTGGCATCGCCGTGAACACTGCAGTAAATCTAAAATGTTTATGTTGAATATGTTATTCTACGAAGCTTTAGCCCCTTCGTACACGTGGGTAAGCGAATCTGCGATTTCAGTATGTAAGCGACTAATGAAATCACAAAGTAGGCGACGTACTGGTGTAATGCCTCTGAAGCAGCCTACAGACGCTCAGTTTTTACTGTACAGTTCGACTGCGCAGATAAAACTGACGTGTGTAGGCAAAACTGAGAGCTCTATAATTAAAACTGTACAGTCGTACTGTACAGTTAAAACTGAACATTAGTAACCGACTTGAGATTACATTGCACAAGTCGCTTAAGCCGGCTACAAACGTTTAGTTTTTTAAATGTACAGTTTTAACTGTGCTGTTAAAACTGGCGTACAAACGTCAATTCGAACTACACAGTCGAATTATACATTTCTCCGTTTTGCCTACACACGTCAGTTATAACGGCGCAGTTGAACTTTACAGTTAAAACTGTGCAGTTTGAACGTCTGTAGTCGGCTTTAGAGACTAAAATGGTATATTCGCATTCCCTTGTGTACGAAGAGCCTTAGATGTTACACTTTATTATCTCAGTATTGACTCTCCGCTACACTTTAAAACGTTACAAGGACAGTCGTAGTTTTAAAGTGTTTGCTCTTTATATTTTTAGATTTTATTTACGGTAAGTTCTCACTGTTGAAACATCTCTATAGAAAATATATCTGTTTTCCCAAGCAAAATGAGAGTGGATAATTTGTACGGCTGTTTTTGTAGGAAATTACTGTTATTGAATTTCACAGCAACACTTTGGCACCCTTAAAAACTTTTTAAATATAATAGCTATTATGTTACTAAGGTTTTTAACCTAACATAACCTTCTTGGGAATGTCGGTGGCTCAGGGGTTTAACTTTTGACTTGTAATCTGCAGGTACCGAGTTCGAATCCCGCCATGTACCAATGTGTTTTTCCATTTTCTGTGTACCTTTATCCGACGCTCTTACGGTGAAGGAAAACATCGTGTTGCAACCTGCACATATCGGCGAAGAAATTCAAAGATATTTGTGAAATCACTCGCACTGGGCCAGCGTGGTTGACTGTGGCCTAGTCACCCCTTAGGGGATAGTCTCCGCGCCCCTCGGTGGAAACGTATGAGCTGGTGATGATGATGATGATAACATTGCTTACTTTGGTAATACATATCTGTTTTGAAGCAAGCTATGAATGTAGTTTGACCCATGATGGGCTCCATTTTCCGCAACTCCACGATTAGCGCGTATCTTGCATGACTTCACACATCTTTGAATTTCTTCGCCGATATGTGCAGGTATCACGATGTTTTCCTTCATAAGCAAGCTATTAGTCCTTCTCCTCTTCATATAAAAACAAATAAAATAGCTTCTGTAGTTTTATATGGTGTTTATAGGATTATTTATTATCTGTTACAAGTACGTGATAACATAAATACATCATAATATATGATTTATGATATTTTAGTGCGTCCTAAAGTGAGTTATTGTATAACAATATGAGAGTTATGTTCGTTTTACGGTCGTTAGATACGATTTTATTGATCATTATTGTAACAGTAGTTAAACAATAATATTTTATTACTACATCCCTTGGTTTCATTAGACCGATTTTGCGATAAAAACTGACTACAGCCAGAACAAAATATTAATGTTTGTCGAATTCAGTCTAATGGAATCGAAGCATTAGTAATATACTGAATCCTGGCTGTTGCTCGCAACTACGATTGCACGAAATTAAAATACATAGCCTATGTTACTCGGGGATAATGTAGCTTTCGATTGGTGAAAGGAAGGTGAAATCGGCCCAATAGTTCTTGAGTTATTTCAATACATACAGAAGTCGGTAAAAAAACAAACCTTTCCTTTTTATACTATTAGTATAGATAATAATAAGTCACAAATAAAGATATTTAAATGAATTAAAAAGCAGAGATTTCGATACACGAAACTTTATTATTGGAAAAACTTGGGTTTTTTTTTACAGGTATGTATACGTTTATTACGATAATGGAAATCATAGTTTTCTAACTTTCTCTCAAAATATAAGTAGATACTAAAAAGAGTGTATGTTATAAAAATACAAAGCCGACCACTGACGTTCAGTTTTTTAACTGTAAAAAAAAACTGCCCAGTTAAACTGACGTACACGCGTCAATTTTAATTGCACAGTCGAACTGTACAGTTAAAATTGAGCGTCTGTAGCCGGCTTTAACTTATTTTTTTCAAATAAAACTTACTCTTCCATGATTCGAATGTAAAGTGATTTCCCTGAGACGGGAGATTGTAAATTTGCAATTTTCCGCAAAGTTGAATTTCACCGGATTAAATTGTGCCGTCAAACAATTTTATATAACTACAACTTTTCAATAAAATTACTTTGTCATAGTTTTTAATGAAATAAAACATTTAACTTTTTACTCGGTGAAGTTGGTTGCTTTACTTCTAACTAGCTATTGTGCGCGACTGCGTCCGCGTGGAATTAAATAATATAGCCTATGTTACTCGGGGATAATGTAGCTTTCTAATGGTGAAAGAATTTTTGAAGTTGGCTCAGTAGTTCTTGAGTTATTTCAATATAAACAAAAATACAAAGTTTCTCTCTTTATAATACTAGTATTGAAGAAAATGACTATAACGTTGAGTTTCCTTTGTCTTAACGCTTGTTTAAAAATAATGTCCTTATTTTACAAAAAAAAAAACGTTTTTTTTTTTTTTATATTAAAAAGTGGCAAACGAGCAAGCGGCCACTTTAATTCGCTGAAATAGCGAAGCGACCGCTGCCCATAGACATCTACATTTGCAGATGCGTTGCCTACCCTTATTCTTCGGAGGAGGAGACGCACAGCAAGAGGATCATTCCTCTCCCTATGCGTCCCCTCCACCGGAAAATCCACTTCCTCTTCCTATCATTTCCTTATAGGAAAAGGATAGGAAGGGAAAGCGGATTAAAAGTTAGTCCTCCGGCACCACACTCCTCAGACGAAACACGGAATTGCTTCCATTTTACGCCTGTTTTCTGTGTGGTCGTGGTATTTCACCGGGCGAGCCGGACAATTCGTGCGAAGATGTTAAAGCGGACTCTACCACTGTTAAAGTACGTAATTCCTATCAAGTCTTTAGATAGGATAGCTGTATACAGTTGAACCTGGATAAGTGATAATCCAAGGGACTGCGATATTGGTCTCTCTTAGAGGTTTCTCTCTAATCAGAGTATTTTGCTTATATAGGTAGCTCGTCGGGACCAGAGAATGACCAGACCAGAGACTTTCTTTATAGAGGTTTGACTGTATTACATTTTAATAAAAACACATGTAATACCGCAATCGACGACTAGTATTTGTATTTTGAGTAAGAAAACCCTAAAGATAATTCAAGTCTCGTTTACGATATATTTTATTTGATAAAAGTGAATAAACAATTATGTTTAGCTATAAAAGATATCCTGCAACATTTTTATAGTCACCGCAGTCCGCCATCAAGGGAATAACGACCCGTGTTTAAGATTATTTCGGTTTCTATAAAGGATGGAATAATAATAGACTCTAGCACTTTTTTCGTATTAACATTTTCTTTGTAATATCCTTTTCAAATGTATGGTTTTAGAAGTAGAAACAAAAAAGGATTTATTCACTTGATATAACACTAATATAAAAATTGATATTAAGTATGCTACTTCTAAAATGTACATATAATCATCACCAGCCCACTATTCGTCCCCACCGAGGAGCGTGGTGACTAGGCCATAGTCAAGCACGCTGGCCCAATGCGGGTTGGTCTTCATACATATCTTTGAATTCTTCGCCGATATGTGCAGGTTGCATCACAATGTTTGCCTTCACCGTTAGAGCGTCGGGTAAATATGTAATTCGATGATCAAAAAATACATTGGTACATGGCGGAATTCGAACTCGGGACCTGTCGATTACAAGTTAAGAGCGAAACCCCTGAGCCACGGACGCTGTATATAATATGATATTGTAAATTATGTATATTTCTCGTTTTTTTATAAGAGAAATAGGCAAACAAGCAGCGGATCAACTAAATTAATTGATCCGATACCCATGGACATCTGCAACGCCAGAGGAACCACAGATGTGTTCTCGTACAGTGTCGTATTGGATCAATTCTGTAAAGATGCTATACTGATGTTAGTAAATAAAAAAATATATAGAAATTATTTTAAAATAATTTAAACCCTCATATTCACTGATTTAAGATTTAAAACAATTACAATTAGTCTTTCCACATTGTCGGGAATTTTCAAATATTTTAGTCGAAAAAAAATTGTGAAGAAAAAATCTAATTTCACAGCTTAAAGTATTTGAACAATGTAAATAAATCACATTTTACCGTTCATTAAACTGTTCATTCAAATATTTGAAAACTTTCAAAGTATTCAAGCACTTAAATTGACGAAAGCTATAAAAACTGATAGCTTAGGAAGCTTAAGTGCAGACATGTTCTTGAATAAGTTTTAAAAAATAAATTTCGAATTGATGAAGCGATAAGTGGTTACTTAGAAAAGTTTGTTAACTTAATCAAGTTGTAAACCTACGACTTCATTAGACCGAGGTCACGCACAAAACGACCTTATGCCAAAGAAAGATCTCAGTTCTTATCGCGAACTCGGTCTAATGAACCCCTAGGGTAATAAATAGGGTTGTCACAGTTTAATATTTTTTATCTTTGTTAATTTTTCTATTAATCTGTCTCGGAATCATGTAATTTAACAAATATACTCGTAGGCTTAGTAATAGCTTGATATAAAAAGGAAAGATTTTTATTTTTGTATATCTTGAAATAACTCAAAAACTACTAAGGCAATTTAAAAAATTCTTTTACCATTAGAAAGCTACATTATACCCGAGTAACAAAAACAATTTTTTTTGATTCAACGCAAACGAAGTCGCGAGCAACAGCTAGTTATAAATATGGTTCACGGCAAATAGTCGAGCGGGATTCGAACCCACAATGGCTAAATTGGAAACCAGTGTCATAAAATATTAGAGTACTTGTAGTTCGACCAATGATGGGCTCCATTTTCCGCAACTCCACGACTAGCGCGTATTTTGCGTGACTTCACACATATCTTTGAATTTCTTCGACGATAAATATAAGACAATTGGTATTTCATTAAAGTTAACGAAGACCATAGTGTAGGTATGGCGTAAACACTTTTTTCACGCGTTTTCTTCTTCAAAAGCTCTATTAAAAAATTAACTAATATTATGTTAATTTTCATACTAACAGCAATACAATTAATTAGGGTTACTAATTTAATTATCTAACCTAATCATTAATCAACCGATCACGAATTTATGCTGATTAAAACACGTATAATTACACAAATTGCTGATCCCATATCCATGCTAATTAGCGAATGATAGAACTTATTGATAAACAGCAATCACCCGCGACTATTTCTGTATGACGGGTAAAATTTAAAATCCACATATCATAGTTCATGTCTGTTTTTTTTTTTAATTATTAACGGGCGTTATAAACGAGCAAGCGGCCACCCTGATTCGCCGAAATACCAAAGCGACCGCTGCCCATAGACATCTGCAAATACAGATGCATTGCCTACCCTTAATCTACAGAGGAGGAGACGTACAGCAAAATGATAATTCCTCTTCCTGTACTTCCAATATCTTTTAATCTAATAACTTTAGCTTTATCTATAGTAATATTATAAACAGGAAATCTTTGTTTTTTTGTATATATTAAAATAACTCAATAACTACTGGGCCGATTTCAAAAATTATTTCATCATTAGAAAGCTACATTATCCCCGAGTAACATAAGCTGTATTTTTTAATTCTACGTGGACGCAGTCGCGCACAGCTAGTTATATTATTTTGGATATTGGATAGTACATTTGTGTATGCAATATGATAAATAAAAAAAACTTAAAATCTCAACAACTCTATTTTCCCAGCTATTTTTATACCAACGTAAAAGATAAAGTTAATAAATCGCAAGCTAATTTAAAACTGCACTTTATGAATTGACGCAAATATACAATTTCAATAAACAATGCGCTCGCTATAGTGTTTATTTTTAAAACTGAACTACACTAAAGCCGAGCGCCCACCGCAAAAGAACAATGAGCAGGAGCTGGTGAGCTGAGCGGCCTCAAATATGCTTGCGTCCCCAACAAAGAGCTGAGCTAACCGAGTCCAACGGCATAACGAAGCTGTCTCATCTAACACAGCTCGGTTCTCTAGAATACTTCGGCTGTTTTTGACACATCTGATTTCTCTTTGTTTGTGGGGACATAAGTATGCAGTTTGATGAAAGTGGAAAATGGGGCCGTCCAGCTCCCGACTCTTTACTCTTTAGCGGTGGGAGTTCAGCTTTAAGTCGGAAATACACGCCGTATCTATAATATCGTATAGACTAATAAGAGGGTTTTCGCGGTTATTTCTTTACTTACTATTGCCCGCTATTCAATTCACAGTCTGCGTAATTCATAGCAATTATATCTGTAAAAACTGCGACAACCGTATCGCTGGTTCATCGTGAAAACCCGTGCTTATCTTACACATGAATCACCACAATAGGTAGGAAACGCAGTGTTTTTCAATCGATTTACGTTTATTTTTACATCAGCTCTGTCATTTAAAACTCCATGTAAATAAAACAGTTTTACATTTCCCCTGTCAGTCATTAAACATTTTACGATACACTAACAATTATAGCCAGTTCATCTGGAGCTTCAAAAGATGGCGCTGTACGTCTAAGAAATATAAAATCTTTAGAAACGCGTATCATTATATTGTATTGTATTTTGTGGTGTGGCCGCTATAAAAACGTTACACTGTTTTCAATAAGGAAAAATACATTTTAGGGAACGTAAAAAAACTCGTTATTCTGTTTGAAATTAAAATACAAGATGATACTTTTATGAAGATTCACTTTGAAATATTTTTTTCATATTAAAAATCCTTGTGTGCGAGGAGATAAAGCCTTGTTCGCACCAGGATAGTATTTTAGTCGAGTAGCAAGTAGCATTTATCCGAACAAAAGATTTACTACTGTTCGGACTCGTTTAAGCCTAAACCTACGCACTAGGATAGTAATTTAGTAACTAAACGTGTCCGAACAGCAACATTTTAGTAGAGTAGATAAGTAAATCCTTTTTTTGGATATTTGCTAACTGCTACTGGACTAAAATACTATCCTGGTGCGTACAAGGCTTAAGAAAATAGGAGATTGCTTTTTTGTATTTTGGTTGTAAAAATCACAGTATTTAATTGTTAATCAAGTCTTTGATGCTACACAAATCATTTCTAGAATATATTTTTTAATTGATAGCTTCAGTTTCAATTCCTTTATGATTTCAGTATAGCTTTGCCAAATGAAATTCTCTCACTTTTAAAAAATTCTACTATATGTAATTGATTTAATGTTATTTTGTACTTTAAATGGGTTATGATTTTAGAAAAGTCGGAAGAATACTTTGTATGTATTGAAATAACTCAAAACTACTAAACCGATACCGATTTCATGAATTCTTTCACTATTATAAATCTGCGTGCTGACTATAATTTTTAATTCCGCGCGGACGAAGTCACGAGTAACAGCTAGTTAGTTTATAATGTCTCACGAAAAGTTTTTTGTTTATTTTATCCCTTTAAACATTAGTTTTTCTTGAGTGTAACTTGTCTAATTAATCTGCCCATTGGAAAATAAGCTTTCAGGCTGATCGGTTAAACGGGGCACACCCGTTCTCTTATATCCATTGCTAAAAATATGTTTTAATATCAAAACCACTTACCCTCTATAGCAGTGAATACAATACCACCACATATACTATAAGCTGACAAACATAACAGCAAAAATAAATGAGTGAACCATTTCTTAGACAACCACTTCAACTTATTGTAAAACCAAAAAGCAAACTTTTCTCCAACACTCAAGCTTGTCTTAGCCTTATCCATAGTGAAGTCTTTCAAATCTTCGAATTGTTTAAACATAAATTCCGATGCCTTATTCTGATAAATTTGCATATCATGATTAGAAATATGAGGTACTAATTTTGCATTTCTATACACGATTGAAGGATTACATGGCATTTTGATTGATAATTCTGGATTTCGAAATCTCTTTGGTAGTACTGGTTTTGATTCCGGATTGGCCATAGTTTACTTCTTGTATTAACCGCGCACGTCCAACTAAATAGAACAAGCTCCCGAAACTCGCGTGTTTTGACTTCGTATAAGCAAATGTACAAAAATATACTGCGGTCGAAATGTACTCGTCAAAACATCTATCATAAAATCTGGGAATACAATGATGTGTTGTTTTAAAAACAAAAGAACTTTCTTAGCTTAATGCTAACTAGTGGTCACACATTGGTCGATATTGGACTACAGCTAACGTGAGCAGGCGTCCTGTTTTGAACGGGACTGTCCCATTTTACAGTCATGTGTCTCAGTGTCCCCGAAACAATCTCTGGGATGCTAAATTGCCCCTATTTATGCCACACGAAAATTTGGATAGTCGAGCCGGCCGGGCGTTTATCGACGCGACAACAATAGCCGGAAGCATGACAGTGGCGAAAACATTATAGCTCGCGCTTTGTCGACTAGTTTTTCTTTCGCCCTGTTCACGAAATTAGTTCTAGAGATGGGCAAAATACGTGATTCGTCGATAACATGAACATTTTGACCACGAGTAAAAGAACAATAGCAAATGATAAATGTAGAACAATGGCCTTTCCATAAAATAATGGAAGTACAATATAAAATTATTTGATCTCTTTAATTGTACAGCTACCATCAAACAAAAGTATAAATAAAAAAAGAACCATGTAGATATGAACCATTCGATAATGGCGATTTCGAGAACACCATACTATTTTCTTGCCCATAATGATTGTAATTTATAACATTACATTACTTGCCCTAGATAAGGGAATTTAGTAAAAAGAACAGTGACCACATTAATATAGCAATTCGTCATAAAATAGGAATCTTATTTTTAAAAATTAAAAACACTTTTCTGCTGCACTTTAGAGCAATAAATTCCAGACGCGCTTAAGCACCATAACTTATATGAGTTGAGACATAAGATTTTAGGATGAGAACGCTCGCTTTTGCCTATAAATATCAATTTTATTTTTCTTTAATATTTATAAGAAACGAAAAATAAAACTCATAAAATTTAATGTACTTTTTAGTTAATGTAAATTAGATACCGAAGCATATTTTAAAGATTTCTCTTATTCCAATATAACGGGACGTACTTTACAATTTTCAATAAAAATATAAAATTTTACTTCTTAAGCGACAAATCCATAGCTTTGTGCTCCACAAAGATTTTTAATCGTACAACTAAAAAACATCCTTTAACTATACTAATATTATAAAGAAGAAAACTTGTATTTATGTATTTATTGAAATAACTCAAAAACTACTGGGCCGATTTCTAAAATTCTTTCACCATTAGAAAGCTACATTATCCCATTATAACATGGTCTATATTATTTAATTCCACGCGGACGAAGTCGCAAACAACAGCTAATATTAAATACATCTGTAATAACTAACTACGTTTTGCTTACAATATTTAACAATAATAGCCGTAACCGCTGCACTCGACGAGAGAAAATGAGTTCTTTAACGACATATATTATTCACACTGAGAAAAATAAAGAGAAACCGCTTTATTCCGAAACGAGAATCAGCGTTATTACTGTTGTACTTTCTACGTTTCTTACTGGTACATTCATAAAATTTATTTCAAAATACAGAACATCCTTGTTCCTGGTACTTCTTATGATACTTAATTTGGTCCAATGAGACCCCTGGTCTATCTTATTCAGTTCTGAGTGTACTCCAGTATCGTATAATCGACGACTTATTGGTGCTCGTTTATCGCAGTACTTTATTCATTTTTTTGGAATAAGGGGGAAAATGTACAGTGTGAAAGACTTATTTAGGTTAAGTACTCTTTGTTATTCTTTGAAATTACAGTTTTCAAAGTAAAACGTATTATTTAGTAAACATGTATGTTTTCTAATCAAATTAACAATATTTAAAAGCTTTTAAAATCTTTACAAAAACTTAAATTATTTATCGAACTTCATACAAATTATTCTATCTATACTAATATTATAAAGAGAGAAACTTTGTATTTTTGGATTTTTGTTTGTATTGAAATAACTCAAAATCTACTGAACGGATTTGGAAAATTCTTTCACTATTAGAAAGCTACGTCCTTTGTGTCTAACATAGGCTATAATTTATTTTTAGAAAAGTTTAGGAAATAGGAATAAACAGCGCATTTCTGGACCCTGTCGCAAAATTTCATTAATTTTCCTTTTCATTGGCTTACGCTGGCTAAACCGATCGAGTTATATAAAAATGATGTATGAGACATTTGTAGATCTAAAAAAGTTCTACAAAAAAGTCAGCGATGGCATATGTTTATCTTTTACGGTTTTCTCACAATAATCACTTTTTGTTTTATAAAAAACAAATAAAATATGCACTTAATTTGCCGCGTTATTTTTTTGGTTTAAATATTAATCCTTATCCAAATAAATGTGTTTATTATCAGGAGAATTTAATGTAGATTAAAATCGTCCTTAACCGTATTTAAATCTGACGAATAGTTTAGAAGATATCACGAACACAAGTTATAAAGGTAACCGAAAAATCATCTCACGAGCCGGCCGTGGTAGAAAATGCAAAAGAATTCTGATATTTAATTGAGTACATATCAAGTAAGTATAACATTTTTTCCAATCCGAAATTGGGGTTTGAAAATGGTTCATTTCGAAGTATCCATTATTACTGTTACAAGCTATTGTCTGTAACTTTTGTTCTAGACATGATTTTTTAATTCCCTAAAATATAACAAAATCTTTGGACCTTACATCAAATAGAAAAAAAATGGTTAAAAATTTCGACAGTGTTCCGTTTTAAATACTAACAGTTTGGCGATCAAAGTATAATGTTGCGTTTTCACAATGTAGGTTGATACCTACGCTACTTAGATGATGCAGTTCAGTGTTCAGATTCCTGTCGTACTGCTGAACGTCCGATGGTAGAATGGTGATGGTGAATTATTTCATGTAATTTCTGCGCACACCCTCCAAAATGTAGCCGGTAGAACGCCGAGAGACTGGCCACTTTACGCCAGTGCTTAATATTGACTAAATTTAGTTTTTGGTCACCGATAAACTTTTTGGCCCGCCTCTCCACTGAATCCAGGGGTGCGAGTTGGTATTTGGATGCACCTGCCCAGATGTGACAGCAGTATTCCACACACGGCCAGATATGTGCTATGTACAGAATAAAACGCTGTCCCGGTGTGAAGTCCAGCCGTACCTTGGTAAGAACTCCGAGCCTTCTAGCAGCTACCTTTGCCTTAGACTCAATGAGCTATCCGAAGATAAGATTCATGGTTAATATTAAACACCACGCGGACGAAGTCGCGGGCAACTGCTAGTACTATTATAAAGAGGTAAACTTCGTATTCTTGTATTTTGTATGTATTGAAATAACTCAAGAACTACTTGGCCGATTTCAAAAATTCTTTCACCATTAGAAAGCTACATAATCCCATTATAACATGGGCTATATTTTTTAATTCCACGCAAACAAAGTCGCGAACTAAAGCTAGTAATTTATATGACTGAGACGAAACTTTAATTATAATGTTTAAAGTAGACGAAAATTTGTCTATGGCTCATGTATTCTAAAAATACCATAGAATTAAACACATGTTGGAAAATACTCGTAGTGTGAAGCGAAACAATTTTTTATTAATAGCAAATTATTTATACGAGGTTAATGTACTGATTAACTGTGAAATTGTTCACATAAACGTCAGTTTCCATTGCAGGAAAATACGTATAAAAGAGTATAAGTTTTTGTCTCTGTGTTTTTCAAGGCGTGTGTAAAGGACGACGTAATATGTATAGGTTTTTTGATAGTGATGTGCTGTTTCGTTATTTATTGTATGAAAGCAAAGATGGAATCAATCAAATAAGAAGAGTTCATGTCGAAAAGTCGTAAACATGTTTGGTACCTTTATAGATAAAGAAATGTACCGAATGATTGGCTGTCTCATGCCTAGATGACTGAAATGATTCAATGTCTAGCTTAGGAAATAAATGAGCTCTGTGTTAATTTTAGATTATAGTCTATTTTCGCGTGATAATTCGAAACAAGTATTTCTTCTGATAAATTTTACTATAAGTTAGTTATTCATACATTGTGTATCATTTTCAAAAAACTCTAAAACTACTCAACCGATTGCATAATTGAAAATTGCCGTAACTAAAATCTAATATTATTATTCTATTATTGTCTTGTCTACATCCATGACAGAAGAGCTTTGTATTAATGAGACTTTTTATAATGGGTGAGTAGTTTTTGAGTTTTTTTTCTGAATAAAAATAGTCATTATAATTCTGAAGTTAGTTTATATTACTGATAAATCGTTACATGAAAATATATTAAAGAATTATGTGTAAATGCAGTGTAATCCGTTGTTTGTGGTAACAGGGAAACCATTTTAGTCCCGTGACCTATAAAAAGTAATACGCATTATTAATGTGGACGAAATAAAAACATCGTTAAATTCATTTTCTATGTTCGTTTTCTTTAAGAATTATTTTCGTTCCCCAGTAATGATGTTTCTGCTACTGTTTTACATTGTTGTTTTCGTTGTAATGCATTGATGTATTTTTTGATTTTGATATTAATAATTTAATTAAACAAGTGGTCGTTCATTTTAGAAAATGGACTATAACACAAAGGATTTTTTTCATACTAATATTATAAAGAGGAAATGCAGCATATGAGGGGTGCGTGAGTAGTGAAAAATAATGAAAACGGAATATTAAACTCGACTTGGATTCCGGTTATAAATGACGGAACAAATAACTATTCAATCTATGATATCTACCATTGATATTATATACAATACCTTGACTTGGATGTATGCTATACTCACTATGCCGGATAGATATAAAAATAATAACATTAAACAACGAATGGTAGTAGTAGTTCAAACCATGATGGACTCCTTTTTCCGCAACTCAACGGCTAGCGCGTATTTTGCGTGACCTCACACATATCTTTGAATTTCTTCGCCGATATGTGTAATTTGCTTCACGACGTTTTCCTTCACCGTAAAAGAATCGGGTAAATATATACATATGAAAATCGAAAAACACATTGGTACATGGCGGGATTCGAACTCGAGGCCCGCAGTTTACAAGTCAATAGCTAAACCCCTGAGCCATCGACGCTCTTAACAACAAATGGTAGGGACATCTAATTGTAAAATTACAATTTTAAAATAGTTATATTAAGTACCCGTACATACAAATCCCAGCTGGTTGCTAATATATTGTTCAGATTAATTCTAACAATGATTCGCTTAAATTTGTTACCGATGTGAGGCTTACCCTTGTCACGTAACGACTTATTATAAGATTAATGAATTGTGTTATTCGTGGTTACAACGAAAGCGTAAGATCCATATAAATAAATATATATATTTATATTATAAAGTGGCAAAAGAACAAGTAACTAAGACCTGAGTCCGCTAGAAAAGCGAAGCGACTGCCCATAGACATCTGCAATTGCAGATATGTCCCTACCCTTAATCTACGGAGGAGACGCACATCAAGAGGATAATTCCTCTTCCTATTCGTCACCTCCCCCGCCATATCCACTTCACCTTATAAGTGAATGAAAGGAAAGGAAAGTGGACTAGAGTTAGGCCTCCAACACCACACTCGTAAGACAAAATACGGAATAGCTTCCATTTGAAGCCTGTCTTCTGTGTGGTCGTGGTATGTCACCGGGCGAGCCGGACAACTCGTGCGAAGATGTTGAATCGGGCTTTACCGCTGTTTATACCTACCATATTTTACTATTAGGTACTTCTGCATTTAGAACTAGCTGTGGTTTGCGACTTCGTCCGCGTGTAATTATAAAATATAGCCTATGTTACTCGGGGATCATGTAGCTTTCTAATGGTGATAGATTTTTTGAAATCGTCCAAGTAGTTTTTGTGTTATTTCAATACATACTAAAATACAAAGTTTCACTCTTTTGAAAATTTGTATATTTGATGGAATACTAGTATTAATCATTCTAAACGTAATTAAATTGTTTTTAAATGGCAGATTTACCTAGCCTTGTGTACGAAGGGCCTTAATCATTAAATGCTTTAACTGAAAACATAGAGTAATGATTTGTTAGAAGTGACAACGGATGGTCATTTACAAAAATAAACTAGAAACATACTCAGACTGTGAGTCAAAGTAAATTCCAGAAGAGATTTACTACCTTGCCAATGTTATTTACTTTTATAGTTTACAATATAAATGGATTTTATAGGAAAAGGATATTTGTAAAATACGAATGGTCCTCGAGACAGAATAATAGAATTCGAAGGGAAAAAATGTAACTTTACTTCGACATCACCTTACATTCTTATGATTAAGAAACAGCATAATATTAAATTATATTTGTTTTGGAATTATAATTAGAATATTTATATATTTAATTAATTATTACTAACTATAACGTTCCATTTCTAGTATAATATGGCTCAATCAATACACCACGTCTATAATCGTACCCAACACGCGCACCGCCTCTCGTCGGACATGACGTCTGTCACGACTGTCAACATGGAGTGATGCTCGAGACACCCAGAGACAACCAGACCATAGCCAATACACTACACTAACAATTGATTTAGTAGATTATTATTCTTTGTAAATTGATTTGTTTCTTTTTAGCAAAACAGCCAGTTCTAATTATATTGATATCATATTTATTTCTCATTATCTTAGGTTTTACCTTGGCCTTCCTAATATCTTATTACCGTTGATTACGTGAAAAAAAATAACAAATGAATGAATCACAATATTTTGTAAGACATATTTTGGAATACAATCCTCGTATATTTTTAGATATGTAGGCGTTGTAGAATGTTATATGGAATTTGTAGTTTTAATTTTACGACGTTTCTATAGTTATCGACTTAAACTAACCATAAAGTATTGTTTTTTTTTTTATATTACAAAGTGGCAAACGAGCAAGCGGCCACCTGAATACGCTGAAACAGCGAAGCGACCGCTGCCCATAGACACCTGCAATTGCAGATGCGTTGCCTACCCTTAATCTACGGAGGAGGAGATGCACAGAAAAAGGACTATACCTCTTTCTATGCATCCCCTTCCCCGCCAAATCCACTTTCCCTTCCTATCATTTGCTTATAAGAAAAAGATAGGAAGGGAAAGTGGACTAAAATGAGGCCTTCGGCACCACACTCATCGGACGAAACACGAAATTTCTTCCGTTTCACGCCTGTCTTCTGTGTGGTCGTGGTATTTCACCGAGCGAGCCGGCCAATTCGTGCGAAGATGTTAAAGCGGGCTCTACCACAGTTAAATTGTCTTATATTGTTAACGATTTAACAAACATATACCTCTTTTACACATTTATATTATTAAGAACTATTATGAACTAGCTATCGCCCGCGGTGTCCGTCTGAGCGGTACTAATAAACACCTAGTAGATAGCGTATGTATTTTACCAAAGTATGGTCTACATCTGTGTAAAATTTAATCAAGATCCATATAGGCAATCTGGTGATACCTTCAAGCAAAGATCCATCCTAAGGTAAGGTAATGTTCGACCCATGATGGGCTCCATTTTCCGCAAATCCACGACTAGCGCGTATTGTGTTATCCATCGTAACTTTAGTGTTTATATTGAAAATATTATTCAAATTCCAATTCTATTCGTTGACTTAATACGATATTCTAAAACGTTATTAACGTTATAAAAATCAAATTTCTTTACATTTATAAAGCCGAAATGCTTTACGATAAAATGATTAAAGATTATAAAAGCTCTTTTCCCTCAACTAAATGGAAGAACGTTGTTCAACGCGATGGATTTACTCGAAGATTGCAAGCATTAAAATTTCAAAGGTCTAATCCCTTAGAAAATATTGCTTACTTAAACCACGCTTATATCTTGTGTTATATGAATATTAAAGTGATTTTTCAAAGACGAATTTAATGTATTTTTAAGGAAAGTTTAATGCCATCTATTTTAATATACCTACTTACTTTAAAAAAAGGTTAAAGGTTTCGACCCATGATGGGCTCCATTTTCCGCAACACCACGACAAGGGCGTATTTCGCGTGAATACACATATCTTTGAATTTCTTCGCCGATATGTGCAGGTACCTACTTACTTATACGATGAATAAGTTTAGCTTTGTGTGTCTAAAATCATTCTAATTAGAAAAAATATCCATAGGTTTACGGTGATATTTGTGTGGCAAAAAATACAGACGATGGAGGTACCTACTTGTATTAAAACCGAAAATATACAAGATAATTGCGCTACTTTTCTTTGATTTGGTTTTGTAAAACTTCTTTTGTTTTTTTGTGTATATTATTTTATCTGTGTGATAAGAATGTTATTCCTTGTTTCTATCTTTTTAACATTTTATAGAATTTAAAGTGTTCTTAAATTTAATATCTCGCGTTATCTTAAAGTCAACTGCGAGGTAACACGATTTATCCATTTAGTGAATAAAACAGGTCGGTGAAAGCTTTTTTAACCTATAATGGTTTAATTCAATAGAAAATACTGGCTAAAGGGATGCCGTTAAATAAATTCAGCTTTTTAACATATTTTAAGTATTAAGAGTAGTTAGTATTTTTTGAAAAGATTATTAAATAAAGAAAATAAAATACTTTTTAATATTTTTGTCGGTTAATCGGTAATTTCGTATTGTATCCTTGCTCTTAGCTAGGACTTATACGGTCATAAAAAATAGACGTAAAATCGTAGTGGAAAACTTCATTTTTTTTGTTCAAAATTTCCTATCTATTCCAACAAAAAAACTTCTTTGACTACTAAGTTCGCTTGACACAAAATGCATCGCAGGGGTAGTGCGGAAGCTCAGTGCGGAGGGTCCCGGTGTGTTCCACAGGAGATCCCGGGACCCTCGAAGTCGCACTAGAGGATGGCCACCGAGGGGGTATTAGTGAGTAGAAACATCACATAACCTTGTCTTTCAAGTCAGGGTATCTTTTGAAGATTTCCCCCAGATACAAAAAAAAAAGTTCGCTTGACAATAATTTTAACATTAACCACCTAATGAAAAACAGTCAACTATTTTCATAAACATGATGTGTAAAACGTATTCTATTTATTTTTTTAATCAATACAAAAGTAAAGTAAATGGTTCACACCTTCACGAAACAATACGGTAAGCCGTTAATTTTCATTGGTGTCGGCGTCGACCGGCGGTGGCGCTAGCGTGTTCTCCATTTATTTAAGTCTATTTAACGAGTAATTTACTTTTACGTGGTGCTACAGAGATTTTACGACTTTGACCACATTTAATACATTTACGTGCTTCTTAATTTATTAAGCTTTTTTTATTTTAGAACGCGCTTTGTTACTTTGCTTGGTATTTTACAAATATTGCTTCTCTTACAATCATCTGGTCGGTAATGTATTCTTGATTGTAAATTTAGTATAGAAGACTACACTTAGGGACAGTTTTAATTAAGCGACTAATAGCCGAATACTTTTTTTTTATAGAAGAAGGGGGCAAACGAGCAGCGGATCATCTAAATCAATTGGTCCGACGCCCACGGACATCTGCAACTCCAGAGTTCTACAAGTTCTATGCTGACAAGTTATAAATGGAATCACTGCTTATAATCGCTGCAATCTAGTACAGTCAAACCTGCATAAGCGAGAAACATCTATAAGCGAGACAAATATTGCGGTCCCTTGTACTCTTGCTGATCCAGGTTCTACTGTAGTAGTAGTAGTACTAGTAGGGGCTATGTTTCCGCAACTCCACGACTGGCGCGTATTGCGCTGCAATCTAACAGAGGTAATAAATTGTATGAAAGTAGTTTAAGCGTGGACCTACTTAAGACGCTGTTATATATTTAAATCATCCTTTCCACGACTTCATCCTACTCCCGTAGGTTCAAGCACGAGGTGTTTGTCCTCCGCGTTAATCTATCCCCCGCCATCTCAGTCACATCCTTGTTTATCACACCTTTCACGCAATCCATCCTAGGTTTATCTCTACCGGTGTAATTCCACATTCATACTTAAAAATCTCCTTGTTACGTTCCAATATTCGACCGTGTGTGCCGCAATTAGTGGTTGTTATTAAGCTTATGAATTTTACACCTTTATGTAAATGAATTTATTCATGAACGTTTAAATAATTCAAAATCAAACTCTTTCATAAGTCAAACAACATACCGAACAAACACACCTTATGTTTGTTTTGAAATTTTGCTCGGTAAGGGCGAAGTGTTAATTAGAGCAAATGTTCATGAAACTTGCGTTGTTTAAATTGTACGGGTGAGCTACTGAATTTGCCTTTATTAGGAATACGTTATGTTTTTAAACTCTTAATAAGAACTTATTTAAATATTGATGTTCGTAATTGTCTATAGTAATATTATAAAGTATTTTTGTATGTATTGAAATAACTCAAGTACTACTGGGCCGATTTCAAAAATTCTTTCACCATTAGAAAGCTACATTATCCCCGAGTAACATAGACTTTTTAATTCCACGCGAACGAAGTTCCGGTGGACAGCTAGTTTTTTAAATAATAATATTATTATATTTTTTCTCGATTATTATGCGTATGCATTTTACAACCAGTTAATACTTATTCAAAGATATCTAAACTAAAAGTTTCTACCGAATTTTATAGCTGGCATTGTCAAGTTTAGTGTTTAGGTGTTTAAATAAACATGTACCGATCGTATTTCATAAAATTTTCGTTTTAAAATTATAATAAACACAAAATATAATGACACCAATATAATATTAATGTTAACTATTTTAATATTGCCTTGAACTAAATAAACACACGTTACAAGTTATTTTAAAACTATACAGAAATATAATACACAAGGTTTCCCTTTTTATTTATGGTTTCAACGTTAAAAAAGTCCCATTTGTTAGAACCTTCTATATGGATTCTTTAACTAATTGAATTAATAAGATAATTTGAATATTATTTAATTTTTTTAACTTCGTGTACGCAATAAAACTATAATGTAACAGTGGTTCATACAAACATTGTGGAAATCGTCGTCCCTACATCGAATAGTGCCAAATATTTTATTTCATTGAACAACGAATATAGAGATGAATATAATCTATACTAATATTATAAAGAGAGAAACTTTGTATTTTTGTTCGTATTGAAATAACTCAAGAACTACTGGGCCGATTTCAAACATTCTTTCACCATTAGAAAGCTACGTTATCCCCGAGTAACATAGACTATATTATATAATTCCACGCAGACGAAGTCGCGAGCAACAGCTAGTACTTAATATATTAAAGTAGGTTGTCATTTTGGAGACCGCACGCATAGTGAGAAGGTTCTCTTCTCTGCAGCCCTGACCACTGGTTGCTTGAGTCATCGGATTCCGCATCTGGTGGTGCACTATTTTTTTATATAATATGCTTTATTGTTTTTTTTTAGTTAAATGTTACATAATATACTAAATATGTAAATAAAGATATACAAAATATTATAGTAGTATATAGTAGTTACTTCAATTAGTAATAATAATATTTAGATTAATAAAGCTGTTACACCTAATACAATATTATTTTTGCGGCCTTAGCAAAACAGTCTGGCAGTCCGCAACATTAACCATTACTAAATGATGTTATAGTTCGACATAAATCTCTGGCCCGATAAGAGAATCGCTCTTAACTTATTTGCACAGAATACAGCAACAATCCAAGAACGAACTTGTTGAAATATTTGTTATTAGAATACCGGGCCTTGTATTGTACTTCGACCAATGACGGGCTCCATTTTACGCAACTCCACGCCTAGCGTGTATTTTGCGTAACTTCACACATATCTTTGAATTTCTTCGCCGATATGTGCAGACATCACGATGTTTTCCTTCACCGTAAGAGGGTCGGGTAAATATGTACATATGAAAATCTAAAAACACATTAACCCGTTTCTTATTGAGCTATTGTATTAATTTAGTTTCAATTATGCCCACCGGGTCAGATAAGTCTGTCGATTAATACTTTAGTTTAACTTTCTCCCAATGGGCCAATTAAGTTTGTCGGACTATACAACTCCATCACAAACTTGTAACTTTCAGGCATCGCTAGCAAACGCTGCCTATTATCAAACTTTCTACGGTAAAAGCCAAAGAGGTTCAACTTGCCGGCATTAAAACTTTTTACCGATAAAAGGGGGATTCCCTTACATTTTGAATATCGAAAACTTAAACGAACATTGGCTTTAATTAAGAGTTAGTAGCTTTATATTGATTTAACGTAAAATAACTTTATTGCTGTTACAAATGTTTATGTTAGAGTACAACTTTAGTGTAAATATCTATTTGCATTTATTTCAAATCTGTTTATAGTGCCCTTAGCCCGGCCCAGTACTCGTACTTCTTGAGTTAATTCAATACATATAAAAATACAAAGTTTCTCTCTTTATATTAGTACTAGCTGTTGTGTGCGACTTCGTCCGCGTGTAATTAAATAATATAGCCTATGTTACTCGGGGATAATGTAGCTTTCTAACGGTAAAAAAATTTTTGAAATCGGCCCAGTAGTTCTTGAGTTATTTCAATACATACAAATACACAAAGATTCTCTCTTTATAATATTAGTATAGATATAATAACAATAATGTTTTACGACACATATTTTGACAGTGGAAACTGGTTATATTGAAATAATATTTATACATGGCGCCTCTCTTTTCGTAATAATTTTCCGAAGAATATTTTTAGCAGCGTGGGTGTCACGTAGAAGACGCTGTCAGCGTTTCGTGGACATTGACAATATTATTCCGTTAAAATGTCTACGTCACTTTTCCAAGAAAAGTGTCATCTTAATTATTAATATCCAACAATTTTACCATATATTAGCAAATCCTCAATTCGAAATTGAATTGAGGATTTGCTAATATGCGGGAAAATTATAAGAGTAAAGTTGTAGACTGTTTTAGCTGTAAAGTTCGACCGCGCAGTTAAAACTGACGAGTGTTGACAAAACTGCGAACTGTACAATTAAACTGTGCAGTTCAAATTGACACACGTACGTCTTTAACTAATTAAATGTAAACTGACGACGTGTTTATATTGTTATTTGTTTTAAAAGAAATCAAGTACTCGTATACCTTGAATTACCAGCTTTTGTTCGCGAATTTGTCAGCGCGATATTAAAAATATACGCTTCGTTACTAATTGATAATGTAGCTTTAAACAAACAAATATTTGGAAAAAGTAAAATGTACATTATGACGTTAATGAAAAACAGCGTCAAAGAGAATTGTTTCGAGGAATCGTGTGAGTCAGCTCTTATATTCAAAGCTTTCAAGTAAACATATCGTGTGATACAACATTTATCTATACTAATATTATAAAGAGAGAAACTTTGTATTTTTGTATTTTTGTTTGTATTGAAATAACTCATGAACTACTGGGCCGATTTCAAAAATTCTTTCACCATTAGAAAGCTACATTATCCCCGAGTAACATAGGTTATATTGGTTTATTCCACGCGGACGAAGTCGCCAACAATAGCTAGTTTCAAATAAATTTGTCACCAATGTTAACTTCGATAGCTTTATATTAAAGCATTTTTTATAATGAAAATTAAGAAAATAGTGTAAAATAATACGACGTCATCGACAACAAAAAGTGTTATAAAATTTTCTCCAAAAAACAAAAGCCGAAAGGAAAAGAATTAAAATTAAAACGTATGAAATTGCCACCAAGGAGTTTTCTTCTTCCTGGCCAGTCTTCCGGCCGCAGGAAAAAACACAATAATATTATATCTTCTAATCATCATCTTAATGCTTTACAAAATAATAATATTTTTAAACGTTTATAAAGTTTAACATTTAAGTTTTTAACTTCATTCGTGGTCATAACATAAGAGCGTGAAAATACTTTTTTTCGTCTCCTTCAATACCAAGTTTAATGAAAATCGACTCTCAATTAACTTTGGTAATAACATTAGCGACGCTTCCAATTTTACTATTATTTTTGAGTAATCTTTTTTTTATTTTATTTAAGAATAATGTCAGCATATTTAATGCTTTTTAAGACTGACAACATTCAATTAATTAATTTTAACAGAGGATAAAATAATCCAGATAAATTAATGTACTCTATTCGTCTTTTGTTTTATTTATTTAATTATATTTAATAAGGTTTGTATTAAAAAAGATCCAATTCCTTTCATAATAAAATATTAATTTGACAACTCGACGAAATTACCATTTAACAACCATGATATTTTATTTCAAGCTAGGAGTCATGGCACTTAGAGAATTTCATCACATAAAATCCAACCGTAAAATGCAGTTTATTATTTTCCAACTCGATGTTTTAGGAATACGAATGACGACCTAAAATTTTGCATCATCGAAATTCGATGACACTCTTATAACGGATTTTTTTATTCCACTGACTAAAAGTGAATATAAAAAGTTTAATGACTTTGACTACTCAACTTTAAAATGACTATGACTAATGATTTCATAAACAAGTCACGTTTCTTTCATGTCACCAACTCCGCTTCTAAATCTGGACAGTACGTAATAATTTTTAAAATCATACACCCACTAAGTGTAAACACTAAATCCTTATACGCACTAGGATAGTATTTTAGTCGAGTAGCAAGAAGCAAGAATCCGAGCAAAGGATTAACTAATCAATTCAGCTAAAATGTTGCTGTTCGGCCAGGTTTAGTTACTAAATTACTATGTAGTGTGTAGGTTTAGGCTTAAACGAGTCCGAACAGTAGTATATCCCTTGTACGGATAAATGCTGCTTTCTACTAGACTAAAATAATATCCTGGTGCGAACAAGGCTTAAGGTAGAAGAAGGCTTAAGAAAGTATGGATGGATTGTGTGAAAGAAGATAGACTGGAAAAAGGGGGTAAGTTAAAAGACGGCTGATAGAGAAGTATAGATGAGTAGTACATAGTGCGCCGACCCTCCTTAGGGACAAGGGCAGCATGATGATGGCTAGGTAAACACTGCTACTGATAAAGTTAATAGTTGGTTCTTATACTATAAATACCTTCTACTATTAAATAGGAGCCTTTGTACAAATGTGTTTGTCGATTTTCATATGTACATATTTACCCGACGCTCTTAAGTGAAGGATAACATCGTGATGCCTGCACATATCGGCGAAGAAATTCAAAGATATGTGTAAAATCACGCAAACTACGCGCTAGTCGTAGAGTTGCGGAAAATGGAACCCATAATGGGTCGATACTTACCTTTTTAGGAGCTTTGTGCTAGAATCGTAAGTAAAAGTACACCATTATTCCTCTGTGCGTTGATTTCATATTTATTTAATTTTATGCGTTCTATCTTCGTTTATTAATAAAAGTACCTAACAGCGTTTTAACGCATATTTGAATGCTATTTCATAATATTATGAAACACTAGCGACCCACCCCGGCTTCGCAGGGATGCAATACTGATATTAAATACTCAGAAAAACTGTGAACGTTGTATATGACAACCTTCCTCTTCAGTCACACTATCTATTAAAAAAACGCATTAAAATACGTTGTGTAATTTTAAAGATTTAAGCATACTTATATTAGAGAAAGCGACTTTGTTTTACACTATGTAAGTAGTGATGAATATTAACAATTTTAGTGATATTTCAAACAATAAAACTGTTACAAAACCATTTTCTGTCACCCGTGTTTATTTCCAATACATTTTGTTTTCCTTTTACTCGATTTTCCTGTATGACCCTCGAGTATTCCGGACATCGATAAATGTTTGTTTAACCACATCGCAAAATAACAAGGTGAGTTGAAAAGGTTGAATTTGATTATCCACAAACACTAACCAAATATTTATACGATAAGGAAAGGAAAGGCCTTTTAAATGTGAAGAAACTTTTATTCTTGCGGCAAAAAAAACGATTAATAAATAAATGCTAAGTACTGTAAAAATAATATTTTTTTGTAAGTAACCAGCATTGTTTTTCCTGCTTAAAATTTGTAAGAAGTTTAATCAAATATATTTTCTACTAGCTGTTGCTCGCGACTTCGTCCGCGTGGAATTAAACAATATAGCCTATGTGACTCGGAGATAATGTAGCTTTGTATGAGTGAAAGAATTTTTGAAATCGGCCCAGTAGTTCTTGAGTTATTTCAATACATACAAAAATACAAAAAATCAAAAATACACAGTTTTTCTCTTTATAATATTAAGTATTGATTATCGTTCAAATCACTCACCTTCTAAAGCTGCAAATATTCCAGCACCGATCAGACTGTACAACACCAAACATAAAGTCAAAAACAAATGAGTAAACCACTTTTTAGACAATAATTTTAACCTATTATAAAACCAAAAGGCGGATTTTTCACCAGCACTCAGTCCACTTTTGGCCGTATTCATTGTAAAGTCTTTGAACCCTTCGAACTGTTTGAACATGAACTCTGATGCTTTGTTATGGTACATGTGGATAAAAGGGTTATAGTATGGGTTGCCATGGGGATCGGAGATATGGGAACCTGGTGTGGTCGGCGACTTGTAATACCGTGGACTTGATCTATAAACGGATGATGCTGTTGGTGGACTTCTAACTAGGGTCGGTGTGGTCGCATCTGGTATTTGAAGGGTTATCTTAGGCCTTGAAAGCCGTTTTGTTGACGGACCTATAACTTCTATTGTAGCCATTTCGAACGTTGAAGTTTGTCAAGCGTTCTTGGCTAAAGTTTTAGCGCCGGCGTTTATGAAAATACGTGTTCACAAAATAATCACAGTGTGGACGATCGCGAGTGGATGTCGAGACTAGACTGGTATAAATAACTAAGGGAATGCTTCCCGTTATGTCATCCTCGGGAAGTCACCACGCTCATGAAGTGTTCAGAATTATCTCCAGTGTTCAATGAGATTATTTCACGGCTGGGTTATTACACGTTGATCTACAACGTGATGATTAGATGTATTTTGAATACTCGTAATTGAGTTCATTTTGAATATAAAACGATTACGCTTCATGTAAATGTTTATGTGAACATCTTCACTATCTGATTATTATTATCTAATTTTCATCAACTACTTACTTACTAATGTTAGATTACTTTTTGCCCTCATTTTGTTTAATTTATTGCTAGTTTCTCATCTTACTGGGGAAATTAGGATGGGGTTTTCTTAGCAGCCTGCTCAGGAGGGCTACAGTTTTATCCGTGAACGTTTCCGTAACCAAACTGGTGTGCGCCAAAGTAACATTATAAGGTTAGTTAGATAGTCAAACCCGATAGCGTACATGCGTAGAATTTTCCTAAGACATATTGAAGAATATATAATATAGTAATATGTTAAGAAACCCATTGAAATAAAGAAAATGCCAACAACATTTACTCAATAATTAATATAAAACAAAACTGAATAACAAATTAATAGTTAAGTAATTTACTTATTAAATAAAAAGTTTCCTTCCCAATCCCAACATTAAAATAGTAGTATCATTCTTGCATCGCTGAACTTTGCTAAAATAAGAGAAGCAGGAAAAATTAAACAAGCTCGCATCACTACGCTTCCAAACCACAATTACACCTCGCCTGAAAATTCTGCATATAAAATTTCCATTTAACTATTATTTTAACTACTGGAAACGTATTTGCGTGCCAACTTGTTAGTGATACGAGTTATATTTTTTTATACTAAGCAGTTGCAATGAATTTGGGTCAAAGTAGCGGTGAGCGCCAGAAATTCTCCCGAATGCCAGAGTTAAATACAGCTAGACAAGCTATTATGGACTCGTCTATCAATGGAACAGCGTCTTGTGTTTGTGTAAAAACATTCATATTTAATTTATTTAAATAGTACATCTTCATAGTAACTTTTTCTCTAGTAAATTTCTTTCAATTTACTAGCGACCAGGCCCGGCTTCCCACGGGTGCAAATCGGTATAATGCTGATACTAAAAACTGCAGCGTTTACAACGTAAGGGCTAAAAATGTGTTAATTTACATTATATTAAAAACCTCTAAATTATCAGTGTTACTTTATTGTGGATGTATTATACAAACCTTTCTTATGAATCACTTTATCTATTTAAAAAACCGCATCAAAATCCGTTGCGTAGGTTTAAAGATTGAAGCATGTATAGGGACGAACATAAAAAAGCGTTATTGTTTTATACTATGTAAGGGTAAGGATAAGGACTAGCTGTAGTCTTGCTGTCTGCGCGGGTTTTAAAAAAAACAAATTAGTTTATATGTTCTTCCAGGCTATGTTCTTTTGTGCAAAGTTTTATAAAGATCCATTCCGCTGTTTCGTTGACCTACAGACAAACATATATCCATTAATCGTAACTTTACCAATTATAATATTAGTAAGAAGTAAGATTATCTTAAACTACTGCTGCTAAATCTCTTCTTTAACTTATAATAAAGGAGCTTTTCCGCCATCGCGCACCCTCACTTGGCCTCCATAATTTTCCAACTGAGGAGCTTTTATTTTGAAATGTTTTCGTAAGGTACAATCTACTGTTTTATATTTTACTAGCTGTTATTCGCGACCTCGTCCGCGTGGAATTAAAAAATATAACATATATTAGATTTTTTGAAATAATCCCAGTAGTTCTTGAGTTATTTCATTACATACAAAAAGACAAAGTTTTCCTCTTTATAATGTTAGTATAGAAAAGCTTTTAAAATTATGACAAATAACGTATTTTAATAAAACTTCTGAGTCATTCAATGTTTCAACGGATTATGTTCCAAATAATTTTCATGATTCACAAATTGAATAATAAATTATCGCTCAGCCCTCTTTGATCTTTATGTTAAATTTAAAAGAAATTGCTCCAAATGTTATGGAATACGATGATTGTCCCCGTAAAAGTAAATATGTGAAAATTTTTGTGTTATTTTTAATTTTTAAATGTTGATTCATAAGTAGCAAGTATGTTTATAATGTGGAATTTATTTTAAGACATGGACACATATAACTATAACTAAGGTACCCAGGCTTTTATTTATAATCTATAGTGGCAAACGAGCAAGTGAACACTAGGATTCGCAGTAAATTCCGAAGAGACCCCTGCCCATAGACATCTGCAATTGCAGATGCGTTGCCTACCCTTAATCTACGGAGAAGGAGACGCACGGCAAGAGGATAAATCCAGTTACCCATCCCATCATTTCCTTATAAGGATAAATGATAGGAAGAGAAAGTGTACTAAAATTAGGCCTCCTGCGCCACAGTCGTCAGAAGAAACACGGAATAGCTTCCATTTGACGTCTGTCTTCTGTGTGGTCGTGGTATTTCACCGGGCGAGCCGGACAATTTGTGCGAAGATGTTAAAGCGGGCTCTACCACTGTTAAAACTATTTCTTCGGAAAGTCATAATTTCTAAATTAATAAATATCTTCTTTCACTTTAGGGCGATTGCACCGAAGCAGTCGTTCTCTTGTTAAACTACAATGTTTATTAACCTAGGGCTTAGACCGATGTCACACAAAAACTGGCTTCACGCTCAAGCAAAATCTTCGCATTTATCGCGAACTCGGTCTAATGAAGCTCTACGGTTACAAGTTGTTGATTACCATGCACATGTATATTGGTTTAAATAAGTTTAGCTATATTATATGAAAACAATATTTCCCGTTGGGCCGATAGGTCTATTCAATCAGCCCAACGGTAAACAAAAGACCAAAATTGTTATAATCTAGTTTCCGATCGAAACATCGTATAATTTGTAATTTTATATACAAATATTTAGTGAAATATTCTCGGAAACTATGTCAATAACATAAATTAAACATTTATCGGCAACATCAGAAGGTAACAAATTTTACGATGGCCATCTGCAGTCACATTATGATGCAAGGTAATTGAACAGTTTACGACCGTTATTACAATAGACATGATATTCACTATGATCTAGCCGTCGCCCGCGAATCCGTCTGCGCTCAGATAAAATGTGCTAAGTAACCAATTAAAAAATATAAAAAAAAACAAAAGAAAGTCACCAATGTGTTCTTCCAGATAGTTTTCTTCATCTATAACTTTTACCAAGATACGTTGAGCCGTTTCGAAGATACCTTCAAATAAAGATCTATTCATCCTTTCGTCCATCCATTTATCCATCGTCGCTTTCCCATTTATAATACTAGTAAGATTTATATCACTTTTATGTTACGTTAGTTTGTAAACTAACTAGCAATGTAACTGTTATCCGAATAATTCCTTGTCGGTTCTTAAAATTCAAGGTCAAATCATCTAAAGCCTTGTACACACTAGGTTAGTATATTAGTTGAGCAGCTAGTAGCAAGTGTCCGAACAAAGGATTTACTAATCTATTCTACTAAAAAATTGCTGTTCGGACACGTTTAGTTACTAAATTACTACCCTAGTGCATAGTTAAGGCTTAAACGAGACCGAACAGTAGTAAATCCTTTGTTCGGATAAATGCTACTTGCTACTCGACTAAAATACTGTCGTCTAGTTAGTACTAGTTGTCTTGCTTGTTTTATTTATCAGCCAAATAAAGTCAGACAAAATCGCGTAAAATTTTATTATAAAGCGCTAAATAATTAAAATGTTATGCCTAGGCTAGGCTTCATTAGACTGAGTTCTCAATAAAAACGGATTTAAGCCGAAGCAAAATCTCCGTTTTTATCACGAACTCGGTCTAATAAATCCGAAGCATTATCGGTTCCAAAGGTTGAAATTTTTATTCTATAGCAACATTAAAACCTTCGTGATAAAAGCTGCAAATAGTCATAAAAAAATAACATTTTCCATATTGCCAGTATAACCTACATACGAACGCTAACCGTTTGCAATAAAAGCCGTCGACTGCGGACCGACTAATTGGAATTGGACCCTAGCGAACAATAACCAAATGTATTTGGGGTTTTATAAGTAAACAGTAGTTACACATCCAACAAAAACTTTGATAAACAAGGGTGTAACGACTGAAATGGCAGAGGATAGATTAACGTGCAGGACAAAAACCTGGTGCCTGACCCTACGGAAGTAGAATGAGTTCATGAAGATGATGGAATAATAATATTCACCGTAATATTTTTTTTTAATAAATATTAACTGTAACATCAAAAAAATAACCTAATATCAATTTTTATTTTCACATAAATGGTAACTGTGATAATGTTTATTGAAGAAATAACAATCTAGAATATCAGATAATTTCGTTCTATATTTTTTTTATTTAATCTTTAGTCGCCATTATTCGACCATTAATAATAAAGCTTCTAGAAGGTGAATTATTTTCGCCAGGTTCATTAAATGTCTGATTTTATTTGTAATTACAACGTCTCTTTATTTTGAGACAAATTTTCTTTAATAGCACTCCGCGACAGTTATACTAATAAAAAGTTCGGGAGTTTTCTTTGCTGTAATTTAATTAATTTTCATACAAAGTCGACTTTGTTTTAATAATAAATTGTTAGCTTTGTATATTCAAGGTTTTATTTCCTAAACATTGTCTCATTGTAGACATTTGCGAAATCAAAATTCAAATCAAAAAAAATCAAAATCTATGCATGTGTGATGATCAATTTTACTCCATCCACCGCGCATGTGATAGAATTTGCTTATATTATATCAACGTACGGAGCCTGTTGTTTGGTCGTTTGTCAGAAGCATTTACATTACACATGCTAATTGTAAATTACGTTAAGCCAATACTTATATTTTCATTTATAAAAATAAATAACCACTTTTAAAGATATTTTTTTTAATTTAATCTTTTTAAAATCAAAAGAAAGAAAGTTTGGATAGGGTATCCGAACTGCTGTCTTTTAAACGTCAAACGTGAATGTCAATGTCGCATTTCAAATGTCAGTGTCACTGTCATCTGTCATCACACTATTTTCAATTTTCATTGTTTCCTCTTAACATTCCGTCAATAGTCTATTTGATTATAAATATTTATTCCTTAGAATCGTAATGCGACGTGTATATGTTTATAAAAACAAATCTGAAGAAGATGGAAAGCTTATGGCATTGGAAGATTCGACTGAAACTTTCAAATCGCAAATATCTTTACACTTCAATATGGTGAAGGAAGACATAAAATTGTTTTCGTCAAACGGTTGTGAAGTTGTAGACCTGAGGGTAATAAGAGACGAGGAAAAACTTTACCTATCTTTGGATACAAATTCTGAATCGTGTGATACTGTTACTAATTTAGGTTATTGTAGTCAGTCAAGTGTTGACAGTGAACGGGTCGTATCGGATTGGATAACTTTGAACGTTGGTGGGAGACATTTTACTACTTCCAGAGGAACAATTCTCGCTAAAGAACCTTTATCTATGCTCGCTCGTATGTTCGCTGATGATAATAATGTATACTTGATGAATCCAAGTGCCACAGATTCAACCGGGGCATTTTTAATAGACAGAAGTCCAGATTACTTTGAACCAATACTTAATTATTTACGACATGGTGATGTGATATTGGACAAACATATTAATCCTAAAGGAGTACTGGAAGAAGCAGTATTTTATGGTACTTGAATTTAATTTGTAATAGTAAGTAGATATGGAGTCAATTAAGTATTTTGTCATTAAAATTGATGTACATTTTTTGCATGAATGTAACTATGAAACAAATTATATACTAGAGCAAATTTTGTTTGTGTACATAACTTTTCAGTCATATTAAATGCTAAATTTAACTGCTCAAGAACCATAGTTATCGAGCAGTTAATTTTTTTTGGCCCATAGGAAAATTCCAAAAAATATGTCACCATTGGAATGCTACATTATACCCGAATAATATAGGCTATATTCTTTAATTCCACTCGGACAATGTTGCGAACAACAGCTACTAGAAATATTTTAGTCTCATTTAGTTAACAAAAGAGATAAAACCTACAGGATGTTTCAAATAAACCAAAATAAAATGACATTTTTTATTTCCAGGTATTGATTCAATGATACCACATTTAAATCAATTAATAGAAGAATCGACATCAGCAAGTTGTAGTAACCATTCATTAACAAGGAAAGATGTTGTTCGATCAATAATTTTGACTCCCACAACTTCAGAGTTGAGATATCAGGGAGTTAACTTGTCTGGTGCTGATCTAAGCAGATTGGATCTCCGATATATTAATTTTAAGGTTTGTTGTAATTCTATTAAGAACAAAAGAAACAAACCTTCATTTATTTTGGTTAAGGAGGGTAAAACTACAGCTGGTTAAAATTAATTATTACCTATTAAGCAGTCCCGCAGGCTAGATTTGTCATAGTAATTGTCAAAGGACTCTTACCTCTTTATTCCGAAACAAGAATCAGCATTATTACTGTTGTATTTTTTACCTTTGGTACTGGTGCATTCATAAAATTTATTCCAAAATACAGAACATCCTTTTTCTGGTACTTCTTATGATACATAATTTGGTCCAATGAGACCCCTGGTCTATCTTATATAGTTCCGAGTGTCCTCCAGTATCGTATAATCGACTAATTATTAGTCCCCGTTTATCACAGTACTTTGTACATTTTTTTTCGGAATAAGAGGGTTAGTTTTTCCCAATCAATGAAGAGAGTTACATCTCTTAAGATTTTAAGAGAGCTTAAGGGACTGATATTTGTCTTTCTTATAGCTTCTACTCCGAGTTTCTAATATAGAGGTTGTCCATTAAACAGAGAATGACTTGCTTATAGAGGTTTCTCGCTTACCTATGTTTGACTACATTTTTTTTTTATTTTTTTTTATAATGGTCTTTATCGCCAAATGCGACCATATCGCCACATAAATCTAACACTTAATTCTATACTTAAATAACTATAAATGATCTCTTAGACTAATGTCGGCCAGCTTAAACACCATCATGGTTTTGTCCATTTGACTAAATGTACATATTGTTTTCCAGTATGCCAGTCTGTCTGGTTGTAACTTGAGTGGAGCAAACTTATCTCATTGTTGTTTGGAAAGAGCTGATTTGTCTCATGCTAATTTAGAAGGTACACAACTATTAGGAGTGAAAGCATTGTGTGCTAATATGGAAGGTATTTTATTTTTTTTTTCACAATTTGATTAAGCATTAAAGTACATATTTTATTACATTATTGATTACATTGCTATAAATTAGATATTCACGAGGATACGAATCCTAACATTATTTTCTACCCCATAGACATATTAACATTCAATTAGCAATTTGGGTACTCAAAAAATCAAGACGGTTGATTCGCTATTTCGGCAAACCCATATTCTGTAATAAAAAAAACTATAGAAATGACAACTTTGAATATTTCATATTCTCCTATTTGCACATTTTGATGATTCAAATAGCAATATTGTCAATTTGAGAGTATTACAATAAATTTCTCATACATTTCTTGAGTTATTAATTTTAATTTCAGGTGCAAACTTAAGAGGATGTAATATGGAAGACCCAGCTGGCTCGAGAGCTGTATTAGAAGGGGTTAACTTAAAAGGTAAATTAACCAACTTGAAGGTAAGGTTAAAAAGGTTAAAGGTTTCGACCCATGATGGGCTCCATTTTCCGCAACTCCACGACTAGTGCATATTTACGTAAATACACATATCTTTGAATTTCTTCGCCGATATGTGCAGGTTGCATCACAATGTTTACCTTCACATAAGAGCGTCGGGTAAACTTAAAGGTAATTTGTGATATAAAAACGGTGTAAAATTTTTATTAAGATACTAAAGCATTAGGTCACAAACAGCAAAATTAATGCTCAGTATAGTTTTGAAATAAATCACTTATATTATATTTTCTTGCCTATATGTTGTATAAAGTATTTATTTTATTTCCAGGTGCAAATTTAGAAGGTAGCAACATGGCGGGTGTAAATTTAAGAGTGGCAACATTGAAAAATGCCAACCTTCAGAACTGTGATCTCAGAACGGCTGTTTTAGCGGGTGCTGATTTGGAGGTATATTATTTAAATAATTTTTAATGCTATACTAAATAACAAATGATTGTGCATTACTATTGCCCATATGAAAAAGTTATTGCCATTTCATTCATTTCTCTTTGAAAATTTGAGATGACATTTCACCAGAAACTCACCTCTTATGTGAATTATTATACAAAATATCTAATTGAATCCAGTCAAGCCTGGATAAGCGAGTCATTCTCTGGTCCCAACAAGCTACCTCCATATGCGAGAAACTCGGATTACAGAGAAACCTCTACAAGCGAGGCAAATATCGCGGTCCCTTAGACGCTCGCTTCAAATTATTTTAATTCGAACAATATTTGCCGTATAATCAATTACTTGATTTTTTTTTTAAATTTCAGTGCTGTGATTTATCCGGCAGTGATCTACACGAGGCAAATCTCCGCGGGGCAAACCTTAAAGATGCTGCCTTCGAATTAATGTTGACACCTTTACATATGTCTCAAACTATACGATAAATACTGTTCATATATTGGTTATACAATTATTGTATTTTATATTTATTTGAATAAAATTTTATTTGCCTTGTTTTTTATTATTTAAATAAGACTTTGATTTGTTCGTTTATTTCCTAAGCCTAAGTCTTTTTTAGACCGAAGTCATGCAAAAACCTGCCTTGCGCGGAAGCAAAATTGTTTTTTGTGCGAAATCGGTCTAATGGAGCCATAGGGTAATACATACAAGTTTTATGCATATAGTCTATCCTCCCCTGTTCAGTATAGGAGTTGGGTATGAAGATATTTAGATTTTATAATACTAGATTGGTACAACAGACTTACATTTGTATTGTTTTTCAATATGATTTTGTGAATAGAAGAATGTGTTTATAAGGTCTACACAGGTGAATTATGCAGGGTTTGAGGCATAATTAGATTTTTAATACAACTTCACCAGCAACTCAAAATTATAAATTCTATCTCTTCGATCATATCGCTTTAACTCCAAAGCGTTTAATTTTAAAAATAAATATTTTTTGCATTCAAGTTAATATATTTTGTTAAATCTAAACGCATCTTTTTACCTCGTTATGTTGGTATCATTGCAATCTGACTGAAGCCGCGAAGTTGGTTGCAATTGTTTTTTATTCGCGTTCTATTTTTGTGTGTGACGGTTCTGTCCGGCAAAAGGATTTGAGTTTTCGTTTAATTTTGATGATTTTCCTTTAAATATCGCCGGATATACCCCAACATCCTCCCGATTGCGAAAAACATTAAGATGCAGAACGGAGAAGAGACAGCGGCGCCGGCCGAAAACAGTAAGTTTCTTATTTGTTGTCAATATTTCAATGACTTGTATACAGTTTTCCTTTGTATTTAGGTGAAAATATTTATTGTAAAACGCTTTATTATTCCTTTAATTACTCCTTGAGACAGTCTAGAAGCATTTAGATAAGTTTTTTTCTATGTACCCTCGATAAGAAAAGACATTTTAGAATAGCGATTATTTCGCAAGGCGTATACAAATAAATGTATTTAAAATCTAGTATAGCGCGGTAGTAATTTCACTTGCGTTTAGTGTTTCGTGCGTCGATTCACTTGTATTTGGGTGGTTTCTTCGCTTATAATTATTGATAATGTGGGCATCTTAATTGGAGTGTGAAACATGACTCACATTCCACAGTTCTACCCACTATTATAAAAATGCAACTGATTTATTAGGCTGAATTACGTCGGTGCCGTTCTCTTTTCTACATTCGCGATATAGAAAAAAATATAATGATGTTAAATTGGATGGTAATAGTACTAATATCATGCTCAAAAATATCATTTTCTCACTTTCTCATTTTCTTTCTCATTTTCTCTTTCTCATTTTCTCACTGCTAAACTTAGGCAATCCCTAATGCCTTGTATGTTCTACGGTAGTATTTTAGTTGAGAAGTGAGTAATTTAGAAAATAAACATGTCCGAACAGCAACATTTTAATAGAATAGATTAGTATATCCTTTGTTCCGATACTTGATACTTGCTACTGGACTAAAATACTATGATAGTGCGAACAAAGCTTTAGTGACCACATAAAGAATCTCATTGCGGTCTCAAGACTGTATAAATATATTAATCTTTTATGAGTTAATTGATGGTAAACCTTTATAGAATCATGTTAAAAATAAATCTACCCTAAACATCTGCACAATTTGAAATTGAAAAAAAAAGTAATTGTAGCTATTGCCTAAAATTTGGTATTAACAATAAATTCCTATGTAATCTTTGTATTCTTCTATTTACTATAAGTATACTAAATTTGTTATTAAACAGAAATAAGAATAAATTACAACAAAATTTCACATTTATAATATTAGTAGGATGTTTTTTTCTTTTTTCTTAGTAAGTAGGATGTTTTTTCTTTTTTCTTTTTTCTTTTTTCTTCCGGCACTTCGTTGATGATATAGAAACAATCCAATTGTTGAAACACACACCACTTTTCTCCATCGAAAAGTTTCAAATCTGATAATTAATGTTCATGTTTAAAACTATTATTATACATTTGTTACATAACAGTGATAAATAACAAATATTTACTGTCGCTAGTGACCAAGTGAAACATAAATGTTATCAACATGTAGAAAATAGAATTTAATAATTTATGTACACTTTGGTCAGGTTCGTCTTGATAAGATGTAGTAATAATGTAAAATATGGCTTTCTCTGATATGACTATAGTTACTCTAATGCTAGGGCTTTAATAGACCGAATTAGTACTAAAAACATTGTTTCTGCATAAGGATGTTTTTGGCATGACATCGGTCTAATGAAACAGTAGGGTTATAACAATTTATAATGAGATTATTTTCTCGAATTACCCTCATTTTAAATTAATGTTTAGTGTTAACGTTTAACTTGTATGTAAAGCTTGATTTTATAAATAACTCATATTAAAAATATCAATATTAACTTGACCTTTTAGTTTACTCTTTAACATGTTATCTAAGATACGTTTTTATAACTATTAAGGTGGTTACACACTGGAAATTTTCTACAATGAAAAAATTGGTTATACAAATAAAAAAATATATTTTTTTTTAAGTTCCTATTACAGCAAATCTTTTAAGTCGTGTGGTAACTGAACTATTACTATATTGTTAACGTAATTCTCTTAAAATATACATAGAAATATATTAAATGATATTCGGACATGTAGTCACCTGTGCATATATGCACAAGTGTTGAGTTACTGCGTAATGTAGGCGACCTTGATAACTAACGATTCACGTTTTTTATTTTCCGTTTAATGAGACAATGAAGTATTTTTAAATTCACTCAAATAATTTAATTCATATAAACTTATCATTTTTCCCCTTTTTCCATAGTTTAGTTTACGTTCAAGTTTAATGAAAATTGGTATATTAATACTAATATGTAAGCAGGGTACCATAAATGCAGAGTGTGCAATGCACACGGGCGCCATTCTTGAGGGCGCCAAAGACAAGAGCCCCAAAAAAGTTTTGAAACAAAAAAAAACAAAAAAGTTCAGTTCTTTGCTTTATTTCAAGCACCTACCTAGCATTAAAAAAGATAATTCAAAATGCTTAAGGGGTGCCGAAATCCTTACGGCTGCTCTTCCCTTTGAGATGTAAATTGCTATGTAAAATGCGAGCTGCTATAATACAGGCGTAATTTCCTATCTACCCTAATTTATAGTGAAAAATAACAAATCACAATTTAATTACAATTTTTTATGCAGTGAATGGTATTCGATATGCAATTGTTACGCGTAATAAATCGAATATAACACTTCAAATACTTCACACTTTAACTTACATACTTTAAACAACTATAGTCAGTTTGACATGGAAAATAGAGTTGAAATTAGCGATACAGAACTTTTAGAACAACTTCCTACGGACGTTATGTATATTTCTTAATAATCCGCCTACTATGTGTTGCGTAGAAATCTTTAACATACGGTCAATACATTGCTTCTTATCGTTGTTTTGAACTGCAATGTTATAATGTCACGGCTTTAAGGTGCTTTTTCACTGATAACCGGTTATCTCGAGATGCGTGCGCGCTGTATTGCAGTGTAAACTCACCTTTAGAGGTGTGGCTCTATGGTTGATGAATAGATTATCTTATGACTTCATCTGTACGGTTTTAATTGTTTGCATTAAATACTCAACTGACGGACATGCTTTTCGCGTCTATGTATGTTTATAGTTTAAAGACAGTTCGATCTTTATTGGGTTCAGCCAACAATTAGGCTATTGTGCCATTTATTATGGACTTCAATAAAATGAATAAAATATCGTATTCCCCTTCCAGCCCCGGCAGTAGTTCCCGAAGAAGTGACGAAGCAGTCTTTCCGTACCAAAGTATGGCGTCACTTGGAGAACAATGGCCTTGCGATGTTCCCCCGCCCCGTCTTCAATCGTATACCCAACTTCAAGGGAGCACCCGAGGCGGCTGCGAGGTTGGCAGAACTGGAAGTATTCAAGAATGCCAACACTGTAAAAGTGAACCCGGATAAACCACAGGAGGCCGTCAGGTACGTGAAAGCTCATTTTGGACACGTAAGTAGTTTTGTATTTGAATATATGTCAATTTTTTTTTAATTACAGTTTAAGTTCGGTTTGTTATTAACGTGTTTTAAGTCGTCAGTTCTAACTTATATAACAAAGTGCATTGGCCAGAAATATGACGGTAGTTTCACAACCCGCGTCGGTGTAGCACGCTATGTTCATTACTATAACGCATATAAGTTTGTTTATAAAGACTAAAAAGAATAAATAATAATTTCTTTAATTAACAGATAGTATTTTTCTCGATCCTATATTTAATCCGTCTGTACAAACCAAAGGCAAGGCAAGTTTTCTAGCATTAGCATATTAGTTTGCGTAAATTGTAAGATTTGAATATAATATGGATTGTAAACGTTTCGTTTGGTAGTTATTAAGCAAGTAAGGTAAAGGTGCCTGTATTATTCTCTCGTTATAGAAATGGAACATGTTATTTATTGCTAAGCGTTGCTATTTTTTTTATTAATTAATAGTATACAATACAATACCGTGTTATATCTAGGCGTGTTAGCTGAAGCATAGTGTTTTTTCATCAGCTTAATCCAACCGATACAATTACTGCTTTCTATGTCATTGTCTTAAATAACACTACAAAATTCATATATTATATAGAGAACGTCGGTGGCTCAGGGGTTTAGGTCTTGACTTGTAAACTGCAGGTCCCGAGTTCGAATCCCGCCATGTACCAATGTGTTTTTCGATTTTCGTATGTGCATATTTACTCGACGCTCTTACGGTGAAGGAAAACATCGTGAAGCAACCTGCACGTATCGATGAAGAAATTCAAAGATATGTGTATTCACGCAAAATACGCGCTAGTCGTGGAGTTGCGGAAAATGGATCCCATCATGAGTTGCGCTACAATACATTACAATCATAACTATTACTAATATAATAAATGTGCAAGTTTAGAGGAATAAATAGTTCTTAGAAGGTATCTTCAAAAAAAATCTCTCTGGAAGTATACATAGGCTATTTGTTAATATTTTTTTAATTCGTGCGTACGGATTCGCGTGCAACAGCTAGTAGCATAAAACAACTATGTAAATACTTGACTACTTATCTCTCGATAACCTTAAAGACGAGAGTGCATGCGCCAGTAGTTAATTCTGTCTAATGAGATTTTTAAATACATTTTAGACGGAGTATTAAATAAATATTAAATGCTCAGTCCATAAAGCCTTGTCCGCATTAGGACAGTATTTAAAATGTTGCTGTTCGGACACGTTTAGTTAATGAATTACTTGCTACTCCACTAAAATACTATCCTGGTGTGTACAAGGCTTAAGCGAGTACCCTTAGTACGAGTATTAAGAACCACAACTAAGGCACTGCTTAAAGCTTCGTATGCTTCAGTTATAACAGTGCTAGAGCCCGCTTTAACATCTTCGCACAAATTGTCCGGCTCGCCCGGTGATATACCACGACCACACAGAAGACAGGCGTCAAATGGAAGCGATTCCGTGTTTCGTCTGATGAGTGTGGTGCCGGAGGACTAATTTTAATCCACTTTCCCTTACTATTCTTTTCTTATAAGGAAATGGTGGCAAGGGGAAGTGGATTTGGTGGGGGAGGGGACGCATAGGAAGAGAAATTATCCCCTTACTGTGCGTCTACTGTCTTGTAGACTAAGGGTAGGCAACGCATCTGCAATTGCAGATGTCTATGGGCAGCGGTCGCTTCGCTATTTCAGCGAATCAAGGTGGCCGTTTGCTCGTTTGCCACTTTGTATAATAATATAAAAAAAAGTTAAAAGTTTACGTCACTTTTATTCCAAAATAAAACATCTTTAGTTGCAAAGTTCCGTGTATTACAATGAAGTTATACCTTTAGCTCTATAATAATAGAATAGGTTTATTTTAGTTGGCACTGTCTAGTCCCTGAGGATTGTGTCACAATATATGAATCCAAACAATCGAATAACAACCTTCAGTAGCCGTAAATAGTGACGTATTTTCCTCACAAGGCGGCAAAGTAAAGGCTGCACCCCTAATTTGGAGACATACGTTCTGCCCACTGATTTGATAAGTAGCTGAAGTCGAATATAGCGACTAACAATGTTTGATACTTGGTGTTTTTGATTAATGTAAAGTGATTTTTTTCTATTTTTTTACACAATTGAATAAAGATGACTATAACTATTTCCTTGGCTGTCCATTCTTTGTCATAAAGTTACAGTTAAAGTTGTTAAAGTACCAACATTGTCATTGGCTCTGCGAAGGGACATCAGTTCCCTTTGCGTTTTCTACCGCCTAAACCACGGGGAGTGTTCCGAAGAATTGTTTGGAACGATCCCTGCCGCTGAGTTCCGTCATCGTACGAGTAGGCAGAGTGCCAACTTTCATCGACACCACCTCGATGGTTGGTATTCCACAACGACGAGGTTTTCGCGCAATTTTCTACCTCGCACGGCCGCGTTGTGGAACACTCTGCCCTCAGCGGTATTTCCAAACGGTTACGACTTAGGGGCCTTCAAGAAAAGAGCGTACTCCTCACTCAAAGGCCGGCAACACATTTGCGGTTCCTCTGGCGTTGCAGGTGTCCGTGGGCGTCGGATCAACTAACTTAGGCGATCCGCTGCTCGTTTGCCCTCTTCTCATATAAAAAAAATATATATATTTATCTTGAAGAAAGTAGCGGACAACGGCTAGTACATAGCACCTTATCCCCAGGGTCATATCTTTGGAGCAGCAAAAGACTCTATACGTGCCAGTTCCGCGGCTGCACACGGGCTTCCTCAACAGGATCGTACTGCCCGAAGGTGAACCCGGCCCCGCGGCGTACCGCAAGGCTGTGTCACGCAACGGAATGGAGGTGTACGGACAACCCATTGGTAAGATTTACAAGTATTAATATTATTCGGATATTGTATAGTGCACAAGTATCAAGATTTTTATGTAATATTGTTTTACTCAAGTATCAAACTTATTCAGCTAACGTAATAGTATGTTTAGGGTTGACAATGCTGTCGCCAACCTATTATAATCCGGGCAGTTTATAACAAGATGTATTTTTGTATGTATTGAAATAACTCAAGAACTACTGGGCCGATTTTAAAAATTCTTTCACCATTAGGAAGCTACATTATCTCCGAGTAACAAAGGCTATATAAATTAATTCCACGCGGACGAAGTCGAGCACAACAGCTAGTTATATCACAAAGTTTGAGGAAGTTGGATGAGACTTCAACATTTGTCTATTCGTTGTTAGGTATTGAAGAAACCGTGACTTTGGACTTGGTGGTAATGGGCTCCGTGGCTGTCTCCAAGGAGGGTTACCGTATTGGTAAAGGAAGAGGTTATGGTGATTTGGAGTTTGGTCTCATGATGCACATGAAAGCCATCAAGCCAAACACTTTAGTGGCGACCACTGTACACGATTGTCAGGTGACATTTTATTTATAAATCATTTATGCTTTTTATTAAATGTGAAATTGTCTTTTTTCTTTGTTTTTATGCCCAGTTCCTAACAGGCCAGTACCACGTAGTATCAATTCATGTCAGTCACTGGCGCCGGTTGTTCACACTATGCCAGTTGTATGCCAGCGTCGAGTTTACTACTGGCTACACTGGCTTGGGGATTGCCAAAAATACATTCGCTACGAAGCGATTCTATAGTGAATGTCAAAATTGTATGGAACTGACAATAACGTTCGATATCTCACACGTGACATGACTTATTGAATGTAAACTTTAGTTCCATACAATTTTGTCGGCTCCATCAGCGATATCGGCAATCTTAAAGTACCTGGATTTTAATGATAAACGTCTATTAAAATCGAAGTTTTTTTGTAATTTGTTGTTATTTGCCAAATATGTTTGTTATAGGTGTTCGACACACTGCCGGCTCAGTTGTTCGGTCCCCACGATGTGCCCATAGATCTTATTGTCACACCAACACAGGTAAACAGACACCTCATCTATTAAAAGTAAAGTAACTCACCAATTTTAGTAAGTTATCTGATAATAATTATTTTTGTATATCGGTAATGGCCAAAGTGGTCCAGGTGAACCCTTAGGAGTCCATGGGAGGCGCGGTGGGGGTGCACGAACGCTGGAAACAAATTAAGGAGTTCACGGAAGCCCCAGTGGGAGTCTACGAAAACTCATCTCGTTTCGAATAACTTCGATGTGGAGCATTCGTCAGATGTTAGAAATTCGACTTTGTAAAATTGATAACCACCCCCTCCTTAAAAACCTAGGGTCTACCGACGTCTTGAAATGCTCTATAGGGGTTCATAGGAAAAATAAATTTGGCCATCTCTGTTCTAACCCATTCTAGCCCAACAGTTTTTATCTCGCTTGCATTTTTGATGCCAACGCGGTATACTAGTTGTAACCGCGTGGACGCCGCGTTATACCCACGTGTAAATCCAGGTGATAGAGACGCAGCGCATGAGCCAGCGTCCGACCGGCATACTGTGGCACCTGCTGTCCAACAGACGTCTGCTCCTCATGCCGATATTAGGACAACTGAGAGATATTGAAATGCTGTGAGTTTTCCTTACTTTTAAAATGTTATGTTTGTTACAATTTACTATTAAGACAAATCGTAGAATGGATCGTGTTAAATTACTTTTATACCGCGATTGTGAGTATATAATGTAAATGTAAGAGTTTTCATATTATTTTGAATTTATCCCGGATTATAAAAGGGAGATTATGGCTCATTTTCTTGTATGGATGAATTTTCACCCGACTTAAGAAGGTAGTTTTATAAGGACACATTTTGGTGGTGACCGTATGTACCCCAAGCGATAAACTGAAAATTAGAGACAGATTTTTTTAACGACTGTGATATCATTAGAATAGTATTTTTCTAATAATGCTTCGGCTTCATTAGACCGAGTTCTTAAAAAACCGAACTTTAACCCTTAATAACACAGAGTATCAATTTTGATACCAATCTTTTAAAGTTCACATTACTATTAGTTTTTTATAGGTTCGCTGTACCTATTTAGCTGTTGTATAATATTCTTTCCAACGAAATTTAAAATAAAAACACTTTCGTAAATCATGCTTTTAAGCGTTAAGCTGAAGCAAAATCTCTGTTTGTATCGCGAACTCGTTGTAATGAAGCCGAAGCATTATTAATTTGGTCAGTTTGTACTGGTCTGTATGGGTTTTTGTGCGTTGTGCAGCGCGGGGCGCGCTTGCACACTGAAGGAGGTGGACACGGACGTGGAGGAGCGCACGCAAGGCAGGCCGCGCCGCCCGCGCCGCCGCACGCGCTCCAACAAGAGCCATAGTGAAGGAGAGGTAATTATTAAAAAAAAAACAAATATAGATCAAAAGAAATTGTCGCAGAACTAAAGACAAAATAGTATCCTATGGTTCTTCCAGACTATGTTTTACATCTATGTAAAATTTTACCAAGATCCGTTTGGCCGTTTCGGAGACACCTTCAAATATACATAGTAACTTTCGCATTTGTAATATTACTAGCGACCCGCCCCGGCTTCGCACGAGTCCAAATCGGTATAATGCTGATACTAAATACTGCAGCGTTTGCAATGTAAGCGCTAGAAATGTGTTAATTTAGGACATATTAAAAAGCTCCATATTATCAGTGTTACTCTAATATATTGTGAATGTAGTATACATGAAAACCTTCCTTATGAATCAATCTATCTATCAACAAAACCGCATTAAAATCCGTTGCGTAGTTTTAAAGATTCAAGCATATATAGGGACAAACATAAAACGCGTTATTGTTTTATGTAATAGTGTAGATACATAATATATAACGTAAAATATCTAATTCCCCTAGGGTGGTAATACTACCGAGGGTGAAGAAGCAAAGACGGGTAAGGCGCGGCGCGCCGCCCGACGCAGACATAGCACTAAGTCTAAAGACGGCAAGGAGGGCGAGAAGGGAGAGAAACCGCGGCGCGCGCGCAAGCCACGACCTGACATTGATTTCTCTGTTAAGGTACGTATACGCGTAGATAACGAGTCAACAACGCGATGTATATAAAAAGCCCATAATGTCAATGAGCCTAATAATTACCCCCCTTAGGCTACGAGACCCTAAAAGGGGACGTATACTGTTGATGAATATTTTGAGCTTAAAAATAAGCTATTTTATGTTTTTTTTCTGAAATATTTGTTTGTATTAAAAATGCGTATTATATTGTTTTTAAAATAATAAAAAAAGGCAAAATTAAAAGTTTTGAATTAGGAAAAAAAACATTAAATGTATTTATTGTTCAGATATCGAACATTTTTAACTTAAATTAATTAAAAAAAAAAAATATGGAAAAAAATTAAATGAGTATTGTAACAAAACGTTTAAACATAAGTCGAATGTTTATGTAACCTAAATCATAGATGGCGCCAAACGTACTTTAGAGCGCGGTGGCGAGTGACGACTCGGTCTTAGTCAATAGGTCCGATGTACGTTCCTAAAGTTGTCTTTTAGTTCCTACAAGCCATTTGGATATATATAGTAGCTTGCTGCCTCTGTGACTATTATATTATCCCAATTGCACTGTAGTGTAGCTACATTAGGCTGCTTGCGCAAGTGACGGCCTAATTTAGTAAATGACCGCTTGCCAAAATTGTGACGGTTATTCGTTGACCTTATACTTGTTAACTGTCTAGCTTAACATTGTAAGTTAATAAACATACCTACGTGTCCCAAATAGTGTTATTTCTTGCCCCATTCGACCCTATACGAATCCCAAACGTTATAGTATTATAATGTTAAAATTTCGAAAATTTTCAAGTTAAACTATTTGTTTTTTAATTAAACAACATTAAAATGCATATTATGTTGTACAGATATATATTTTTTTCAACTTAAATTAAATAAAAAAAAATTAAAACGACACTAAAATGAATATTATATTCAGATATCCAACATAAGTCCGACAACGCGAGTGCGCGACCTCAAGCAGGCGCTGTCGGAGCGCGGCGTCAAGCCGCAGATCATGGTCTGGAAGGTAATTGTACTTATTACTTACTAGCTATTGTGCGCGGCTCCGTCCGCGTGGAATTAAATAATATAGCCTATGTTACTCGGGGATAATGTAGTTTTATATGAGTGAAAGAATTTTTGAAATCGCCCCAGTAGTTCTTGAGTTATTTCAATACAAACAAAAATTAAAAAATACGAAGTTTCTCTCTTTATAGTATTACTAAGTGTTGTGCGCGACTTCGTCCGCGTGGAATTAAATAATATAGCCTATGTTACTCGGGGATAATGTAGCTTTATATGAGTGAAAGAATTTTTGAAATCGCCCCAGTAGTTCTTGAGTTATTTCAATATATACAATAATACAAAAATACAAAGTTTCTCTCTTTATAATATTAGTATAGAAGTATATTGTAGATATAGATTAAGACATAATATCATATTGGATCAATTTTATAAGGATGCTATACTGTTGTTAGTAAGATTTTTTTTATTTTATTTACTTCTTTCTTTTTTTATTTTATTATCTTCAATTCTAACAAAACTAGATTAAAAAACATAAAAATATCGTTTTCAGGGTTTCCGTGGATTCTGCTACCTTCACTTCTTTAAACCGGTACCACAAAAAGTAAGATTTTTGCATATTTTTTTTTCACTTTTTTTTTAATTAACAAATATGACGGTCACCAGTGGTATACGCGTGGATGCCGCGTGTTCTCCGCGGCTAGGCGTTGTCGGGAAGATAATAATAATAAAATAAAATATAGCGTATATTTTACAAAATTTACTTTTAAATCGACCCTTTTTGGGGTCTATATGACTTGGGGGTTCACTTTAACCAGTAAATCTTAACCCTTAGTAGTCTGCTTTACGAAAGTGATTTTTTGTAATATTACTGTGTTTGCTTGAGGGTTAACTTGAAGGGAAAAATAGTTAAAGTTAGTTAGGAAAAATAAAAAAAAATAATAGTAAAAAAAAAAAGGTTTCGACCCATGATGGGGCTCCATTTTCCGCAACTCCACGACTAGCGCGTATTTTGCGTGAATACACATATATATCTTTGAATTTCTTCGCCGATATGTGCAGACATCACGATGTTTTCCTTCACCTAAGAACGTTGGTTGAATATGAAAAAATATAAACTAATAGTAGTGTGAACATTTTTAAAAGATTGGTATCAAAAATGAAACTCTCGGTTGAACCGATTTTTGTTTCACGTTTTAAAAAAATATGATTGTGTAATAGACATGTATTACTATCCAGGAAATGTATGTATTACTGTTTAGTATGTTGTTTAAAAACAACATTGTCCATTTAAGGGTTAAGTATTGAAGGGGTCTATAAGTTAGCTATGTATAGGGTGAAGGCGACAGCGCGCCTACAATCAACATGGACAGCGTGCTGAGCGCGCTCGCGCAGATGTCGCTGGGGGGCAGCG
>QDHC01006412.1:366393-482685 GCA_013186455.1 Papilio dardanus tibullus
GAAAAAAAAATATTTACGAAAAACTGTTTCGTCGGTCTCACAGACATTTGCGCGGGTATAGGAATGTTAAATACTATTTACGTGATGACGTTTTCATGACTATCGAAATGGGGTAGACAACTATTTGAAATCTTTACTAATAAAATTCTGTCTGTAATATCAAGAAAATCTTACTAATATCAGAAACTAGCGGTCGCCCGCGACTTTCTCCGCGTGGAACATTTATAGTTTATAGTTTTTTTTTATAGTTTTATTTATAAAATCAATTTGAAGTAATATATAAATTCATGTTGTACCATACAAACTTTAGACCCCCATTTTGGACCCTTACCTTTAAACAAAATTTCAAGTCTCTAGACCCAGTAGTTTTGGCTATGCGTTGATTTTAAGATTTCCGTCTACTCTTTTATTTATATAGAAGAATACGAAAGTTCGATTTTTATAGTGAAACACATAGATTTCATTTTTTTTAAATTCCATACAGACGGAGTCGCAGGCGATAGCTAGTTTTGATATATTTTCGTTTGTTTGCAGGTTCATTGACTCCGTGTTCGCGGACGTCACGAATGATACGCACACGAATGGCGCTTGTTCGCACACGGTCTTTGTCGCATTCCGACATTTATTTCTATTAGGTTTAGGGTTCATTTTGCCGGCGCACGGCCTCTTATGCTTACGCTCTCCGTGCAGTGTTGCTAGCTGACAAGTATATTTACCCCAGTTTAATCTCGTAATAAATAAAAGGTACTAAATTAATTTAAGTTGAACTGACCAAAAATGTTTCGAATTTTAACGATTTTTTTTAATCGAAATTGGGTAACACTAAAATTATTTTGTTAACTGGTAACACTGAACTCGGCCGATTGGTAATAACGTAATCTCGTATCGAATCTCTACGACTTTGCATTTTTGTATTTTATATAGCGGTGTTGAAATTTTATTGAATTTTATATAGGAGAACGAATCGTTTTTTCTATTGTTGACTAATTTTAGACTTATGCGATTGGAATACGGACGCTTTTTAACCGTAGAGGCTATTTGATTTTAGTTTGCTCGTTTTTTAATACGCTTTGGGTCGGTACTGTGATTGGATAATTGAAAAGAAACGTCTAACAGAGTTGTATATGAAATGTTTTTTTCTCTAGTCTATTAGATATTATTAGAGATGCATAATATATCTTTGTTTCTTGTTTTTAATAGATTTTTTTATGTACTATGCATTCTTACATAGTTACTATATATGAGTATACTCTTGATTAAAAAACTCAAGGTGCTTTTGTACGCTGGAGTTCAAACGGAATTTAGAAATTGTTTTGTAATGGATTTGATTAGTGTATAAGATTTATTTATTTTTTTCTTTTTTTAAAAGGACTCTTAGTTTGGACTCCGGCGGACTCTCTTGTTGTATATTGTGCCAACTCCGAATATGGAATAAAAATAGACTACTGTAGTTTTGTAGTGTGGCAATTATTGATTTAAATATGCGTGGAGGTTTATCGATTTATGTCTGTCTCTCTCACACTCGTTGGGGTCAATGGATCTGTCAAAGTCAATGTCAAATGTCAATTTCTAAATTATTTTTAATCTATATTAAATTACAAATACCTTGGCTCATTTTTCCATCTTTTCTTTTGTTTGTCTCTCTTTCTCTCGTCTATATGTCTGTTTTTATCACTTTTTGATTCTCTCTCAGTCTTTCTACCATTAATTTTCTTGTCTGTTTCAAATTTATTTTCTTGAGCCTTGGTAGTGAAATAATTCTGTTCAAAATTTTAAATAAGTTTAAGAAAATAATTGCTTTTTGTTTAGTTCTTTATTTTTACATTTTATATTTCATTTTTATTCAAGATTAATTTTTAAAACTTTATTTGTTTGTTAAATGTTAGTGCGAGAGAGACGACAGATGTTGATTAAAACGCCCTCTAGCGTATATTTGAATCGTTGTTTAATAAATTTTAGAGCTAACTTTAACATATCTAATGAGTGAACGATAGTATGATTATTTTTTTAAAGACTATTTGAGATTTATGTCAAATTTATTTTTTCAGTATTAAAATTAGTTAAGACTCGAAAAAAACTTTGCATAAGTTTAGATTGTTTAAAATAATAAATTACATACAACTAAATTGTAGCCGCGAAATGAATTTTCTAAAAGTTTGTAATTTTTTTCTGAGTACATATTTTTATAACTACAATAGATTATGAGATATTTTTCGAAATTTTTGGGTTGTATTTTTGCAATATTTTTACACAATACGTACAGTCAAAGCTGGACAAGCGACAGTCCAAGGAGAGCGATATTTGTCTCGTTTATCGAGGTTTGACTGTATATTTATTGTAAGCTTTATTTTCCGTCACAGTGGTGTGAAAATATATACGCACAGTTAAAATGATTCACACATAACTTTGCGTTGAACTTACGTTGGTATGGCAAGCGTGGATGAGCGTTTTTTTTTTGTTTTGTATTTTTTTTTAATAAATTTATTTAACACTTTTTTCTTTTTTTTATTTTTTTTATCGCACCCGAGTTTAGAAGAAACGAAATGTTGTGATTAAATCTTGCCGTTAGATATTTGAATTAAATTCTATTTTTCTAGTGAAAATGTTGTTTTATTTTATACCATAAAATATAGGACTGGCAACACCGTGTACCTTTTGGCTGGGAGCCAGGCTAAAGGACAACGATATCCAATGGCTTAACCCTTAAATGGTGACGCTTCTTATAACTCAATAAACTAAGTCTACCGCCTAATAGAAATATCAAAAAAAAATAGATTTGCCGCCGAAACTGCCTTACTTCTTTTTTAAAACATACCACATGAGCGTCGATGATCACATCGGTTTTCCCGCTGCTCATTTGCCCCCTTTTCTTCTAGAAAAAAACACGACTTCAATAAAATAACGTGAAACGTGGTATGTAAACATTTGGCAACAAGACGCATTTATGGGTTAATACATTTAATAAAAAATGGCTGGCAGCAGAGGATCACAATAGAGGTGCATTTAAAAAAAAAGGAATATAGTGAATATCTGTTTTTTTATTATACGTTTTTCTATACATAATTGGTTTAAAATACTATAATTATATTGTAATAGATTTTAATCTACAAGTTTTATGTCATGTTACAAGTTTGTAACAATTTAAATCAGATTCAACACGCGATATTTTATTTAAATTGATGTACGAAGTGTGAATTTCTTCATTTAATTCAAACTACTACAATATGCTTGTATTTGGAATATTTCTCATATTTATCTTATTCTATGCGGTCTCGACTGATGATAGCGAGGTGAGTATTTACTACTAGTAGTTATTCTCACTAAAGCCTTGTTCGCACCAGGATAGTATTTTAGTTGAGTAGCAAGTAGCATTTATCCGAACAAAGGATTTACTACTGTTTGGACTCGTTTAAACCTAAACCTACGCACTAGGGTAGTAATTTAGTACCTAAACGTGACCGAACAGCAACATTTTAGTAGAATAGATTAGTAAATCCTTTGTTTGGATACTTGTAACTTGCTACTCGACTAAAATACTATCTTAGTGTGTACAAGGCTTTATATTTGGTTCCACTAAGATTCCTTGTCAGAGGCCAAGGCTCACTTCGAGTCATCGTGTCAACCTAGTTAGTTTTTTTTATATTTACTCCTACTTATTTCTACTGTGACTCGTTTTTATTCCTACCAGTTTCAGTATAGGACTAATAGAAACTAGTTTACTACTAATTTATAAACCAAATATTTCATCTCTCACTAATTTTTACTTTTACTAGTTTCTACTACTTGTTGCTACTCCTACTTTCCACTCCTACTACTTTCTACCACTAATTTATACCCTATTATTTAATCTTAAAAGTTATCACCCAGACTACTTCCTACTCTTAAGCCTTGTTCGAATTAGGACAGTATAAAAATCGAGTAGCAACTAGCAAGTATACGAACAAAGGATTTACTAATCTACTCAAATGTTGCTGTTCGAACACCTTTAGTTACTAAATTACATGCTACTCGACAAGGCATTACTTCTACTCCAAATAAGTAAGTAAAAACTATAATACTTTTTACTTTTACTTGTCTCTTCCACTATTTGTAGGAAATCGAAGAGTACGTGGTGAACTTCGACTCGAGTCTGTATGTTTGTGGCGATGAACGTAGTGAGGCTTTCTTCGACAGCTCACAGGTTGAAATGAGACGATATAATGAAACAATAACCGCTATGTCTGGTGCTATTATATATCTTAAAAGCTTGGAAAGTAACACGCTTGTAAGTATATAGGACTTTTTAAATAAACTGACCCAAGGTACTCGCGCGTTGTAGTCAGGGCCCCCGTAAAACCTTGTACACATTAGGATAGTATTTTAGTCGAGTAGCAAGTAGCATTTATCCGAACAAAGGATTTACTTATCTACTCTACTAAAATGTTGCTGTTCGGACACGTTTAGTTACTAAATTACTACCCTAGTGCGCAGGTTTAGACTTAAACGAGTCCGAACAGTAGTAAATCCTTTGTTCGGATAAATGCTACTTGCTACTCGACTAAAATACTATCCTGGTGCGAACAAGGCTTAAGGGCTACTGGCGCATGTGTGCAAAAAAGGATTTTGGCGCCCCCTTAAGCATTTTTAATTATCTTTTTTTAATGGTAGGTGCTTGAAATTAGCAAAGAACTGAACTATTTTTTTTTCAATTTTTTTGTTCCCTTGTCTTTGGCTCCCCTTAAGGATGGCGCACGTATGCATTGCACACTGCATATATGGTAGCGAGGGCCCTGCCTGTAGTTCCCTCCACGTATTCCTACACGTAATTTTGGTTTGGGCAGCGAAAGTAAGACTATCCAAGATATCTGAGTATTGTACCTTTCTAATCACCACTCAAGACTGTTTTTAGATCCTTATGCAAGACTACGCGAATCTAGGATCTATTTATAGAGGTTTCTCTCTAATCCGAGTTTCTCGCTAAAGGAAATCGTCTCTAGGGACTATGCCGTCACTAGCTTATAACTTCTCACTTATCCAGGTCCGACTATAATATACTTATGAAATATATTAATAGTTTTATAATCTTTTAGGTGGAAATATACGCAGAAAAAGATATATCAGGTCGATATGAAATGATGATATCTCATGAAATTTGCAACTTTTGTGATGAATTGGGTAACGAAGAGAGCAAGTACTATTCTAATATTAAAGACATCAGATTGCCGGACTCGTGTCCTATTCCACCAGTAAGATAAACATTTAATTATTTTTTTATTTTATAAAGTGGCAAACGGTCACCTGAACTTGCTGAAATAGCGAGGCGACCATTGCTCATAGACATCTGCCATTGCAGATGCGTTGCCTACCCTTAATCTTCGGAGGAGGAGACGCACAGTAAGAGGATAATTCCTCTTCCTAAGCGTCCCCTCCCCCGAAAAATCAACTTCCTCTTCCCATCATTTCCTTATAGGAAAAGGATAGGAAGAGAAAGTGGATTAAACATAACTTAATTGCATCTTACATAAAGTTTGATGCATGAATCTCTATGAATCGTAGAACATACTCTGGAAGAACCCATAGGCTACTTACAAAGGTTTTTTTTTATAGGAGAAGGGGGCGAACGAGCAGCGGATCGCCTAAGTTAGTTGATCCGACGCCCACGGTCATCTGCATTGCCAGAGGAACCGCAGATGTGTTGCCGGCCTTTGAGGGAGGAGTACGCTCTTTTCTTCAAGGCCCCTAAGTCGTAAACGTTTGGAAATACGTTTTTTACGAAGGTTTTTCACTCAATGCGGAAACGCAGACAGCAGCAAGTAATACAAATATCACTGCATTCTAAGCATAAAGATGATTTATTTTACAGGGAGAATATGCCATCACCGACTTAGTTATTGATGCGATGTACCTTCCCCTTCCACTGACCAAAGCTAATGAAGGACGGTATCAAATGACTTTAAATTTTTTCGACAGCCCTAGCGGAGATTGTACTGGACCAAAAACATTTATTGCATGTGTCAAATTCGATATGGTTATTGAACCTAAATAAATCTTTTAGCAAGAAATAGTGGGTTTATTTCCGAATCATTCTCCTATTTCCTAGTATGGATTTATTTAAAGAAATCTCTGCTAATGGTGACCAATTAACGACTACGTTAGTTGCAAAAAAAATCTGCCAAACATGTATCGTCTACAAAGTCGGCTACAGACGTCCAGTTCTAACTGAACAGTTCGATTGTAGACAAAACAGAACTGTACAGTTAAATCTGAAGTGTGCACAGGAGACTTTAGTGATAACTTTACAGTTCGTCTGTTCAGTTATAACTGAACTGAATCCGGCCTTAGCATCTACGTCTACCATTTGTGATTTGTAGAAAGAAAGAAAACCCTAACACAAAAGAAGAAATTATGCTTTATTTTAAAGATCTTCAGGATCATTAACATTTTCATCACGACTGGACTCATAGAACACGTCATCTTTGTTCTGTCTGTCATTGGTCTTGATGTGCTTCGCTTTCCTTCTTTCTTCTTTTACCTTCTTCGTGCGCTTGTTATGCTTAGTCTTCTTATCTTTCTTCTCTTCAGACGACTCCTCTTCCTTATTGCTCCGCTCTTTTACATTCTTCTGTTTTCTCGATCCTTTACTCTCATCGCTATTACTCGATTCCTCAGAGCTTAATTTTGGTTTTTTACGTTTTTCGGTCTTAGGTTTACTGAAAGTTTAAAACGTATTAAATTGATGATAACTTTAGGTTCACTTTGTTTGTCAATTTATGAATAAGTTTCAAAAGATAAAGAGTTAATAGAAATTAAAAAAAATACTTCTCTCTTAAAGAACTTGGTTCGTCACTGTAAGAATAAAAATAATTTAATTCGTAAAAAATTAAATACTAAGATTTCTTTATAAGTATCAAAAGTAAAACAAAAAAAATAATTTATTCACCTTTCATCTGATTCGTCCTCTCCACTGCAAAAAGGTAAATAAACTTAATATTAATAATTTTCTTTAAAATTATTGTAACATGCTACATTACACTTGGTAGTGCCTTCCATTACCTAGCGTTACATATTAACATCACAAAACATTTAAAAGATAACAGAAAATACCTTTCATCTCTGTTGTCATCGTCACTGAAAACAAAGAAAGTAAGTTATACAAGTTAATTCAGTACATAAGGTTACTCAAATCGTATATTTAGCTACGCTATAAAATGACAATGCTGGCCACCTGTGTATGAACCTGCATCAGATTGTATTGTCTCTTAGATACTATAATCGTTGATTTGCCTAGTTTACGTAGGACTTAAAGTCCAGTAAGTCCAAAATGAATATAGAAAATTCTTACTCCACATTATCCCAATTGACCGACCATTCTTCGTGAGTGATGCCTGAGCGGAATACGCGACGACAACTCTCTCTGAAAAAATACATTATATCAAAACTCCAAAATGGGAATAAAATCTTCTTCGTGATGTAGTCAACGTCACACTTGTATATAGATACTGGGAGTATATATATACAAGTGTACACTACCACATTCCGATTTAAAGTCGTTAATTAAGGTAGAAGGGTTCATCTGCCTCCCCTAGATAGTCATAGTAAAATGGATATGCAGACTACTTCGAATAAGACCATGTTAACGATGCCTAAACTCTTCCTAGACTGGCGACGCCCATGATTAGATTAAAAAGTCTTTACTCAATATCCTTGGTGATGGCGCAGGATATGAACTGCCTGTTCTTGTAGACGGATGTGTAGAGGAAGGGTCCGTGGCAGCTGTGTGATTTGGGGTCGATCTTGCAGGCGGATATGACGCCGATGACGCGTTCCTTGCCTTTGTACTTTACTGTGAATGGACCTCCGTGATCGTTCTAGATAATATTAACTCCAGTTTTATCTAAATGTTGTCGATTTAGTGGATACTAGCGACCCGCCCCGGCTTCGCACAGGTACAATTGTTATTAGTATGGCCGATATAATCAACGTTTATAGTTTTTCTGTAGTGTATATATTATCAGCATTGTACCCGGGCGAAGCCGGGCCGGGTAGCTAGTGTATTATATTGAAAACCTTATGAATCACTCTATCTATTAAAAAAAACCGCATTAAAATCCGTTACGTAGTTTTAAAGATTTAAGCATATACTTATAGGGACAAACATAAAAAAACATAATTCCTATGTTCAAAATGCTTCTAAAAATTAGTATTACCAAAATTTATTACATAATAACTAATTGGCATCACTCACTTTGAACCTACACCAAGTACCTATTACCGTACGGTCCTATCTGAGTTTAACTCATTAACATGGATTGTTATGTCCGAAATTAGATTGTACCTCGATTGCAAGTTTAATTAATACTTATTCTTATCAGTTTTCTAATAATTTTTAAAAGTTTTCTATTAATACGAAGTTTAAGTACCTCACAGAATCCCCCCAAGCTGGACCTCCGTGCAGTATAATCGTCCGGGTCTCGAAGATGTCTGCCGAGGTCGATGGCGAGGTCATCATCGGGCGCAAAGTCATCAACGTTGCGTCTGTTTTCCATGTCTGTGCAGTTTGCATATTTTTTCTGCAAAATGTTAATAGTTATAGGTCAAGGTTGACTCGATTGAAGTTGATGAGTAATTGATAAAATCTTGTTAAATCAACAAGCTTGTATTTTTCTTCTACTTCTCCTTTATCATAAATGATCTTACTCTGAAAATATATATTTTGCTGAAAAGTTGGTTCTTTTACCATTTTTGTAGTAATTCTTATACAATTCTTAATAATTCTTAAAATCAGAATTTTATGTTATACTCACATCGCATATTGCGCTGATCCGTTTCATCACATCTTTCGTGCAGACCATGTACTGGTTGATGATGGTGCGGAACTTCTGCGCCCATTTCTTTGCGCACTGTTCATTATCCATGACACACACTTTGGCTTCTTGCAAGTACTTCGCGTTCTCTGGTATGTGGACGGAATCACGACGGTACACTCCCTATGAAGATGGAACAACGTAATTAAAAAGTTGCACGATTTATAGAGATTCTGTTTAGCAATTTCAGCAATCCTTTTCAAATTTTATAATGACGGTTTTGGCCTTGCCATGAAGGTTACCTTCTTAAACTAAGATGTATGCACATATCATTGAGGTAATTTATTTCCGGTCCCCTCATAAGGTCGCAAACCTATCATAACAACATATGTACGCGATAAATTACAGCTGGGCCTCAGTTTGATGTATGATATTCCACCATGAGTTGCAATTTTAATTCTTTGGTACCTCTCTAAATGTATTTCCGCTACCCCATCCGGAAATGTATCCTTTAGTGCCGGCCTTCTCCAGTTCCCTGCTGACGTTGTTGTAGCAAACCAGGTCGGTGGCGAACTCGCAGCCGGTCTCCACCACTCCAAACTTGAACGGCTTGTTCACTTTCACTATCGCGATATCGTTGGATGACCATTTGATGCTGTCTTGGAAGTCGAATTTGTAGTCTGGGAAGAAACAAAGAGAGATTATTTGACAGTAAGTTGTAATGTGTTTGACTTTTATTAACGAAACTTTTCTTTTGGTAACAATTTGGATATAAGTAGTTACAATTTATCCCATTTACTTACTTTTAGGTATGCACTTCCACACGACTTTACGGCGATGTTTACAGACGCAGTTGTCGGATTTATAATCGAAGCTATCCACGAATTTGGTGGTACCAGAGACGATGTAGAAATGATCTGCATCCTCCACACAAGCAGCAGAGGTCAGTACGTAGTAATTAGACAGGATCACACCACCACACAGCCAGCCTTTGTACTTGTGTGCTTTCGCTGATTCTTTTGTCAGTTGCAAATATATCTGTTTAGGAAGAGTCATCTATACAAAACCTGAATGAAGTGAGAAGGAATCTGTACTAAACTAACTGTGAATTTCAAGTGTCATAACACTATAATTTTATATAATGTACAGAAACAACTCCAGGGAAATTCATCCTAAAGTTGCAAAGTTCCCTGGGCCGTAAGTCTATAATCGTCAGGTTGGTCAGGAGATAACATATTTTCTTACCATATATGGCCTTTTCCCGATTGGAACCCGTTTGCTGTACAAGATTCTACGCGTGTCCACAACAGATGTATTTTCGTACTCCCATCCTTCGTCCGGCAAATCGTCTATTTCATTTATAGAATCATTTGCGTTTTCAATAGCTCTCACCACTATGGGATTTACAGTTGTAGTCGGCTGTGTAACTTTAGTTACATTTGTGCTGTTAGATGTAGGAACCGGTGAAACCAGATCTATAACAAAGATAATTTTTTTAGAAATTACAATTTGGTTACAATTTTTACAGTTTGCCATTCGGGTGTATTTTGGTCATCGAAACTTTTCAAATGTAAGTCGATTTGTAAATTATATGTAAACAAATAGATTAACGAAAACGGACCTTTCCAGGGCAAAATAATATTAAATTAAAAATGTCTTACCAAATATCCAATAACAGGAAACCAGGAAAAAATAAAATTTAGACATGTCAGTTAACAAATCCAATCGTAAAAGGGATCTAAATTGAAAAATTGTAATAAGTTATTTGTCATTAAATTTAACTAATTATTTGCACAATTTCGTATGATATGCATCAATGAATTTAATTATTTTAACTAATTCTAATCAAATTAAATTAATTGTATTGGCCGTAGATATATTGCCGACGTATGACGCAACGACTCAGAAGTTTAGATTTAATGAAAATTTACAAAATATCATACAAAGTTTGACAGTATTAAACCTTCCCAAATTCTAAAAATCTCAAAATCGATTCTGGTAACATAGTTCTTGATACAAATATAAAAAGAATTGATGGATACTTTGTCTCAATGTCTTTTATTTGTTTTATATGTAAATTGTCTGCGCGATACTTAGGCTATTTGTTTATTTATTCCCTAGAACCAATTTTTCAGTAATAAATAAAATGGTATCCGTATCCCACCTTTGACACCTTTGTCAGAATAAATCTATTGTTAATAACTACGTTAGTATTTACTTTAGACTCGCAAGCTTATATCTTATAATAGGAAATGTAAAATAAAATATTTCTGTATTATTAATTTTTATTTACTATTAAAAATTATTTAGGTTTATTCGAAGATATTATGGCTGTTTCGTTTCCTGATCTCAATATGAATCCTCTCTTGGAATATACTTTATCGTCTTTCTCTATAATCTTAACACTCGAATCTGGGTTATTTTCTAGTAGTTCACTCTTTGCTGGTCTGAAATGTATAAGAACAATTGTTATAGTTACTTTAATTAACTCATCTCATCACCATCTCCCGTCCTAATTCTACTCCCGTTGGGTCGGCTCAACAGGGTTCGTCCTCCATGTTATTCTATCATCGGTCATCTCAGTGGTCATTTCTTGACCATATACCACCTTTAACATAATCCATCTATCTCTTCCTGAGCCTACCTCTTACGGTGTATTTCATACATTCATACTTAACTCTCTCCTTGTTTAACATATCTGAAATACTACATTTAGCCTTAGTTAAGCTTTTAATTACAGAAATTCTGTGATGCCTTTACTCTTCAGTTATATAATTGGTACATTTACCCATCAGGATGGTCTTTCCATGAAAAATAGTGCTCTTCATGCGTCACACCAGACCTGAACTGACGTCTGCATTTCGTACTGTGGAGGAAAAGTAGCGTGGGTAGAACGTGGAATTCTCGGAATTAACATATGTACAACGCACCTTACTTAGAATAGTAAGAATTATAATAGAATCGAAGTAAACGGACGTAGAAGGTTTTGGATTTCTAGATTACTACCAGATTAACAAGGACTGGTGCCCGCTTGTTCGTTTGCAATCTCATGATATAAAAATTGTAAAAACTGGTACAAGTACCACAATGACATAAACTTACTCAATTTCCTTATAGATGGCGCAGGATATGAATTGCCTATTCTTAAAGACGCTCGTGTATAGGAAGGGGCCGTAGCATTTGTTCGAGTTCTCCTTGACAAGGCATGCAGAGATGACGCCGATAACAATAGCGTTAGGACCCGCGCCATAGATCAAGGGACCGCCGTGGTCGTTCTGGAAAATGACTCTTATTAATTTCAAAGGTGTTATGATATAATGATTTAATTAATACAAGAGATACAAATATACAATAGACGTACAACAAATGTGTCATACCTCACAAAAGCCCCCCTCGAGTCGAGTAGTCCGAAAATCTCTTCTGTCCACATCGCCACTGCTTACAGTTTCGTTATGCATGGCGGAGTGCATTGTGTAATTAGCCGGAACTTTGTCTGCTCTTAAATTAAAATCTGTGCGTCTCGCTTCTTCTTCTGAGTAGTCAATATCTTCGCAATCGACGTACTTCTCCTAAAATATGCTTATGTTAGAAAAGGTTTTTGCAAGATTTAAATCAAAGATCTAGCTTTAATTGAATCTTTTTACTCCTATGAATGCAGGTAGTATTTATAAATACCTATTAGAACTTACGTTACACATCTCGGACATAGATTGCCCGATGTCCTTTGAGCATATCATGTAGTTCTCGATTATGTTGTGATACCGTGAACCCCAGCGACGCTTGCATCTCCCTTTTGTTATTATCTCAACATTAGCTTCCAGAAGTGTCTGCTGATTGTTACTTCTGCGGTTCACCCACTGGTAATAAGAAAGAAAGTGTAAAGAAAACGATAATATTATGAAATATGAAAAGGCAAGCGACAATAAATTGCTATACTAGTAACTGTTACTACCTCTATGCCACTCTGCGAAAGTATATGAGTCGAATCACTCACTTGCAAAAATAGCTGTTTAAGAGCAGGAGGTCACAAACACTACATACTCCAAAAAGCCATGCTATCAATCAGACAATTTTAATACAAAGTAAATCCTTGTTGCAATCTTGTTATAATTTCTATTTCGACGGCCTGCTAACCTGTTGTAAAATAATAAAGTAAAATGTTTTACATCATTGTATTTCGTTGTAGTCCCCCAGCCCGCGATATAAGCCATGAGACCGGGGTTCTCCATAGCGTGGCTTTGGTTGTTGAAGCTGATCGGTCTGGGTGTGAACTCGCAGCCGCGGACTCTTCGCGTGAAGTCAAAACCTTCTTCTATCTTAACGATTGCTATGTCGTTGTTCATCCATCTAATGTTGTCGTTCTCGTGGCCATCGAAGACGTAATCTGCGTACAATATTGTCTTATGATGTAATAAAAGGAGCAAATAATAAACTAATAGAAAATTGGACGCCTCAAAAACCAAAAGGCATCTAACGATTTTTTTGTATCTAATACACCTGTATTAGATATCTCACTAGTAAAGAAAAGGATTATCTTATCATTAACGTGTTAAAGCTTAACTGTATTTGAATAACCACATACTTACTTTTCGGTACACATTTCCACGTGGCCTTTTTTGCACCATTTTTGATACAAGGACTACTGAACCTATCGTCTTCGTCCGAATACCTGTAAAAAATACGCAACGCTACAAACAACTTCGTTTGAAAACTACACCCTTACTGCTATAGGACATAGGTGCGTATTTACTATGATTCTTTAAGTTTCTTCGGAAATGTTGGTTATACTGGATAACCTAAATTGGGAAAGTGGAAACGGAGTAAAGTGATCAGCCAGTGTCATCAGAACCGGTGACAACAGCAGACAGTTTGTCTTGTCTGTGTATATTGGTCAGTCTTTAGAGGTAACGACCGTATCCACTATAGTCTTAACATCCTTATTACCTATACGTTCCTGATACGACGTAAAAGTGTTGGGCGTCTTGAATACACGCGGCCGATGTCAGGATGTACTCCTCGTGGAGTATCACTCCACCGCATAGCCAGTTACGATAGTTTGTTTGCTTCTTGTTAGATCGAGGCATCTTTAGATATACCTACAATATAAGAATGTTTTACTATTCAACCAAATGTTGTTAATAAACATGTTGTATGTCATATAATTACTAAGTTCACAGCGTTTACCCTCTTGTTACTGGTCTTTTTTATCTTAAAGAAGTTCTTAGTATTCCTGAACCTTCTTTTATCATGTGGCTTAGAAATGCAAAAGCTGCTTATAGTTCACTAATATTATTTTATACTACATCCTATAGAACTTTAGGATGTGGAATAGTTACTATAAGATTCTTTTCCTTCCAAAAGATCTCTTAGAAGAAAAGGAAGCCTACTAAATTATTACCTACTTATAACCATCCCGTATTTCTGTTATATACGCATTTGTTTATCAGCTGTTTTGCATCTGTCTTTTGTTTTAATTTTAACTACTCGTACATAATTTTAATATTATAGTTAAAATTTACCATGTAAGGTCTTCCATCTGAAACTTCAGTGCCTTGTATTATTCTTCGTGTGTTATTTAAAATATGTTCTACTTTATCTGGTAATTTCGTTGCTGTTTCTATACATTCGACACCTATGACTAAAATAAATGAATTTATAATTAATTTTTGATTTACATTTAATTGTTATCTAGATTTAAGATTCTTACCTAATATTGAAATAATAAAAGAATTTAAAACATAAAAAATCATTTTTGTTATTCCTACATTCACGTTGTTTTTTATTAACGTATCTGGTAAGAATTTTAATAATAATTGTTAATTTAATGCCATGAACATGACTTAACAAAGCCGTGACGGATTTTTTATTAGTTTTACTGCTGCTCTCTGAGTCTTCAGCTGATGATTAAAGGACTCTTACTCTAAATTTACTGTGAGAAATCTACACTAAGGGACTGTTTAAGTAACCATTAAAATACCTTAAATGAGCCATCATTTTTTCGCTGAGAAAGCGACAGATGTAATAGACACTTCAATAATAAGCATTAACTATGACTGACTTATTTATTTTTGATTTGAAATTATTAACAATAAAGAAATGCTCAGTCTTTGAGTATCTTTAAAAAAATACTAAATACTTTCATATTATAAGTAGTATGGAGTATTTTAATTTGATCTATCATTTCTTTGCACTACTGCACTTTGCATTCCTCCACATTCCCTACTTTGCGCCTTAACATTTTGTTTGGTGCAGATTCGTGTAATATTCACATCCCAGATGTAATAAACCTTCATATGTTATTATGAATTCGCATTCATCAGAAAATGTGGGATGAGGGAAAGGATACAAACCTAAAAGAAATGTATGTGGATGCAATCAAAAAGCACAGTTAGTTTGAATTTGAAATAATACAAATTGAATATTTTAGCATTTTTATTTTAAAATTATACTTAATTCTTTAATTTTTGATGATTTATTATTTAATTCTACAAAGGTCTTATTGTAATATTTCTGTGATGTAGTTTCACCTTCCTTCGTATTCCAGACGATTCTGTATCGTAACTGTTAAGACAACAATATTAGAAGATATAATTAAAAGTTATAAATTTCCTAGAAACTGTTTTCAACATTTTTCAAGACGAAGGAAAACATCGTGGTGGTCTGTGTAGACATCGGAAAAAAAAATCATGGATATGTGTGAAGTCGACCCGCACTGGGCGAGCGTGGTTGACTATGGCCTACTTAGTCACCCCTTAGGGCTAGGCTCCGAGTCCCACAATGGAGACGTTCAGAGAGCTGCTGATGAATAGATTGATTAAAAAAAATGTGTTAAACTTAAACTTAAAGTAAACGGAATTAAAAAATATAGTCTATGTTACTCGGGGATTATGTAGCTTTCTAACGATGATAGAATTTTTCAAATTAGCCCAGTAGTTCTTGAGTTATTTCAATACATATAAAGACGAATCTTTCCTCTTTATAATATTAAGTACAAATTACCTTTCATTCAACAATACACCATCATCTTCCCAATCTAAGTCTATCTCAATATATGTATCATCAGATCTGAAGACTTTGCAGTTAACTCTGTAAGTAGAAATTATTACATATTTTTATTTATACTGTTCGCTAACTTGTTCATATTTATCAATTCGACTTATTGAAAGAGATAGACAGTACTTTTATTCATTAAATAACTGCTTATCGATTTCAACAAAGCTAAAACTGGCTAGAAACTCCTTGACGCTGATGAAGTATTTAAAATTAAATTTCTTGTACTATTCTTATGAGACTGCCTGACGATTGTAGAAGAAATCAAGGCTCAAGAGAATCTATTTGATAAATGTTGCGAAAAAATTACTCGGGATCCTTAAAAAGGGCACAATTGATGAGTTTCCTGTTCCTAAAGACGCTGGTGTAAAGGAAGGGGCCGTAGCACTTATTGGTGGCCTCCTTGACGAGGCAGGCAGAGATGACCCCGATGACGATCGCATTGTTCCCGGTCCCGTACACCAGCGGACCACCGTGATCGTTCTGGAGAACACAAATACATTAAAACAATATTGAGCAGGGTATAACGTAAAGGAATGATTTTGTATTCGGCCGTAAGTTTTTACTGAGATGGTGAAGAAAGTCTTACTAATATTATAAATGCGAAAGTTATGATGGATGTATGTTGTTTGAAGGTATCTCCAGAACGGCTCAACGGATCTCGATGTTTGCACAGATGTTGAACACAGTCTGGAAGATCACATAGGCTACTTACTATGTGTTTTTTCTCATAGATGCAGATGGATTCGTATGCAACAGCTGGTTATTATATAAATTACACAACCAAACCAATTAAGTGGCTGTTAATTGATATCTTTAGACGTAGATATAGTAAGAGAAATCTAAGGATCTCTTATAGCGATTCTAACGATAGTTAATTTTGATTAATAGTACCTCACAGAAACCACCGCTCCATTCATTTTCCGTTTTTCTTGTTGCATTATTCATGTAATGTTGAAAAGGTGAATGAACGAACTTGTCACTTGTCATGTCTCTTCGATCGCCGCCGTATTCCCCCGAGTACATGATGTCGGTGCAATCAACGTATTTCTCCTATGAAATATTTTTTAGGGAATAGAGCCAATAAACTTTTATCATGATGATTCTGTTCTGAGATTTGAGAAAAAGTGTTTAAAATTTAATAAAGTAAATAAAAAATAAGAAATAATATTTGACACAATCCGATAATTGGTAGTTATCTTCTATTCTGATACATGACTGGTTTAATGTTTGTTTGTTAAAAGATATCTCCAGAACAACTTAACGGTTCTTGATGAAATGCACACTTGTAATATACTGTAATACAACACTGAAATTTATTCACACCAATGGTATGGGAAGTCCTCGACTCCTTAGATACAGTTTTTACTAGTTAAGGAGGCGAGGCAACATTGATTTATATGTAATTTTTGAGTGTGCAATAAAATTTTTCATTTTCATTTTCACTTTTGATGAACACAACGGCTACTTTATAACTTATTGTTGATTTTGGACGACCGGAATCGTGTGCCACAGCTCCTTTATTACACAAATCATATTCATCGAAAATTGTATTGACTAAAAACTTTAGTTTTCTATTCGGAAGTTAGACATCTACATAATGTTACATACGTCACACATTTGGCTGAGCTGTGCGGTGATATCCTTAGTACAGATCATGTAGTTATCAATGATGTTGTGGTACCGCGGGCCCCAGTGACTCTTGCACAGAGATTTCGATATCAAAATCACGTTGCTCTCTAACAGTGCTTGTTTAGTACTGCCGGTTCGAGAGTTGATCCACTGCGAGGTAAAGTATCAAAATAATTTTGCATATAAAGTAAGAAGAAGTAAGCAATTTATCCTAGTAATATTAAAAATGCTTCATGAAGGTTTCATCTAAATAGCTTGTGGGGTCTTGTGTTTGGTATAGATGTAGAACACAGTGTGGAGCACATAGGCTACTATGTTTTTATTAGTTCGGTCCAGACGGAATCTCGAACGACAGCTAGTGTGATAATAAGTGATCGCTGATATTTGAAGTGCAATCGTTGTTATACAGCACTACTAGGTTATTAAGAAGGCAATTTAACGTAGTCCATGATGGTTGTGGTTGATACAATTTTTATGTTGGAGGACAAAAGCCGCAATTCATGCCGTGAAATTGTTGTATAATCATCACAATACGTCACGACTTCTAGAACAATGGGGTTAGCTATTACGAGTCATTGTAACATTGGTGTAACTTTACCTACTCTGGTTTTTTTTTCTCTAATAGCCAAAGAGATTCCAAGGGGGTTACCTAAAGGACATGCGCAACAAAGCAATTCTATAGCGAATATAAAAAAATGTATGGAACTGACAATGACGTTTGATATATCACGTGACAAGCTCATGACTTATCGAATGTCATTGTCAGTTCCATACATTTTTCTCGATTCCGTCAGAGATATTATTGCTCGAAAGATACTTTGGGATACCCCCAGATTTATTGTAATTTCTTGTATAAAAACTGTCTCCTTCATTCCCTTACAAAAAGACAACATCTTTCACAAGTCGACTACATACGTCATTATACTTTTCCGTGCTTCCCCATCCAGCAACAGAACCGACGTTGCCAGCGGTCTCATAGCTTTCACTACGATTGTTGTACGGTATCGGTGCTGGTATGAAGTCACAGCCGCGCATGCGACGTTCGAAGTCAAATTCGTCTTCAACTTTGACTATCGCTAGGTCATTGTTCATCCAGCGAATGTTGTCATTCTCATGACCATCGAAGACGTAATCTTAAAAGAGATAAGAGGCCTATTAATTATTACTTAAGCATATAGGTGGACCAAGTGGGTTGTGGTTTGTATATGTTAGATGACATGTGATGGGGTCATTATGGTGATTACGAAAGCAAGACGCCTTAAAACAAAACACATTTAAGCATACGCATTGAATGCCCGAAACCGATGATCAAGGAGCAAGCAGTTCTTAAATTTGAATACTAGATTTGGTTTAGATGAGATTGATGACTTGAGTTTTTGAGTTGATGAGGCGTGTTTTTGAGTTGAGTTGTTTTATTTTTGAGAATAATTGTTTAGCTAGTTGTTGAGTGGAGTTGAAATTGATTTGGAGTTGTAACGATTGATGCACAATGTTGATCTTACTTCTCGGTATACATTTCCACACGGCTCTCTTTGCTCCGTTTTTGAAACAAGGATTTGTGTATTCCTCTTCGCCTTCGTAAAAACTGTCATGAAAAAATAATTATAATGCTTAAAAAATATTTTATATGTAACTTGAACATGAACGTGACTTCTAAAAACTTAATGTAGGTACAGTCAATCCTGGATAAACGACAATTGGATAAGCAAAAACTTCTAAAAGCGAGAAACATTCTCTGGCTCCGGAGGAAAATCTTCATAAACGAAAAACCTGATTAGAGAGAAACCTTCATAAGCGAGACAAATACTGCGGTTCCTTGTAATATCGCTTATCCAAGTTAGATTGTATTATACTTTTCAGATCGAAAATTCATTTCGGCCGTTCAACTTCAATCACCAAAATAATAAACCAAATAACGATGACCTCATGCGTGGATCAAATTAAACTGGTATATTCTCACGTAAATGTTCCGGAGATGACGTAAAAATGTTTGACATCCTGGATGCAGGCGGCTGAGGTCAAGATATACTGTTCGTGTATGATTACACCGCCGCACAACCAGCGGCCGTAATCCCCCTGTTTTGGATACTTCTTGGGCAACTTAAGGTAAACCTAGAAGACAAATCACTTTTATAATAATAACTGTTGTCCACGACTAAAGCCTTGTACGCGCTAGAAAAGTATTCAGTCGAGTAGCAAGTAGCAAGTATCCGAACAAAGGATTTACTAATCTATTCTACTAAAATGTTGCTGTTCGGACACGTTTAGTTACTAAATAATACCCTAGTGCGTAGGTTTAGGCTTAAACGAGTCCGAACAGTAGTAAATCCTTTGATCGGATAAATGCTACTTGCTACTCAACTAAAATACTATCCTGGTGCGAACAAGGCTTTAACATAAACCTATACTACTTATTTGTAAGTCACCTGTGTAGTTTATTACTGACTTTTAGGTTAGTATGGTCGAGTTAAGTTTGGATTTATAATAAACTAGCTGTTGTTCGCGACTTCGTCCGCGTGGATTTAAATAATATAGCCTATGTTACTCGGGGATAATGTAGTTTTCTAATAGTGAAAGAATTTTTGAAATCGGCCAAGTAGTTCTTGAGTTATTTCAATACATACAAAGTTCTCTGTATCGATTAATAAGGTTTTTACCATATAAGGTCTATTTTCCCGAACTTCTCTGCCATCTAATATTCTTCTCGTTGCATTGGTATGATTTAATAAATCAATTCTGCCTTTCCTTTGCAATAATTCAGTTATTTTTATAGTTTTTGTTGTACCCTCAGATAATTTTAAACCTAAAAATAATAATAGTAAATAAAAAAAAATGTATAAAGTACTGCAATAAACGAGGACCAATAAATCGTCGATTATACGATACTGGTGGACACTGGGCACTAAATAAGATAGACCAGAGGTCTCATTGGACCAAATTATGTATCATAAGACGTACCAGGAACAAGGGTGGTCTGTTTTTGGAATAAATTTTATGAATGTACCATTACCAAACGTAGAAAGTAAAACAGTAATAACGTTGATTCTCGTTCGGAATAAAGCAGTATGAGTCATAAAATTACAATTAAAAAAAATATGCCTTACCTAATAAAATATAAATTGTGTATAATAACAATTCACTTGACATTATAAAAAATAAACATTTCATCATAGATTTGTCCCATGTATTAATCAAAATTAATTATTTATTCAATTTCACGATTAAATTAATTGAAATCGTTTGTAAAAAACTTGAAAACTTCAACACAACCGTACAACAGTTTTCAAATGATATTTCAAACAATGAAAACGATAAAGAGAAATCAAAAACATGCGTTTCCACTGCCGAAACAATATACAAAAACATACAATTATCCCATTCTATTTCCTTCAAATAACTGAAATAGCTATATGTTTGTGTTTTGTTTCTCAAACGCTCAGTATTAGAAAACAATGAGCGTGTTACATTGAGATGTTTTTTTTTGTAATTTCATTTTTGCAGTTAACTACTGCAGAAAACTGTATAAGTACGTTATTACTAGGTGTCGCATGCGACTTCGTCCGCGCTGAATAAAAAAACTTTAGTAAGTAGCTTATATGTTTTTACAGACTATGCAACATCTGAGATATCGTTGACATCCGTTCAGCCGTTCTAGAGACTCAAACAAACTTGTATCTATCCATCCAATAATTAGTATTTATAATATAAGTATGATATTAAGATTAACTTATACCAGTCAATTTGAGGAATTACTCAAGAAGGCATTAAGAGCATGCGTAACCGTCGTGTATGCGTAGATGTATGAATGTAGAAGCGAGAAAGGTGTGTCAGAATCGAGCTAAATGGAGGTCCCTTGTCTCTGCCTACCACTTTGGGTTACGGGCGTGAGTTATGTTGTTGTAAAATACTAAGAGTAAAGCCTTGTACGCACTTGGATAGTATTTTAGTCGAGTATTTTAGCAAGTATCCGAATAAAGGATTTACTAATCTACTCAACTAAAATGTTGCTATTCGGACACATTTAGTTACTAAATTACTACCCTAGGACGTAGGTTTAGGCTTAAACGAGTCCGTAGAGTAGTAAATCTTTTATTCGGATAAATGCTACTTGCTACTCGACTAAAATACTATCCTGGTGCGAACAAGGCTTTAGTGTTTCAGGTTATTTTTTGCTGGATCACAAAAACATAGATAAAAAATAAACTAGCATGTTTTTGTAAAATTTTAATTAATTTATTTTTCACTAAGATGTTCAGCGGTTTCATTCGTTTCTTACTTTTGTCCCAAGCTCAGATTTTGCGGGGCTGAAAAGTTTAAAAGGTTACAAATCATTATAAAATTAAATAAAATCAGTGTATTTAAAGTACTCTTCAAGATTTACCTTAATTTGTATTATGTTTAATACTAGCTGTTATTCGCGACTTATGCCTTGTTTGAATTAAGATAGTATTTTAGTCGAGTGGCACGTAGCAAGTATCCGAACAAAAGTTTTACTAATCTACTATACTAAAATGTTGCTATTCGGACAATTCTAATTATTAAATTACGTGTTATTCGACTAAAATACTATCCTGGTGGGAACAAGGATTTAGTTCACGTAAAATTAAAAGACATAGCCAAGACATGTTACTCGGGGATAATGTAGCTTTCTAATGGTGAAAGAATTTTTGAAATCGGCCCAGTAGTTCTTGAGTTATTTCAATACATCGTGTTGTCTGTACATAACTAACTAACTAGGGTGACACGATGACCCGAAGTGGGCCTTGGCCTCCGACAAGAAATCTCTCCAAACTTGGCGATCTTGCGCCATCCCAACCCAATCGCGGACGTGGAGCATGTCTGTACATATCGGCGAAGAAATTCAAAGATTTGTATGAAGTCACGCAAAACAGGCGCTAGTCGTGGAGTTGCGAAAACATGGAGGCCACCATGAGTCGAACTACACTATTTCAATACATACAAAAATATAGTTTCTCTCTTTACAATCTATATCTATACTTTATATTATAAACAGAGAAACTGTGTATTTTTGTATTTTTGTTTGTATTGAAATAACTCAAGAACTACTGAGCCGATTTCAAAAATTCTTTCACCTCTAGAAATCTACATTATCCCCGAGTAACATAGGCTATATTATTATATTCCACGCGGACGAGGTGGCGCACAACAGATAGTATTATATATTTACGTTAAGTCAATCTATAATATATTGGTTTATATATTTCTATAGTGTAGTAAACTTACCCATCAGGATGTCCGATCCATGAATATGTTGTCTCAATCATTTTCGTATTTGTAGCTCTGAATACGTAACTCCGACACGCAGGGCTAAAAGTAACAAAACAATGATAAAAACAACAAACTCTTAAGTAGGCAACGCATCTGCAGTTGCAGATATCTATGGGTAGAGATCGCTTCGGATTTTTCAGCGAATCCTGATGGCCACCTGCTCGTTTGCCACTCTGTATTATAAAAAAAAACTGTTTTTTTTTATAGGAGAAGGGGGCAAACGAGCAGCGGATCAACTAAATTTATTGGTCCGACGCCCACGGACATCTGCAATGCCAGAGGAACCACAATTTCAAACCAAATCTGTTATAAAACATTACTAGCTGTCGCTCTCAATGTTGCCCGCACGGACTTAACAAAAAACTTAGTAAGTAGCGTAGCATAGCAAGTGGCGTTCTTCCAGACTTAAGTTTTGAACGCACCAGGATAGTATTTTAGTCTAGTAGCAAGTAATTTAGTAACGTAAGTCCGAAAAGCAACATATTAGTAGAGTAGATTAGTAAATCCTTTGTTTGGATACTTGCTACTTGCTACTCGAGTAAAATACTATCCTAATGCGTTCTATATCTGTGCAACATTTCGTCGAGATGCGTTCAACTGTTCTGGAGATAACTACAACCTAACAACCAGCACGTTATCGTACCTTTTAGTAAAAAAACAATTGAAGTATGTGAAAACCCGATCAAGGGTTACTCAAAATACAAGCGCTACAAAACGACTCGATAGCGAAGATCAAAAATGTACAGAATTGACAATAACGTTCGATATCTCACACGCGACAAGCACATGACTTATCGAATGTCATTTATTTCATACATTTTTGTCGATTCCATCAGCGATATCACCAATAGATACTTTGGGTAGCCCCCATAACCTATTTTGTCATAATACTCGTAGTAAAAGCACCAGGTATATAAGATCCTTTGCAAGACAGTACTAAAACTTACGAGACTTCTTTGTCAACAGCGCAAGTGATCATAAGATGATTGTTGTAGACGCTGGTGTAGAGGAAGGGTCCGTGGCACTTGCGCACCAGGTCGGTGGTGAGGCAGGCGGATATGATGCCTACCACTGTAGCGCTGTTACCGTGACCAACCACCAGCGGCCCACCATGGTCATTCTGATAATTATTGATATACTATTAAAAGACGTAAAGCCTTGTTCGCACTAGGATTGTATTTTAGTCGAGTAGCAAGTAGCATTTATCCGAACAAAGAATTTACTACTGTTCGGACTCGTTTAAGCCTAAACCTACGCACTAGGGTAGTAATTTAGTAAGTAAACGTGTCCGAACAGCATCATTTTAGTAGAACACATTAGTAAATCCTTTACTCGGATACTTGCTCCTGGCTACTCAAATAAAATACTATCCTAGTGCGTACAAGACTTTAACGAGGCGATACCATTCGATATGTCATATAGTGTCTCAGGGGGCTACCCAAAGTAACTTTCGATTAGCGATATCACTGATGGAATCGACAAAAATGTATGAAACTGACATTCGATAAGTCATGTGCTTGTCACGTGTGAGATATCGAACATTATTGACATTTCCATACATTTTCCATATTCGCTATCGAATCGCTTTGTAGCGTACGTTGGGTAACCCCCAGGTCCATACTTTATTGATCTTTGATATAGAATCTCTTCGGAGCCAATGCACTTTGTCTATGGGTTGTTTTGTAAGTTATATGACTTTTGTATGTGCTTGTGTGATGTCGTTTTCAAATAAGAAAAATGAAAGTAGGTTATTTGTAAATTTATGAATTACTGGTCTTTTGTTACGTGTTTACAATGCCAAATGTAAATTTATAATGTCTTTCAGAAGTCTTTTAATCTTGAAAACAATTTTATTATATCGTCGGCTTAGTGCAAGAACTCATTAAGTGACCAATGCAACAAGTCGAGTAAGTTAATTAGTTTTGGTATATTGAATGTCCTATTATTACCGTAAGTCTTCAAATATTATAATAGTCGAAACTATAAAAGCTAACAACTAGCTAGTTTTTGGATTATATAGATCTCATGAAGGTGATTTCATAGCTGTTATTAACTGTACATTATGATTTTTTGCAGTTAATGAGCTCTTGCACTAAGCCGACGATATGTAGGATGTCTATGTTCTTACCTCACAGAATCCTCCAGTAGATATCTTAGCTCGCCTGCGCCCCATGGGGTCGAAATGTGCTGCATTGTGCACTTCACTGTCTAGGAACTGTCTTGATCTTCTTACCCCAGGGTCTTCGTGTGAATCTACCAGCTCCTTGCATTTTACTTTACCCTGGAATTACAAGACTTTATATTGATAGATGTCGTGATAGGTGAAATAGATTATTGGTGAATAAATCTGGGGGTTACGCACAGTATCTTTCGATTGGCGATATCTGTGATGGAATCGACAAAAATATATGTAAGTTACAATGACATTCCATAAGTCATGTTCGCTAGAGGGTAACCAAGTACATGCGATACAAAGCGATTCGATAGCGAACACCAAAAGTGTATGGAGCTGATAATGACTTTCGATATCTTACGCGTGAAAAGCACATGACTTATCGAAAGTCATTGTCAGTTTCATACAATTTTGTCGATTCCGTCAGCGATATCGCCAATCGAAAGATACTTTGGGTAACCCTCCTGGTGGTCAAAAGTGAAACTAAATTATAATAGCTCAATAGCGCCTTTATCCTGGTCCCTATATCCTTGAGTAAGTGATGAGTGGCCACATTGCTAGTGACGTCATAATGAAGAGTTTACATACGTTACAAATACCGGTGAGTGGTCCTCCATCGACGGAGTCTTTGGCACAGATCATGGAGTTCTCGATGATGTAGTGGTACCGCTGCGGCCAGCCCCGCAAGCAGCTAGCTTTGTTTAGCACCACCGTGTTCGCCTCTAGGAGTATTGGCGAATTGATCGTCTGTCTCTCCAGAGCCTAGATGTAATAGTGCTTTAAAATTACCCCCGTGTACGCAAAAAATCTCATAGGACAGATCAGAGCGGTCAACCGATATGTCCAATCAGAAATACGCATGTATGCTTGTTAAATGGTTGATGTCCCCTCACCAGTATAGGATCTCCAAATGTACTTTCTGACCCCCATCCGGCTAGAGTCCCGACAGTCCCCGGGGCCTCTAAGTCGATGCTTTTATTGTTATACTGTATCCTCTTCGGCGCGTAGTCGCAGCCGACAACACGCCGATGGAAGTCGAACTTGTCCTCCACTTTGACGACCGCTATGTCATTTATCATCCATCGAATGTTCTCGAACTGATCGCCGTCGTATTCGTAGTCTGGGAAGAACACGTAATTAAATAAGGTAGAAAATAATTATATTTACTTTTAAATGTACTCCTTAATGGCAATGATAATGATCTGAATATTACTCACTGGCAGGTACACACTTCCAGACAGCTTTCATGGCGCCATTCGTTATACAATCATCGTGGATCCCAGGGGGAATCCATCTGTAGGATTTACTCAAAGTCAATACTCAAAGTCATATAGCAAGTAATTTACTAACTAAACGTGTCCGAACAGCAATTAATGGAGTAGATTAGTAAATCCTTTGTTCGGATACTTGCTACTCGACTAAAATACTATCCTAATGCGCACCAATCTTTATAGATTTAAAAGAACATGATTTTTAAATTAAGAACAGCGCCATCTATTGCTAAAACACAAAAATTCAGCCAACATATTAAAAATATTTGTTCACCTGTGTGTACCGGACACTACGTAGAAATGTTCTATATTCTCAATGCACGCGGCGGACGTTAGTACGTAATTCTCATGTATTATAACGCCGCCACACAACCAGTTGCTATCTACTACAGACTTTTCTGAATCCCGCGCGGGCCGTAAATATACCTGAATAAACAAAGCAACAAATCAATTTCCATGGAAGTAGAAACTTGTTTTTCTTTTATCGAAGGTGACTTCTGTCTATATATATTTCCTATCATGGTTTAATTTAATTTATCTATGGATGCCATAGTGTCCTTAATAAGGTGCTGTTAATTTTAAGAAATATTCTGTAGTGTAGTAGTTATAAAGCGACCCATGATGAGTGCCATTTTCTGCAACTCTACGACTAGCGCGTATTTTGCGTGGATACACATATCTTTGAATTTCTTCACCGATATGTGCAGGTTGCATCACGATGTTTTCCTTCACCGTAAGAGGGTCGGGTTTTAGAAATATTTTGTTTATACATAAATATATTTTTGCAACTCTTTAGTGCCCTATGTACATTAGATGTCTGGTTTATGAATTAATTCTAGAAACACTTTACCATAAATGGCTTGGAATCCCCAGCTTCAGCACCTTTGATAATCCTTCGAGTTTTGTTCAGAACTTCTTCTGTTAGTTTAAAGCCTGTTATAGTTTCTGTAATAACAATTAAAAAGTATTTTTTTAGTATAAGTTTAAAATGTAAGTCAAAAGTAATCTATATATATAAAACTCTAACGTGACTGACTGACATAGATAGATATCAACGCACAGCCTAAACCACTGGATGGATCTGGCTGAAATTTGGCATGCAGGTGGGTGTTATGACGTAGGCGTGAGTAAAGCAAAGATTTTTTAGAAATTCAACCCCTAAGGGTCCGAAATGGGGGTTCAAAGTTTGTATGGAGAAAAGTGATTCCATTGTCAGAATAGCATGAAAATTGGAATGCGTGGTCTTTAGCATGAATAAATAAGTTTGTCATTCAAGAGTTTTAAAATTTTTTATTTTGGGGGGCAAAAAAGGGGGGTTAAAGTACGAATTTTAAAAAAAAATCTCGCAGCGTAGGTACGAGTCCTAGAAACTTGAAATTTTGCATAGCGGTTTCTGTCAATACGCAGAAGTGTACTGCGAAAGGATTTTACGAAATTCAACCCCTAAGGGTCCGAAATGGGGGTTCAAAGTTTGTATGGAGCAACGTGAACCCTTTGTCAGAATTCCGTGAAAATTGGAATGAGAGCTCTTCAGCACGAATAAATACTTTTTCCATTTAAGAAATTTCGATTTTTTTACATTTGGGGGCAAAAAAGGGGGGAAATCTTCAAATTTGGTAGGGAGCAACGTAATTCATTTGTCAGAAATCCATGAAAATTGAAATGAGAACTCTTCAGAATGATTAAGTAACTTTGGCTCTCAAGATTTTTTTAAATTTTTACATTGGGGGCCAAAAAGGGGCAAACTTCAAAGTTGGTAGGGAGCGAAGAGATTCCTTTGCCACAATTGTATGAAAATTGGAATGAGAGCTCTTCAGCACGAATAAATACTTTTGCCATTCAAGAAATTAATTTTTTTTACTTTGGGGGGCAAAAAAGAGGGGCAAACTTCTAAGTTGGTAGGGAGCGAAGAGATTGCTTTGTCAGAATTGTATGAAAATTGGAATGAGAGCTCTTCAGAATGAACAAGTAACTTTGGCATTCAAGATTTTTTTTAATTTTACATTGGGGGCAAAAAAAGGAGTCAATGTTCGAATTTAAAATTACTTTTTACAGCGTATATACGATTCCTAGGGACTTGAAATTTTATATAGGGCTTTCTGTTAACATGTTGAAGTGCACTGAGAAATGAATTTATGAAATTCAACCCCTAAGGGTCCGAATTGGAGGTCCAAAGTTTGTATGGAGCAACATGATTCCTAGTCAGAATTGCATGAAAATTGGAATGAGTGATCTTTAGCATGAATAAATAAGTTTGTCTTTCAAGAATTTTACATTTTTTTTCTGTTATTATGTAGGATTGCACTGAGAAAGAATATTACGAAATTCAACCGCTAAGGGTTCGAAGTGAGTATCCAAAGTTGGTATAGAGCAACACGAAAATAAAAAACTTTGCAATTTTATAAATTTCTTCTTTGGATAAAATGGGGTCAAAATGCGAATCATAAAATAATTTTCACGGTGTAGATACGAGTCCTAGAGTGTGGAAATGTTGCATATGGGTTTGTATTACTTACTTCTTCAAATTTATTTTATAAAGGTTTTACGCGGACGAAGTCGCGGGCGCCCGCTAGTTGTAAATAAACAGCATTGAAGAATAGAAAAAAGGCGTGAAATGGAAGCAAATCCGTGTCTCGTGCAATGAGTGTGGTGCCGGAGGCTTAATTTTTATCCACTTGCTCTTCCTCCTTTTCTTATAAAGAAATTATGGAAAGCGGAAGTGGATTTTCCATGGGAGGGGATGCATAGGAAGAGGAATTATCCTCTTGCTGTGCGTCTCCTCCGAAGATTAAGGGTAGGCAACACATCTGCAATTACTGATGTCTATGGGCAGCGGTCAATTCGCTGTTTCGCAAATCCAGGTGACCGCTTGCTCGTTTGCTACTTTATAATATATATATTCTTACCAATTTCACTTAGAAGAACGAAACTTAATAAAAAATCAACGAATTTCATCTTGTAAAGTAATATAAAAAATATATAATTTAGTATTTAAAAACAAATTTCACGCGTGAGCGCATTGCATGATTGTATGAGTTTTATGATACGGTCTATGATTGAATTTAAAGTAAAAGTCATTTGTAATGTTAGTTTTGTACTAACAGAAAATAGAAGTATTAACTTTTATGTTATATCCGACAAATACGAAGAAATAATCTGTGAATCTGGCCCCATTATTCTGGAAAATATATGAAGTACTGCGATAAACGAGGACCGATAAGTTGTCGATTATACGATGCTAGAGAACACTCGGAACTAAAGCCTTTACGCTCTAAGATAGTATTTTAGTCGAGTAGCAAGTATCCGAACAAAGGATTTACTAATCTATTCTACTAAAATGTTGCTGTTCGGACACGCTTACTTACTAAATTACTACCATAATGCGTAGGTTTATGCTTAAACGAGTCCGAACAGTAGTAAATCCTTTGTTCGGATAAATTCTACTTGCTACTCGACTAAAATACTATCCTGGTGCGAACAAGGCGTCAATAAGATAGACCAGGGGTCTCATTGGACCAAATTATGTATCCTAAGAAGTACCAGGAACATAGATATTCTGTATTTTGTAATAAATTTTATGAGTACCAGTACCAAACGTAAAAAGTACAACAGTAAAAACGCTGATTCTGGTCTCTGAATAAAGCGGAAAATGTTTGAGTTAAAATAGTTTATCCCTATATTCCTAGGATATTTGGTCATCACAAATATTACGTCATAACCGTATACTTTTAATGATAACAGATGGCTCTAGCAGTCTTCTTAAACAATCTGTTTTTATAAAGTATTTTAATTTTAAATTCCAAATTGAGTTACGAATGCAAGTTTTTTTTATTATTTTATCTACGTCATTATTTACTAATTGCACTTTACTATTGCATTCATACAAATCAATTATGTTAGAGTTAACTACTCAACAATAGATGTCTCTGTTAAAACAAACTTTCTTAACCGCTTTTCGACGCTAGATGTCAGTAGTAGAATAAAAACCACATGAAAGCTCACGTATATATAATAGTTTTTTTAATGATTAAGAGCACAATTGTTATAAGCTATAACACAATTGTAATAATGATTATTATAACCAAGTCATAAATAGTCATGATATATAAAAAATTGAATGCTTGACAAACTGATGATTTTCTTCGTAGAGTTGCATTCATATTATTAAATATTTTTTTCCTAAGAATACCTAAATATGTAGTTCCTCTCTCGTATCACCGGTGTAAAAATATCAAAAAGCAAGCGATGGATGGTACGAGTGTTTCGAGTCTCGTGTGAAAACTCCCGGCAATACATAGGACATTTTCTGCAGAAAATGTTAAAATCTTAGAATTACTTATAAGCAATAAATGTAGCTTAGCTGCAATACCGTTGGTATCGGAAAGGGGGGGGGGGTGATTCGTTCAATGATACTCTGCCTTTTGGGGAAAGACAGTGTTAAGTGTGATTTCTACTCACTAAAACTGGTGCGACTGCGAGGATCTCGGGATCTCCTGTGGAACACACCGGAACTCTCTGCGCTGAACGTCAGCACGAACCCTGCAGTGCATTATTTTGCCTTCCCAATGTTTAATCAACTAAAACATAAGTTTTGTTTAATTCTTGTATAAGGCTATCATAGATAAAGAAAACTATGTAACATTCAATAATATTAATTCTGCTCACGTTTGATATTCGAAATAAATCTTATCTATTCATTTCCAAGATACAATTACTGTAGAAGCGATCGCCATATTGGAAGGTGCTTTATCGTGCGCAGCAATAATCTAACACCCTTTACCACTCGAGGTGTCGCTCTCAATACCATAAAGAACCTATCTTCACCAATACATTATCCTTACTTATCTGTGACCATAACACGAAACTGGGGATCTATTTTATTATAAAGTGCATTGTCTATGCCCCGGCCGACCGCCGAACGTAAATAATTTAACTGTCTTAAAAGATTCAAAAATAGTTTCCTAACATTTCTCCCCCCTTAATATGTACACCATTTGTCAGGCCATAACTGGATTTAAATGATGCCTTACTGTATTGAGAACGCCCTTTGACAGAACACTATCTGCTTCCTTCCAATGCATTACTGCCCCTGTTACATGCAGTACTCTTGTCTCTTTTCCTCTCATGTTCTTACTGTTTCGGTACTTGGTTCGTGTTTGATAAAAAAATGTGCTAACTAATATACGGTTTGATGCAAAACTGTACTCTATTTCTAGACGATAAGGTTAAAAATACATTGCAATAAAACAAATATACATGGGGTGATCAAGAACTCAAGAAACTAGTAGAAAAGGACGGAGCAAGCCATTCTGTTAAAGTTGGCGAGTCGAAGCGCGTTTTTATGTTCCGAAATCGTATTAAGCTTTTGTCGGAAACTGTACCACTCAACGGGGTATAGTTGAGGCGTTTTGTGTGGTTATAGTATAGTTCGATTTGAAACGGTGGGGGTGCAACTGATTGGGCCGTTTACTGATATTGTGCGCGACGGTACGGCCGCGGGCGGTCGAGTGTGGCGCCAAAAATTATTCGAAAAAGGAACCGCGCGATTGAAACGTAAAATTAAAAATCATAGACAATAAAAAGTATTTAATCCACCAATCATAATTTTAATATTTCATAACAAGAAATCATAATTCATTTTATATTAACAATAAATAATTTAATTTAACATTTAGTGATTTTGACATACTATGGTGATAAATACGTACAAAAGTGCTTGTGTATATTAAAAAAGGCAGATAATTCCAAGATGTCATCAATGCATTCAGATGATGACCAGGAGGAGATCAACGTTGACTCCGACAGCAGACTGTCAGGGGCATGTGACAGGAGCGTTGCTTCCGAAGACAGAGACTCCGAGCACAGCTACCATAGATACCACAATTCTCCGAACGAGCACATGACTGACACCCAACAAAGAGTTAACTTACCATTCAGCATATCAAGACTCCTCGGTAAGCAATTCGAAGACATAGACAAGAGAAATTCCGGAGAGAGTGATAGAAGTGACCAGGACACTGAATCGGAGAGTGCTAAAGATGAAACCAGAGACAATTCGGGGTTGCCTTTAAATTTTTCTCATAATCCGGCCCTGTATCCTAACTCTGGGCTCTTGCTGAGGCCAGGGTTGGGTTTGGGCGGTGGGTATGCGTTCTCTGGGAGCCCAGGGGTGGTCCGCGTGCCGGCGCACAGGGCGTTAGGGGCTTTGGGCGCATGGGGCGTGGCGCTGGACCCTATGAGGCAGGCGGCAGCCGCGGCCTTCGCGCATCAGGTCGTCAAAGATAGACTTAATGGTGAGTAAAATATATTAGGTACCTACATCTTAATATATACGAGTATAAATCTCGTGTCACAATGTTTGTCCTCAATGGACTCCTAAACCACTTAACCGATTACAATAAAATTCGCACACCATGTGCAGTTCGATCCAACTTGAGAGATAGAATAGTTCTAATCTCAAATTATAGTCGCAACTAGCGACCCGCCCCGGCTTCGCACGGGTGCAAAACTAATACTAAATACACTACAGAAAAACTGTGAACATTGTATTGTATATAACAGCCATACTAACAATAATTGAACCCGTGCGAAGCCGGGGCGGGTCACTAGTGATATTATAAAAGAATACTCTTTGTTGTGTTGTTTCCGTAATATATTTGGCAAGACTATAGTGACGAAGAAAAAATCATTAATCTAATACCAAATGTGAAATAATAGATGCGCTTGGCCGATCCGTCCTGTAACAATTTTATGTTCATACTACATTACACTTGATATCCCTACACAAAAATGTAGCGTTTAAGGAAAGAATTATTATTTTAATGATCACTAAAATGAAATTAATAATTTCCAAATAATTAAACATTCGCTCGTTCTAAGTTAAGTACGTTACGTTACGATAAGTTCTTAATATTTCACGAATTTATATTTATTCTAAGTTGTCTACTTATTAAATATATTATAATGTATAGCCTCGTTAATTGCATGTTAAATTACACAACATTGCCAATATTGTGACTATGACGTCATAATTAACAAATAAATCCAATACTTAACTTTTTAACATGTACGGTGACCAATGAATCTCTAATTAAAGACGTATTACAGATAACGTTCGACATCAGATTTTTAATGAACCCGCACTTATCTTTTAGGTTATTTTGATAAGGTAACTTTGATTACAATATAGATAATATCATCTTCGATGTACATTTAGATTGAATATAAAATTATTTTTTTTGTAGATAATTTTCTAAAACGACCCGTTGATATCTTAAATATAAAGTGTACTTCTTCCATCGACAACTGGCCATAGATAACGATGTTATTTTGTTGTTTTTTTTAATGGCGGACGGTAGAAAGTAAGTTTATCTAGATTGTTCAGATTAAAAATCGAATAAATTTTTAGTAAAGATATCTCTTTATTTATTTGATTTTAAATGTATAATTTGGAACGTAAAAAAATGTAGATTTGGAAAATACTAAAGGAGAATAAAATCAGAAATATTCATACCATTTATTCTCATATTTACTTTGACTCTGAATCATAATTATCCTATTTGCTATTTTTATTTATAAAAAGCTTTTTGCGATACATCTGATTCATGATCGGCTGATCTTTTATTTTCCTCACCCTTTTCTAACATGTTATTTAACCTTCTTTGTAGTTTTTTTATTCGGCACTTCGATGACACACGGCCAGCTTTTTTATGTTTTTTTTATCGTGATTGTAGACGGCCAGTGGTCGGTAATTTGTAGCTATGGACCTCCGCGGAAAGCTTTGAAGGCAAATATTTGTTTCGGTCGATGTTGAAAAAAATGATAGGGCTTCTTTTGTTAATTAGCCGTCAAATATGACGGAACAAAGATTTGGGAGTCTAGTATTTAGATTGTAGGTTTTTAAATTGTTTATTAGAGTGATGGGCACTTTAGCAGGTCTTAAAGACTTGTAAAAGGACTTCAAAAAGATCTAATTACGATTTCTAGTTACTCATGTAATGAATAATAATAGTGTAAATATTGGGTCTATAATAATGATTAGGGTATTTTAACAATGATCGAAACACAATAAGATCTAAAGTCTGACGTAACGCTCGGCAAATCAATGTTAGCCTTTTAGTTCATTCCGACGACATATTTAACAAAATTGACTATATATTCCAAAAATAAACTTGTAAAACAGTTAACGACCATTCCGAGTGTTGTCGGTGCTATGTAAATAAGGGAAATGAACTAACAACTCGAAAACAAAATTGCCCGATAAATACGAGAAATCGATTTGAACATTTTACGACTTTGTGATTGCTTACGTTATATCCAAATTATCAGTGCATTAAAGGCCGTTTTAGTGTTTATCATAATATGTTTAAAATAATTTATGTTAATTATAACCTCAAACCAGCAAAAGTTTATTTAGAATCCTTACGCAATATTGATTGCGATAAAAAACCTATTCTATTATCTGTGCTTGACGTTGTTTTTTTTGCGACCACCGGGGCAGAGGAAGCGCGGACGTCCAGCCTATAATTGAGACTGTCCCTTCCGTGCGTGTGTCGGAAATACTTAAGACATGACAGAAAAAATTACCTTACTCATTTTAGCGCCAATAATTTGACAGGCGCATTTTTTTCCCGCCACTGATTAACGTCGGCGTTTCTTTTGTTAACACTTTTATTTATACAAGTGTATGTTTTTTTAAAGAATTATTTTTTACTTTTTACTAAAGACAAACCTAACGAAAGAGATACTGGCCACGCGCATGCGGCGTCATAAAAGAGAAAAAAACATTTAAATTTCGAATATTACAAAAAGTGTTGTGTAACTTATCAACCAATTATTGTAGCAGAGTAATTTTGTGTTAAAATAAAAGAAACATTTACGGAGAGGATGACTTAAAAGACAATTATCATGATTCTTATGGCGTTAAAGAAGAAAATGAACAAATATATTTCTTATTTTTCTAACTATATATATCACGTCATATAATTCTAATAACAATAAAGATTTATAGGTTGGATAGACGATGGAAAATTATTTTATCTGTGTAACTGCGAGTTTTGGAGCGTGTCGCATGGTTTCCGTCGGTTTGCGGTTGCCACTTTTTACAACGCCTGTAGCCAGTTATACTAAAGAACTCTTTTGTTATCTGTGGCAATAGGTAGAACGATTTTATGTGATAAAAGAGATTATAGTCAGAGTTATCGGGACCGGTCAGAGACGCGCTAACTTAAGCATAGAGTATTTAATAGTAGATATAGAGAGGGATGCTATAGTATGAATGGATTGCTATACGATGTGGCACTTTGTATGTCTTGACGGATGACCTGTGTCTATGTTTTCTTTGTTTAAGTTTGTCTCTATTGGACTAGGAAGGTTACCAAAAGTACATTGTCTACAAAGAGAAAATAACGTAAATTAAATTTCGATATTTCAAATGTGACAAGCACATGACTTAACGAATGTCAGTTTCGGACTCCACATTTTCGTTGATTCCATCTGCGCGTAGAAAGAGAGATATAGAAGTAGCAATAGCGTATACGGTTGAGGGACAAAACATGTCTTAGCTACGTCATACGTATGTTGTGTGTGCATCACTTTACGGTTGTAAACCAATAACAACATCTCTCAAGCCTTTGCCTGGGACGTATGATAAATTAGTTCACCGAAAATACGCTTGGAGCGCCACAATACTATGTGATACTTCACATTTATTTGGGTCTTATTTCAAGACCCATACAAACAAAATCGCATACGGAGAAAGGGACCCAAGATCTATATCACTGTCTTTGTCACGTTACGTATATTTCGTATAAATGGGTCACAGTCGCTGTCAGTATGACATATGTCATGTCTCATCTGCCTTTTTTTAATCTATGCATCTGAGTTATCGCCTATCGACAGATACTTTTACTTAAATTAATCGGACTATTTTCCATCTTTCTTAGCCTACGAACATTTGTGTATAAACAGTGGAAATACACCTTAAGTATAACAAAATCATTGGAACGTTTCAGAGAATCAATAGAGAGTGTAATTGGCCTCTCAATGATCTCCAGTAATGACGGGGGCCGTTTCCGCTTTCGAACTATTATACGAACCGCAAAATTTTACCTAACAGCTATTTTCCTTTACTTTACCGATACAGAAAGACTTCGTTGACCGATTGTTGGCTAACGAACTATGGAGCGCTTCCTCTATGTATGGTTACGCATAATATTCTATTGGACAAATCCACTCATACTTACTTGTCTTCCTCTATCCATGCAGTAATCTGCGCTAATTTGACGACTAAAATCATCACTTTATTTCACGTTTAAATTTTGTTTATTATTATTTTATTTATAAACCAGTCTGACCATTTATTCAGTCTACACATCCGTTTGAAGTCCGCCGTCCTGATTGTATAATTAATAGCGTCGAGTAATTGCTGTTTTACAATAGTTTGTTTATTTTATTAGCGCGAACGACCGCCATTTGCCTCAATAAAATAATGAATCGAATGAACTTGGTATCAAAGCGATATTATACATAGAGGGAGCGCTCCATAGTAATTTGACGTTAAAATGCGCGCCGGGAAAGAAATTATTAAAAAAGAAAAATCTTGCCAGTATCATTTTTTATTTTTTAAAATAAACAATAGAATAAACTAAAACATTCATTAAAATATTAAGTATCGTTTTTCATTATTATTATTTTATTTAAAACAATTTAAATCCAAACAATTTTCAACAAAGACTATTTTTGTTTTATGGTTGTTGTACATTTTTAAATAGCGTTTTAAAAATGTCTCGATTAATTATAATATTAAACTTTAGATAATAATTTGAGAAAATAGGTTACATTCGGTCGACTTTTTATGTCGGCAAATATAATTTAGAGGTCAACACTAGGGGAAATCTCCCTACGTGAGACGTCCGGAGGTCAAAGAAAATGCCTCACTTTTAGGCTTCGAGTGTTCCATCTATAGTTTAATATATCTTTGCTTGGTATATTTAAATATGGAATCCGGTTAAATGATCGTCAATTGTTATATTTGCACAACTGAAATAAAAATACTACGAGGGTTGGAGTAATAAAAAATATTAATTGAAATAATTATCTCATTGCTATCCAATAGATAGTGAATTCCTTCTCCATCTTCACACGGTATAGCACAATCTTATCGTTAATTAAGGCACAGATAATATAATCAGAAGATTCTATAAAATAAAGATAAAAGCCTTCAAAATTTATTTAATTTAAAATGTCTCTTATCGTAGTTAAGTTACAATCATATCTCTGAACGCTTACAATTTACGCCTACGTTTTGATGGTCCCTTATCAATGGAGATTTTAAACTTTAAAAACTGTTAAATATCTATCAATATTCTATCGAAGTTTCGATGTCTACGTGCTTATTTTAAATAGCTTTTTAAGTAGCTCCGTTTCATTTAAAGTATAAAAAAGGTGAAGAAAAAAGTTTGAACATTTTCTGACAATAATCATTGCGTTTCAAACGTGTATTGCATAATTTCTATTTCTCGTAATTATTTAAAATAAGTTACTCATATTCAATTAAAAATTAAGTTATCATTGCATTCGAATAACAAACTTATTGTCATAGCAATATGATACAATTTGAATTGATAATGCAATTTTTAATTCAACGAAGTAGGGATATCACTAAGGCCAATATACAAATTGCGAACAGATGGCGTCTTTACGCTTCTAAATTATATAGCCGAGCCAACCTTTTATCTTCATTCAAGAAATAAAACCCGCTTCGAGGAAGAAATATTCAACAAAAGCTTCCAACAAAACATATCTTGTGATGGTATTCATAATATATTATTTAAGTAGCATTTAGTGATACAGTCCAACCAGAATAAGCGACAAACCTCTATTAGAGAGAGTCATTCTCTGGTCCTGACGAGCTACCTCCATATGTGAGAACTCGGATTAGAGAGAATCCTCTATAAACGAAGCAAATATCGTGGTACCTTGGGCTCTTGCCCATCCAGGTTCGACTGTAAAATTATTGGCTAACGAACATTAAAATAGAGATTGGCTCCATTTTTCCGCAACTCCACAACTAGCGCGTATTTTGCGTGACTTCACACGTATCTTTGAATTTCTTCGCCGATATGTGCAGTCATCACCATGTCCCTTTATCGTAAGATCGTAGGGTAAATAATAATAATAAGTAATAAACGTTTTAAAAGAAAATAATTCATATACAACACTAATGTCGATAGAATAATCTGCGAGCATTACCTATATCGTAAAATATATTTCAACACATTGTCTAATATATTTAAAGTGACTGTACGTTCCGCCCCACGATCGCAAGAAAATCATCGATATAGTAAAGTAAGGTATAAAACGAGGCTCGGTTACCTCGCGCCCGCATTTCCCTCGGGTAAATGGCATAGCTGTTATGAAAATTTGACGCGCACCAATATGCGATGATATGCTCTCGGGCTTTTAGGGTTGTGCCTGATTATCGATAATACGATTATTTTTAGGAATATAAGACATAAAAGATGATCAAACGAACTTCACGAAGTTCATTATTAAATGAGTTATTTAATTCGAAGATAATTTTAGTAAGCACCATACAAAGTAGCTTACTTCGTAGACTCCATACCAAACTCGTCTAGCCATAAGTTACTGCCAATTTCTTTTCTTTATTAATTGTTATCTCATTATGATACATATAACATTATAATAAATCAATTAAGCCTGGTTTTATCAATAATATAGAGTTCTACGTTTTATAAGAAATCGTAAATTGTGTACAAGAATATTGTCAAAACCAGAAAAGGTATTAGTTATTAACTGGCTTCCAACAGAAGGTAGTTTTTACATTTTTGGGATACAAACTTAGTCCCGAGTCGAGCTGTTTAGTAGCGAACAAACATACAAAAATATTTTTTGATGTAATATAATTATAGAGTCACGCCTTTGATCATATTCTAAAATATGGCATGCTTTTAAGTAATTTAGTACCAAATTAAAATGCCATTGATTTTAAAGTGATAATAACAAATATGTATCTATTTTTTTGTATTCCGCGTTTTTAGTGTTAATTTAACAAAATTCATAATTATGCAGACGTTTAAATGGTGTATCATTAAAGCCTTGTACGCACCAGGATAGTATTTTAGTAGAGTAGCAACTAAATTAGTAAGCAAACGTGCCTGAACAGCATCATTTTAGTAGAGTAGATTAGTGAATCCTTTGTTCGGATTGCTACTTGCTACCCGACTAAAATACTAACCTGGTGCGAATAAACCTTTAGTATCTTTTGTCCTATTTATGATGTTGAATTTAAATTAATAAATGATGTAATTTTTAAATCAGACATTTTTTTATCTATTTTGTTCTTTAAATCTATACGTAATATTATAAAAAACAGAAACATTGTATTTTTGTATTTTTGTTTGTATGGAAATAACTCAAGAACTACTGGACCGATTTTAAAAATTCTTTCACCATTAGAAAGCTACATTATCCCCAAATAACATAAGCTACTATAACAGCTAGTATAAAGTAAACTAGAACGTACCATTATTTTTATTATTTTTAACCGACTTCCAACAGAAGGAGGTTATCAAGTCAATGAGTTTTATTATAAAAACTGTTCCAAAGCCCTTTAAAAATAACTCTATGATCTACGTCTACGTCTCTCGGTAAAATTAACTCTTCTTAAAAGCTCGGTAACGCACTGTTGCAAGTCCGCCCTTGGACTACAAATACGGTGATATCGGTTAATTTTGACGCCACATAGGTTTCAAGCGCCGCTTACTTAACGAAATATTTGAGTAAATATTATATCTTTTTTAAAAATGAAATTGTAAAAGATATAGTCAACCCTGGGTAAGCGACAACTGGATGAGCGATCCTGACGGACAACCTTCTTAAGCGAAAAACCTAATAAGAGAGAATCTATACGCGAGTCAAATATCCCTTGGACTGTAGCTTTTAAGCCTTGTACGCACTACGATAGTATTATAGTCGAGTAGCAAGTAGCAAGTATCCGAACAAAGGGTTTTCTAATCTATTCTACTAAAATGTTGGTGTTCGGACACGTTTAGTTACTAAATTACTATCCTAGTGCGTAGATTTAGGCTTAAAAGAGTCCGAACAGTAGTAAATCCTTTGTTCGGATAAATGCTACTTGCTACTCGACTAAAATACTATCCTGGTGCGAACAAGACTTAGATATATTTCTTGTAATATTTACGTAGGGTATAGGGTAAAGACCGATGTATTTTATCGACAATCCATAACTTGAGAGGTTATAAAAAGTGCCATATTTCAAATGTGTAAATATATGAGTAAAGTCTTTCCTTCGGGAGACACGGCCCGATGTTCATAAAATATTATATTGCTGTTTATATTTTTCGCTTTAGAGATTAGAAGATTGTGAATATTTTAAGTGGTATTGCATATAAAAGAGTCGTGAGAAAAATGCAGATAATTTTTTAAAAATCGCGATCAAAAATGTCGTGTTTGTTAACATATTTTACGTTCTAGGTTATCTTGTGAGAAATAAAAAAAAAAAGCATTCATTGTATTATCTACGAACAACATCTTCGTTTTACAAGTTTTTTGTCTGTGTCAAGTCTGTGCTTGTGAGACATTTAAATAAAAAAAACATTTAAGATTTTACTTAGAAAGCCATTAAATATTTTTTTAAATATCGACAGATGAAGAATATAAATAAATCTAAAAATAAATAACGCGAATCGCTACCTCATGCCTAAAAATTACGCACAACTTCCTAATATTTGTTTTTTTTTAAATAACTAGCTGTTGTGCGCGACTTCGTCCGCGTGGAATAAAATAATATACCCTATGTTACTCGGGGATAATATAGCTTTCTAATGGTGAAAGAATTTTTGAAATCGGCCCAGTAGTTGAGTTATTTCAATACAAATAAAAATACAAAGTTTCTCTCTTTATAATATAGTACTACTCTTTATAGTATAGACATGTTGATTTTGTCAAAAAGTTTTACAAAATGACTGACTGATTTTTTTTCATGTAATAACTAGCTGCAGTGACTTCGTGCCCGTGGAATTAAAAAATATAACCTTTGTTACCCATTAATGTAGCTTTCTAACGTTGAAAGACTTTTGGAAACTCGGCCTCGTAGTCTTTGAGTTTAATACATACAAAAATACAAACCATAAAATACTGTCGAACCTGGGATGAGCGAGGGTCCAAGGGACAGCCATATTTGTCTCCCTTATAAAGGTTTCTCTCTAATTCCAGTTTCTCGGTTATGGAGGTAGATCGTAGGGACCAGAGATGAATTTACTTTATCCAAATTTGACTGTATTATAAAGTGGCAAACGAGTAGGCGGCCACAACTCGCTAAGATAGCGAAGTGGCCGCTGCCCATAGACATTTGCGATTGTAGATGCGTTGCCTACCCTTAATCTGCGGAGGAGGAGACGCACAGCAAGAGGATAATTCCTCTCCCTATGCGTCCCCTCCCCCAAAAAAACCACTTCCTCTTCCTTATAGGAAAAGGATAGGAAGGGAAAGTGGATTAAAAATTAGTCCTCCGGCACCACACTCTTCAGGCGAAACACGGAATTGCTACCATTTCACGCCTGTCTTCTGTGTGGTCGTGGTATGTCACCGGGCGAGCTGGACAATTCGTGCGAAGATGTTAAAGCGGGCTCTACCACTGTCACAATGTATAGACGGGGACATCTTAGTTAATGATGGTATTTTGTATGCGTGCGGATAATATTCGAACCATGTGAATATCCCACGGTTATTTATATTTTTTTACGTCATGTGTAATTATTTTGTGTAATGTTATATCTCTCTTTAGTACTCCATTGAACTTTTACATAAAACTTTTTAGCCTTCTGATACCCTTTTAAAAATAGATATTTTGTTACATCACGAAATGATATGATGTTCGTATAATTTATTATTTTCTCACCGCTCATTTTAACTAAATTTTATCTATTCTCATCATCACCAGCTCACTATACGTCCCCACGGAGGGGCGCGGAGCCTACCCCCAAAGGGGTGACTAGGCCATACACAAGCACGCTGGCCCAGTACGGGTTCGTCGACTTCACACATATCTTTGAATTTCTTCGCCGATATGTGCAAGTTGCATCACGATGTTTTCCCTCACCGTAAGAGCGTCGGGTAAATATGTACATATGAAATTCGAAAATCTAAAAAACAATTTGGTACATGGCGGGATTTGAACTCGGGACTTGTGCTATCTATGCTATAACTTACATGTAAAGATTAAATCTAAGATATTGATCGTTAAAATAAAAGGTTTTCGAAACAAAAATACATATTCTTTTATTAATTAAAAACGATTAATTTGTTTTATTGTTAAATAATGTACATAAAATCTTATCAATTATACTTTAAACATGACTCAATAGCATTAATTAGCCCATTTTTAAACTGGAAGTAGTGATGTGCTCGGCAATAAATACTCATTATCGATAGATTTTAAGTGTTCGATAATTTTATTCGTCTCCGAGCTAAAATTGAAACACTAAAACATGAATTGTGTGGAAAATATACAAATTATACTTAATTAAAGGTTTTCAAAACGAGACTTGTATAGAATAAAAATATATATGCATATACTTTTAGATGTTGCGTGTGTTTATTGAGATTTTAATAAGGAACAATTAAAATTTATTGTATCATAAATATTAGAATTTTTGATTAAATCGATATTATTTAAAGTTGCAAGTGAAATTGAAAATTATAATTAAGCTAAATGTAACGGAAATATTTAAAATAATAAATGAAGTCAGAGTATATTTTATTATACAGGAATTCCCACTCTGAACAGTTTCCTTGTTTGCTAGTCTTTTAAAACAGCATTTATAAAAGACATAGTATTTTTATGTTATTGAAAAATATTATAGCTTTTGTCCTCTGATATAGTCGCTAAATTCAATAAAATTACAACATATTTATAAACATAATGATACAACTTCCAACATTTTCCACATTCATCTGTGAATTTTGTAAAGGCTTGTAATTAAACGATAACCAAAAATAATAAATTTGATCTCCAAAATAAATATTTATTATCAGCAAAAAAAAGTAAATCATCACCTAAATTCGATCCACATTTTATATAAAAACTACCACCAAAATATTTGTAGTCTTTCAATCAAAATAGAAAAACTATCACCAAAAAAATCATTTTGCCATCAAAAATAATAAAGTTGCACCTAATTTATAACCTCAATTTAATGCAAAATTTCACTCAAATATGTTACATATTTTTGTGCTAAAATAATAAAATATAACCAATTTAAATTATTGTTCACCTATTTTATTTTTTTAGTATCTATTTTAGCTGACGTATGTGGGAGTGACATAAGGGGCGTTTCACGCATAACCTAGACTTTTATTTAATTTTAAATATCCTAAACTTAACCCTTAACCCAACCCATACAGTTTGGTTTTTGTTGCAGTTTATTACTTTTATCGGTAACAAGGTTGTAGTATTAATACTTAATCACCGTTAAATGTGACCAATTGATTACTTTTAGCTCTTATTTTGCTGATTATTTATTTATTTAAATTTTATTTGATCTGCAATGAAAGTTACTAAACAACAATGATTTCATATATCAATAATGGTTAAAAATTATGAATAACATTCAATTAATTACCATTAGCGTAACACATATTTGGATTAAGCGTATACGAATATAGGACCTGAAAAGACCTATATCATTATTTTTTATGAAGGTACTAACTTACCTGTTTGTTTTTCATTTTATTCTTAATTTAATTAAAATTAAACGATGTAAAACAATCTTCATAATTAGTAAAGTAAATAGAAAAAATTGTATATTAGTGAGATCTGCATATTTTTTACTTTAGAAGCACTTCAGTCAACCATCAAGCGCAACGTCACAGCTCGCGAATAACAAAGAGGCGCAGCTAGTGCGTTCGTGCCCTGCAGTAACGGACGGATAAAATATAATATAATATAATTTGGTATCAATATAGTTTATTTGGTTATATGCATACATTTTTAGGTTGACTTGCAGTATATTTGGGTATAAAAGCACAAAAATTAGATGTTTGAAATTAGGTGCTAATTTATCAATTTTGATGTGAAAATATTTTTTCTGAAGGAAGCGTGATTTAAATAGGTAGATGAATTTTAATTTAGAGTATCATATGTTTGGTACAGTTTTATTTTTTTTGTTCTTATTATATTTGTTTTGGGTAAATCAATTTGGTGTTACGTTTATTTTTTTTGGTGGTCGTTTTATATTTTCCCTTTTGTAAATTCTTCTAGAAATAAAAATCTTAATCCACAACAATGGTGCAAATGTTTGCTAATCCTTTATAATTTTTGCTAAAGACAACTTTGAGACATACAAAGTACAACTGTTCGTGTAGAGTTCATTTTTAACACAAGAAGCTTCTTCTAAGAAATTCTTCTAAGAAAATACTAATATTATAAAGAGGAAAATTATGTATTTGTATAGTTTTGTATGTATTGAAATAACTCAAGAACTACAGGACCGATTTCAAAAATTCTTTCACCAATAAAAAGCTAAATTTTCCCCGAGTAACATAGGATATATTTTTTAATTCCACGCGGACGAAGTCGCGAACAACAGCTAATCTTATCTAAAGGGAGAAAGGAGAGCATCCTTTTCTATCGCGATTAGATCGAATTAAGTTCTATCAAATATTTTATGAGCTAATACTTTCTGATTAATATTCATTTTATGCATATGAGTCTATAATCCGGGATAAATGTAAAATTTCTAGGTTAAAAGCGTCTGGTAATAAAACTTTTTACGATCTATACTTTGGATTATCTATATCGATACCAATAATGCCAACCATAGATAAAAAATAAAAATTAAGTTCGATTTTATTACTCTTTTTTTAAATCTAAGATTATTAAAAAAACAAATTGGCAATTTTATGGTGATTTATACAGACTAATAGGCGCTACTGTGGGTTATATTTTATTTTCAATCGATTAGATTAATATTATCTGACAGTAATCTTTTTTCGAATTATTAAAATCGTATTAGACGTTGTTTTTGTGTTTGATTATTAATAAAAATTATATTACAACTGATACCAGATTTTACCCGACGCTTTTATGGTGAAGGAAAAACATCGTGATGCAACCTGCACATATCGGCGAAGAGATTCAAAGATATGTGTGATGTCGACTAACCCGCACTGGGCAAGCGTGGTTGACAGGACAGTCCTTAGTCCTTTTAGTGAACTGGTGATATGTTATGTACAAGTAAAATAATTATTACCCTATGTCTTTAATAGACCGAGTTTGCGAATAAAACGGAGATTTTGCTTTGACATAAGGCTGTTTTTTGCGTGAACACGGTCTAATGAAGCCATTGGGTTAGAAGTACAAGATGAAGTAGAGCAGGCTTATTCCTGAGATATCAGTCCTTTAAATAAAAGAAGTAAGAAAAACTTTTAGAAGAGAAACTGCAACATGACTCACACGAAATAAACAAAACACTCCCACTTCCGACATTTTCCACACACTACAGCGGTCCAAATGGAAAAAAATACTGGCCACAATTCTCATGCATTTTGCGTTCCAACAACCAACATACAAAAGACCAGCGGTTACAAAACGGGGTTACGCTGTCTCATGGAAAATTCAGCTGAAGGCGGAATGCAATCGGCCCACTGCTACCAACATTGCAATTGGGAACAAAGGCGGAACATTTACAAAATGGCCGCGCTTATAACGCTAGGGTTGACACTGACATGTACACCTATTTGTACTGTCAAAGAATCAAATTCGCTTCCCACTAATAGATCGGGATCCGAGAATTAGAAGTTATATACAAAAGCTTAATTCGTATATGATTAGATATGACTCGTATGTACATCAGTAAATGGCCATTAGTTATCTTGTCCAGTTGGGCAGTTTCGCGCAATCACGCGTTAAAAATGAAGTTTTCACATATAATGCTCAAGGGACTATGACAATATCCCCTGCAAGGAGACAGACACTTTGGATAGCCACCCAGACACTTTAATTTTCCGCGCGGCTAAGAATGTTTGAGTGTAAATGGTGGACTTTATTAACTTTAAACCGCTTGATTTTCACACATAATGCACTAGAGACTATGATAATCGGGATCCGATCCATAAGGTTTGAATATCGCACAGAAAACTGGTATCATTTGTACGACATCGCTATGTTCTTTCCACTAAGATATAGGATGACTGGTAGAGAATGGAGACATGAAGTCCTCCTTGTAATAACATCGTGTTAAATTAAAAAAAAAAACATTAGAGCTATAATTAATCGTGTATGTACGCAGAATTCTCTCCTATTCACTGATAGGGTTCGGCACAATATGTATTATCCGTCCAGAACTCTCTAGCAGATTTTTTAAGACCAAAACTATTTCTTATATACATTTATAAGTACTTTTTTCTATACGAATGTGAAGATACATCATATCCAGATTGTTATACCGATCTACGTATTGTTGACACAACAGAGTTTCCTCATAATAGATCTAATATTCGTAATTTTAATCGAAATTTACTGAATTGTTTTCGGCAACAGTAATACATGTATTAACAAATAATGCCATCCCTCACATTCTGTTTAAAAAAATAGAGACAACAATAAGTGTCAAACAGTAGATCTATTGATATTATTTTAATTGTTTTGTTATTTTAGCGACTGGCAACCCTGTGGCTATGGTTTGGGCGTTCCGTAATGCATGTAGGACACGGAATCGTACATTCTGTTGCATGCCCGGTGCCCGCTTTTATTTTATTTTATTTCTCTATCACTTGTATTTTACGCTCGATAAAGCTCGAGTGTTTGTAAAACTAGTAATATGTTTTTTTTAACAACCATGTTACAGTTTGTTAATGGAAATTACGAGTAGTGTCATCAATATTTTGTATATACTGTAGATGGAACACTCGATGCCTAAAAGTGAGGCATTTTCTTTGACCTCCGGAGGTCAAATGTAGGAAAATCTCCCTAAGTGTTAACCTCTAAATTACATTTGCCGACATAAAAAGTCGACCGAGTGTAACCTCTTTTCTCAAATTTAAATTGTATTTCATAGTATTTACTAAAGTTTAATATTATAATTAATAGAGACATTTTAAAACGCTAATTAAAAATGTATAACAACCATAAAACAAAAATAGTCTTTGTTAAAAATTGTTTGGATTTAAATTGTTTTAAATAAAATAATAATAATTAAAAACGATAATTACCGTTTTGATTAATGTTTTAGTTTATTCTACTGTTTATTTTAAAAATTAAAAAAAAAACATACAATTTCTCAAACTTGGGAAACTTTTTCATGATACTGGCAAGTTTTTTTTTTAATAATTTCTTTTTTGGCACGCTTTTTAACGTCAAATTAGTATGGAGTGCTCCCTCTATGTATAATATCTCTTTGATCTACATGCTATGACTCTAATTTGTTAGTATTCAGAGAAAGATCTTGTACTAAGAAATTAGACCATACGTAATTGTCTTAGCCATACCAGCTTTCTTAGGTAAAAACTAACCAGCGTTAGACCCTTCGTGCAGAAGACTTCGCAAAGTTGTTGCGCACCTGTGTAATAACCTTAAAAATGTATAAAGTACTGCGATAAACGTGGACCAATAAATCGTTGATTATACGATACTGGAGAACACTCGGAACCAAATAAGATAGACCAGGGTCTCATTGGACCAAATTATATATCATAAGAAGTACCAGGAACAAGGATGTTCCGTATTTTGGAATAAATTTTATGAATGTAACAGTACCAAACGTAGAAACTACTACAGTAATAACGCTGATTCTTTATTCGGAACAAGCCGGTCAGAGACTTACATCGCTGATTTGCGTGAGAAAGCGAATAATTGCTTATATGTTTTATATATAATTTTGAGCAGTGGAAACGTGTTAAATCATAAGTACGAAGTATAATAATAGCCAAAACTCAGGCGCTGACAAATGCGGCTATCGGAGTGATGGAGTAGCGCGCTGGAATCCCAGGTGACGTCACATTCCAATTAGACGTCAGGCATTCGTCTTCTCGCAGCCCGTATTGAGGTCGAGAAATGTTTGTGAGAATTTCTAGCTTTTTTACGGGTAAAATACTAAGGAAAATACGGTTCATATCTATACTAATATTATAAAGAGAGAAACTTTGTATTTTTGTTTGTATTGAAATAACTCAAGAACTACTGGACCGATTTCAAAATATCTTTCACTGTTAGAAAGCTACACTATCTCTGAGTAACATAGGCTATATTTTTTAATTTCACGCGGACGAAGTAGCGAACAACAGTTAGTTTTATTTAAAAAGTTATGTAATTTCAATTTATTTATATTCGTAAGTCTAAATTAAGCACAGGATGAACTAATAATCATTTTATATTTACTTAAATCTTAAATATATAATCTAACAAACTACTTTGTCCTTACGTAGTATAAAACAATAACGCTTTTTATGTTTGTCCCTATATACTTATGTTAAATCTTTCAAACTACGCAACGGGTTTTGATGCTGTTTTTGAATAGATAGAGTGATTCATAAGGAAGGTTTTTATGTATAATACATTCACAATATGGTGGAGTAACTCTGATAATTTAGAGGCTTTTAATATGATGTCGTAAATTAACACATTTTTAGCGCTTACATTGCAAACGCTGCAGTATTTAGTATCAGCATTATACCGATTTGCACCCGTGCGAAGCCGGGGCGGATCGCTAGTTTAGGAATAAGCTTTTTGTCTTAATCTTAAAATATTTTATATATTGATTTGAAATCTTTATGTGTAACTGTTTTTATGATAAAGGATAAACGAAATATCAAAATGAAATAAACAGGACTGACGTACATAAAACAGATCCTTTTAAAGTCCCCAAAACCCGAGGGCGCAAGGGTTGCGGGTTTCGGGTAATATCATAAAAGGCTTACCCCCGACAGTCTTAAACCTTTCAATGTTAATTTGCGTCTTAATTTTTCAACCTATCTTCAACATTATTATTTTAATTTTATGACGTCTAAATTATTTTTTTTAACGCTTGACAAACCCCGAAATGGTACGACTTAATAAAATTGTCGTAAAATCAGTATCAAAAGGATTTTAACATCCTATTGGAATTTTAAATTTCGTAATCATAATGATAAGATACTTTTGGATAGTGCTTAAATTTTAAAGTTTTATTACAGGTAAAAAAAAACTTCCTGATAATATTAAAATTTTAAATCAAAACGATAACAAATATCTGATAATTTAACATTTATAAACAATTCGACTGAGTCGTATAATTTTTATTTCTAAGTTATTTAAGAGAACTTTATCCGACAAGAGGAAAACGTTTTTTGAAGATACATATCATGTAATTATAATTCATTTAGCCTTTTTTTCCTACAGTAGCTTACAAAGCTAGAATTTTTAATTGCTACTTGTCAATCAACTCCTATTAAAAAATTAAAATCCTGAAAAGTATAAGTTAAAAAATTAATCCATATCTATACTAATATTATAAAGAGAGAAACTTTGTATTTTTGAATTTTTGTATTTTTGTTTGTATTGAAATAACTCAAGAACTACTAAACCGATTTCAAAAATTCTTACACCATTAGAAAGCTACATTATCCCTGAGTAACATAGAGTATATCATTTAATTCCATATGGACAAAGTCGCGCACAACAGCTAGTTAAAATATACAATAGAAACGTAACAAAAACCATAACGCGTTAAAGCAGGCCTCGGGGCCGTACGCATGAATCATACAACCTCTAAACGGATTACAACCCCCGGAATCTTGTTATACCACCCTTTTCCACCCTGACGCCCAGTGACGTAAGTGAAATATTCGAGCCCTGTTAATCTGTATTGTGGATACAATTTCAAATATTACAATGTACCAACATAACCAAATAAATGTAGGATAGTTGAGTTTTTATTTCAAGAGAGGGGGGCAAACAAGCAGCTCGATCACCGAGGTGATCTTCGACCCCTATGGATATTTGTGCATAAGTGCTTTTAGCACGCACTTTGAAGTATTTTTAATATGTAAAAAATGTATTTAATATTATACGATACGTAAAGATGTGTGTGGTCTGGCTATGGTCTGTGTTGTCTCAGGTTGACACAACTATCACCACACCACGTATATAATCGTATCCAACACGCACACCGCATCTTGTACGAAGTTACGTCTGACACGATCGTCAACAAAGCGTGCCCGAATCAAAAATGGGTACAATAATTATTCTAGAATTTCAATCGTCTATCGCTGTTCAACATGAGTATTCTGTTATTTTATAACGATTTGAAATTAGTAAAATTCAGAAGTGGAATAATTAATAAATGCTGGCCAAAAAAACATAAAAGCTTTAAAATATAATTAAATCAATGTATTTTTTATTTTTTTGTATTCTTGCGGCTTTTATGTAATCTAGCTCTAATTACGTCTTTTAAATATTCAACAAGATATCTAAAACAATTATCAAGAAATTAATTATACAATTTTCATACATTATTAATCAACACCGACTATATTTTAAGTTTCAATTTTATTAAGCACTAAATGAGAATTAAAATACAAAAAATTGAAATACATAGCTTGCCTTTTTTGTAAAGATTTTTGGCAATCACAAAATCAACAAGTTGAAAAAATAACTTAAAAAATACTAATACACATAAGAATTATAATCATTTAACAGATTTTTGTACAGTTGTCAGATTACAGATTAAATAACGATGAAAATTACCTGAGACAAACAAAATACACTAATAAAAAGGAAGCATTGTCTTCCTAACAAAATAAATAAGAAATGGCAACACTTACTAAGCAGTGGGGGAGCAAAGGTCACAAGCTTTCTTTAACTACAGTCAAATTACGTAGACGGCCGCAATTCCCGCGTAATTTGCGGTCACGTAAAGCGGCCATTACTGTAGGCAAGAGCCAATCAGAGAGCGCCCTTTGATACCATTCCATTTTTGAAAAATAATACCTCAACTGTCACGAAATTCATGTATGCAATTGGTTGCATTTTATAAGAAATATTAGGTACTACTCAACTTCATTTATATCAACCAACTTTTTTTTGGAGTTCTGGGTTGGTTGTAACAGTTATAGACCCCTATTTGATATCTAACAAATACAAAAATCTAAGAACAATGAAAACTTCGGTAGTGTAAAAGGACGCGCTTTTCATATTAGTTTAAAAATAAGTTATTTTAAACTATAATTAAGCGGCTAAATTCAAGCTTTATGTCAAATAATTTAATTTATCTTTTATCTACCAATTTGATTACATAAAAGTGGAGAGCTAAAGTTTTAGTAAACGCATTTAAATAAATATAAAATCATATAATAACCATCCAATCGACATTGACGGCATCCCAGTTACCAGCACGATCTCATCTCATGGATCATTAAATTCAAATCGATCTATTACGCAGGCGCATTGACGTGAGCCAATTGTGACCAGTCATTAAATGAAACCATTTTATCCAAGTATAATATACACGGCCGCCATTTGCAACGATTTATAAACGTAATTGGTGGCACAATACAATTGTAAAGAGTTTTCATTGAAAATGTTTGATACTTTACTTTACTTTAGCACAAATAAAAGATGTATGAAACCGTTTTGGAAGTACTAGAAAAAAGAAAGAAAACACATTAATTGCGACACAAATTGTTATACAGTAAGATAAAATAATTAAAGATAGTAAAAAAAGCGTGGCTATGGGAGCCAGATCAGCATATGCAGGAACGACCAAAACCATCCCTGCGCTGGTTTTCAGCTAGCTCCCTTTGCACTCATCTGAAAAAAAAAACATAACCGGAGGGGGTAACTAATTCTAGTATGCCATAGAACATCAGCCTCTTAACACTTATTAATCTTAACATATATAAATCTCGTGTCACAATGTTTGTCCTCAATGGACGCCTAAACCACTTAACCGATTACAATAAAATTCGCACACCATGTGCAGTTCGATCCAACTTGAGAGATAGAATAGTTTAAATCGCAAATTATAGTCGCAACTAGCGACCCGCCCCGGCTTCGCACGGGTGCAAAACTGATACTAAATACACTACAGAAAACTGTGAACGTTGTATATAACAGCCATACTAACAATAATTGAACCCCTGCGAAGCCGGGGCGGGTCGCTAGTAATATTTATAAAAAATAACCTTACAAGCAACAAATTACTTGAAAAAACAAACAAACAAAAAGCCGGTACATAACCTATTATGTTAATTAAGCTATATTAAGAACAAGACTAATAACTGGACCCTGAATCCGCGCCGTTCCGAATTAATAGACTTTGTTACGTAGTTTCCCTTTACAACGCCCTCTATCAACAGTCACATACATAAGTAAGATTATGGTTTCAGATTTAATAAATGTAAAAACACACTCGATTATAACCTTACATAGGTAATCTTTGGTTCGGTTTGTACTATAAAGAACATGGGAACGAATGAGTTTTTTTATTTATTCATAGCATTTTGTATTCGGACACGTATTTAAGATGATTATATAGTGATTTCAATTACAAAGATAAGACGTTAATATACGTCTAGATTACGATTAACATAATTGTTTTTAGATGTTATTATTTGATAAAACAACGCCCATGAGTGGCTTAATGACTTCCCCAGTTTTGTGGAATCTTTTCCATCCAATCAAATACGTTTGAATTGTAAGGAAGGTAGTGAGTTTCCACTGCCAAAACAAGTCTACAAAAATATTTTGCGAAACATTTCATATTTTATATTAGGGCCACAAACTGTCGTAGCCACCCTACAATTTAGTCAATGCTATAGCTTACAAAGCAATGTTGTGTTTTGTTTCTACAGCTTTTCTCATATAAGTCACTATACAGTATGTTCTTTTCCAGCGTCGTTCCCGATCACGAGGCGGATCGGTCACCCGTATCAAAACAGAACACCCCCTAAGCGGAAGAAACCGAGGACATCGTTCACACGGCTACAGATAGCCGAATTGGAGAAAAGGTTCCACAAACAGAAGTATCTCGCGTCAGCTGAACGTGCGTCGCTGGCGAAGACATTAAAGATGACAGATGCTCAAGTTAAAACCTGGTTCCAGAATCGAAGGACGAAATGGAGGTTGGTTAATAACGCTTCTTAGATTTTAGACAAAGAAAATTTTATTTCGTCTTTTAGAGTAAAAGGTGCTGTCGCTGGCGACTTCTACATAGAATAAAAAAAACTGATATTTGTCGATCATGTCCAGTCTATCTCTGATCCAAATCTCATCCAGATCTGTTCTGAAGTTGGGTGGTTATCCAAATTACATTCGCTACGAAGCGATTCTATAGCGAACGCCAACAATATATAGAAATGACATTGACGTTTGATATCTCACTCGTGACAAGCACGTGACTTATCAAATGTCAATGTCAGTTTCATACATGTTTGTCGATTCCATCAGCGATATCGCCAATCTAAAAGTACTTTGGGTTATCCCCATGTGGTATAAATATAGAAAAGGATTTAAAAATTTGTTATTTGAATACTCGACAAGATAAAAAAAGTATTTACACAACTTTTTATGCTTCTGGTATTATCCATATATGTCAATTAAACAAATAACATTTATCAAAGTCTGATTTAAATTCATAAGAAGCAATATGTCTTTTATTTTTAATCTATTTTGGATTTTAACAAATTTAAATCTTGATTTATAATCTGTATTTAGGTATACGAAAAACGTGTGAAAAATTAATCGTCTATTTTCAAGCGATGATGCAGTTTGTGAGATATATTCGACGTCAGAAGTACTCTAAATTATCTATACTTATATTATCAAGAGAGAAACTTTGTATTTTTGTTTGTATTGAAATAACTCAAGAACTACTGGGCCGATTTCAAAAATTCTTACACCATTACAAAGCTACATTATCCCCGAGTAACATAGGCTATATTATTTAATTCCACGCGGACGAAGTCGCGCACAACAGCAAGTTTAAAATAAATTAAAAGTATTTTTTTAAGAAAGAGGACAATAATTTTAATAGTCTTCTATCACTAATATTAAAAAATACTGAATATGAATACTACTGTATAATATACAAAATAAATATTTGTATTTTTGTATGTATTAAGATAACTCTAAAACTAATGGAGCGATTAAAAAAAATCTAACACCATTCGAAAGCTGCATTATCACTGAATAACATAGGCTATTTAGTATTTTAGTAACACACGGACGAATTAGTGAGCAAAAGATCAACGAAGTTTAAAAATATGTTCATTGAAAGTCAGTCCAAAGCTAACATTCTTTGTTTTCAAACATTACGTCAATATTTAAAGGTGAACCACTTATATTGATAAGCAGGAACTCTTTCCGTGTGTTTGACACATCGACATATTGTCTACTCTTTTTTTCTCCTCGAAACAAAGAGAGACAGCAATATATTGTAAACAAATGACAGTCGAAATCCGCAGTTATAACTTACAATTAATTTTATGTTTTATTAATTCGGTATCATTTAAAATAATTTAACATAAAATAGCCTATAAATTTGGGAACAATAAATTTTTATTACCACTTAACGTGACAAATCTATTAAGGATGCTATTTTTTTCGACTCACTAAATTCCTCGTCATCCTCTACACCTCTAGACTCTTTAACATAGTTCAGATAACAAAAGAAACCGGTAAAATGACTACAGATTATAAAATATTCGTGTAGACAGGTCAATGTACAATGGTCGTTTAATGATAAATAAGCCAAATCAAATTTTACTTGACCTTTTTTATAGTTGTAATGTTTAATTTAATTCAACCACTTTATACTAAAATGCGAAAGCTTGTATGAATAGATGTTTGTCATAGATATAGATTATAGTCTGGAAAAGTCACTTAGTCCGCTTTATTCCGAAACGAGAATCAGCGTTATTACTGTTGTACTTTCTACGTTTTGTACTGGTTTCATATTTTTTTCCAAAATACAGAACATCCTTGTTCCTGGTACTCCTTATGATACATAATTTGGCCCAATGAAATCCCTGGTCTATCTTATTTAGTTCTGAGTGTCCTTCAGTGTCGTATAATCTACGACTTATTGGTCGTTTATCGCAGTACTTTATACATTTTTTCGGAATAAGAGAGAGTAAGTTTCATGTTAATTCCATGCGAAGTCGCGGGTTAAAGTTAGTATGTGCATAATTATGTTAATTTGACAGTTACTTATACCCTATCAATAGTATCATATTTATCTTTTTAACGCGTTGTGTGTCATGTTAAAATTCCGGAACGAACTACCGTTCGCCAATGAATCATTATTGCTTACATGGGCTTGATGTTAATGATAGCTAATATCATTAATATTTATTAATGATATTACCATTAACCTGCTCTTAAGTAGGCCTCTGTTGGAAAAAAAGTATTTTACATTCAATCGATTTTAAAAATACGCGAGACGCTATGAAAAATGCAAAAGTCGTAAGTTCATTTTCATTTATTTAAAGGCTAGCTGTTGTGCGCGACTTTGTCCGAATGGTGTTAAATATATACCCTATGTTACTAGGGGATAATGTAGCTTTCTATGAGTGAAAGAATTTTTGAAATCGGCCCAGTAGTTCTTGAGTTATTTCAATACATACACAAATACTAAGTTTCTCTCTTTATAATATTAGTATAGATTATGCTAGCACATAATTTGTTTTGTAATTATGACAAAATTATAATGATAACTTACTAATCAATTTAGGGAGTTTATTATTTATAAATGTTTTTATATATTTAAGCAATCGTCAAATGAAGAAATTATCTTTAACACTTTGAATTGTAATACATCAATATTAATTGTAAATTCACATTCAAAACAATAGATATAACAAAGCAAATAAATATAAAACGTGAGCACAGACTAAAAAGGTAATATAGATTCTGTTTGGGTGTTGCGAGACAATAAGGCTTTGCCGGTGGGATAGCGATTACTTCTAATGGACAAGTGGTGTTTGTGTTCGGACCAGATAAAGAGGCGCTCGATACGCGGCGCCACCGGCTTTTTATTATAACAAAAGACGACGAAAAAATAATGACTGCCGGTAAAATGGCGCAGCATCTATACAATATTTTAAAACTAGCTGTTATCCGTGACTTCGTCCGCTTGTTAACCTCCTTCCAAGAGGAGGTTATCAATTCAATGAGTTTTTTTTTAAGTATGTACAAGAATTACGCAGCGATTTTTGATCCGATTTACGTGATTATTTTTTGTTTGATGTAAAATAGTTGCCAATTGGTCCCATTTTTATATTAAAAAAAACTATTCAGGCGTTTTTGAGTTATTCATAGTAAACATTAAAAAATAGGACTTTTTTTTAAATAAACTCAGTGAGTTTCGTTGTGAAGTTACAAATGGTTATGAAGAAAAAGTAAATAGATATGTGTCGCACAGAAAATATTATACCCAAGCATTCTCCAGACTTTGTTCTATGTCAACCAATGTTAGTCTAAATTAGTTCAGTTGTTTTGGAGTTGCTAGACAAACATCCATTTAATCTTTCTCATCATAATTGTTTGGAACTATCAATATCTTGTCATACAAATAAACTTTTAAATAGCTCTTATTAGCTAATTTCTACTTAAAATCCTTATTAAATACCAATCTTTAAAAAAAGAGTTCTTATTGGTTCCAGTCAATTTATCAGACGTCTGTTTATATTAAATAGCTTGTGTTAATGGAGGCTTATCTTGGGTTTGTTTTGTTGTATTAAAAGTAAAGTCCTAACGAGGGCCGACTGTCCGATAGGGTTTCTGTTTGATTAATTTACAAGTTAATGTTGCTGACAGTAAGCAACGAACAGTTACCTTTTTACACTTTCACGTTTAAGATGTTTTTTAATCAATATTTATTTACGTTGTAGGCTAACAAATTACTTTTGTAGCACTTTATATGGTAATAGCTGTTGTGCGCGACTTCGTTCGCGTGGAGTTAAATAATATTTTGCCTGTTTTGCTCGAGGTTAATGTAGCTTTCTAATGGTGAGAGAGATCTTGAGTTATTTAAATACATACAAAAATAAAAAAATTCAAAAATACAAAGTTTCACTCTTTATAATATTAGTATAGATTTTTAACCTTATAAAAGATTTTGAAAATTGATGATTCAGAATGCTACGCTTAATGACTTTTAATAATTTAACTGATTATATCAAATCTGTTAGAATCAGAGAATTTTTGAGCATTTTTTTAAAGCGTGGGATATTGATATTAACTTAGCAAGCGAATGTTTTAACCCGAGTGCCATATGCGTGAAGGAATGAACGTGCAGAAGATGTGGACGTCCCTCATATTACATCCTACAAATACCAAAAACTGTATTTCAATACCACATGCGAGATTTCGAGCCGTCTTAAAGTTTGAATCGAACTATACCGCGAGAGTATTTTTTTAAATGATTTCCAACAGAAGGAGGTTATAAACTCAATGAGTTTTTTTATGTATGTACAAGAATTACGCAGCGAGTTCTGATCCGATTTACGTCATTCTTTTATTTGTTTGACGCAAAATTGCTGCCAATTTGTCTCATTTTTTTCTTGCTGTTCTTTCCCATAAACGTTTAATATATATTTCAAAAGCATATGTTTTAATTTTGATATATGTTAATATATTAAGATCTATATCTTATCGTGAGAGCTATTTTTTATACGAATTTAAAATCATCACTTAATAATGCATGCATTTGATTTTTAAATTATCGTTAGCTTAAGTCCTATTTTGCATATTTTATCAAATGTTATTTCGATAATAAAATTTGGCAATTATCCTTCGTAATCTTAATTAATCGTGTCGATTATTGAATACTAGCTATCCGCCTTGAATTTGCATGACAGAGTAACCTAACCTAAATGGTATGATATAAGCTTTGTTTGGAAATATGTTGTTTCTAACATAAAAATCGTTAATTTTATTTGAAAAGTTCATGTAGAATTTAAGATCTTGGTTTTATGGAAGGTATAACGTTCCAGTCCTAGGGGTATATTATGACTCAATCATCACTTCACCACGTCCATAATCGTACCCAACACGCGCACTGCCTCTCGCCGGACATGACGTCTGTCACGACTGTCAACATGGCGTGATGCTTTTTTTTTTTTTTGAGATTTTATGGCCTGAATGGCGTGATGCTCGATACACCCAGAGACAACCAGACCATAGCCAATACAGTAGGTATAGATTATTTGAACACATTAATGTAAAGTAGATTTCTATTTCATATGAAATATTAATTTTAAATATCTTTAAGATATAATACTATTCAATGATATTAATTTAAATGTCAAAGAATATCGATTAGGATGGCTTTAATGAAATGTTCTTATCTATGACGAATGAGGTTTTTAAATATAGTTACCGTTTCCACTGACGAAACACTAAAAGAACTTTGTTTCTCTTTCTTTTCAAGGATAATGAAAGGGATAACAATATGTTTATACGTTTATTTGTTAGTGGAAACTTGCTGCAAGATTATAGAGTACCAGACAAGAGACAGTTAAATAATAGCTATAGGTTAAATTCTAAACTCGTGTCAATGACTTTTAATGTAAAAAAATATCTAAAATCTATCGCATTTCTTTATACTAATCTATACTAAAAAAGAGGAAAGATTTGTATTGTTGTATGTATTGAAATAACTCAAAAACCAATGCTCCGATTTCAAAAAATCTTTTACCGTTTGAAAGCTACATTATTTCCGCGTAACGTAAGCTAATTCTTAATTCCACGGGGAAGAAATTGCGAACAGCTAGTATTATAAAATGTCGATTGTGTAAAGATGGCTATGGTGGTAATATTATGTCATTATTTATTTGGTTTATTTAAATCGTATAATAAATTTCGTTACTGCAAACGTACTTTTTTATCGACGAACACTATACTCTTTTTAACCAACTTCCAAAATTAGGTTAAATCTGATCATCAATTTAATAATTTTAAAACCCCATCGAGACGAAGTAGTGAGCGACAGTTAGTTTTAAATACAAAAGAACATCCTTATCTCACTTACGTATAACTTGTAAGAGAGTAGGTGAACAATAGAGCTGTCGATGCACACCTATTCAACTTTATCAAGCTCATTGTTCAGAAAGATAAGCTGCAGACGAGCTATAAATAAAAGCTATGTCAATTTATGACGTGTTTATCTATTATTGCTATGTTATAAACACGGATTATAGCTTTTTTATAAGTAAAACTCATTCCACTTTATTCCGAAACGAGAATCAGCGTTATTACTGTTGTACTTTCTACGTTTCGTACAGGTTACTGGTACATTCATAAAATTTATTACAAAATACAGAACATCCTTGTTCGTGGTACTTCTTATGATACATCATTTGGATCAATGAGACCACTGGTCTTTCTTATTTAGTTCCGAGTGTCCTCCAGTATCGTATAAACGATGATTTTTTGGTCCTAGTTTATCGCAGTACTTTATACATTTTTACGAAGTAAGGGGTATAAATATTAGGAACTGTGGTATAATATTAGTTTATTACTTTAGCTGTTGCTCGCGGTTTCTTCCGCGTGGATTTAATAAATATAGCTAGGTTATGTATGTATGTAGTTCGATCCATGATGGGCTCCATTTTCCGCAACTCCACGACTAGCGCATATTTTGCGTGACTTCACACATATCTTTGTATTTCTACGCCGATATGTGCAGGCATCACGATCTTTTCCTTCAACGGAGGGTCGGGTAAATATGTACATATTAAAATCGGTTATCGAAAATATGCTAGTGTTATTCAGTGATTATGTAGCTTTCTAATGGTGAAAGAATTTTTAGAATCGGCTTAGTAGTTTTTGAGTTATTTCAATATATACAAAAATACAAATATTTCCTCTTATATTAGTACTTATATTATTAGGTTGTTCGGAAAGTCATTTCGTTTTTTCCCGATAGAGGTTTTAATTGAATTTTTTGCACCCAAATTCTCACTTAAGCCGTTTAATTATTATATGCTTTGAAAGCTCATATAACAAGGCTAGTTTGTGAAAAGTTTCAATTAATTCTACGTTATAGTTTTTACTACGTTATAGGTTGGTGCCCTTTTAAATATGGAGAGCGAAAAGCAAAAATTTCGACTTATTTTATGTTTTGCTACAGAAAGGATAAAAATGCTGTTGAAGTCAGAAAAAAATAGACCGATGTGAATGGAGAAGGTGTGTTGACAGTACGCCAGTGCCAGAACTGGTTCGCTAAATTTCCATCCGGCAATTTTTAAGTCGAAGAGATTTCAAGTTTTGAAGGCTGGTTGAAGCTGATAAATACAAAATAAAGTTTTGTCACTCGCCAATAGCTTCTACAGCTTGAATGGGATACAATGACATACCCAGACCTAGCACTATTGTCAGTATAGGCAGAATTGTCTATAATTTCCATCAAAAAAACGAAATGAGTTTCCGAACAACCATAACTGGTATAGGACAGTAAAATGGCGTCAATTAAATACTGTAATAATAGTAAACAAAAAGGGAATCATGAACAATGTATAGGGAATTGTTTTAAGTGAATAACACTGAAGTATTTATACTTGTGTGTAACATCAAGTAGGCGGCAACGTGGGGTAGGTAGGGATATTAATATTGCAAGCGTAACACAACTCGGCAGTTTGACTCATCAATTATTAACCGCGGTGGAAAGACGCACGGTCGACTTTTTTATATGCATTGTTCCCCGTTTGCTTTATTGCTTATTTTTGTGACTCCTACATTGGGTTGTTAACTTTATTTTATAGACTTCGTAAACGTTGTCTTGAATACAACTGTTACCTTACTATGTAATTGCTACTGTGTTCTACCTTCATGAATTTTTACCTAATATTGTGAGAGTGTTTACTTAATATTGGGTTATAAATTTATCAGTACTGATTACAATTTATAGCATACAGAATAATGATGAATCTATTTCCCTGTCTTCAGTGAATGAGGTACAAATTATTAAAAGGATTTTTGTAGAAATGAAAGTGTCATTAAAAAGACAGATTGCAATTGTATGGTTAGGTTAATTTGTACCTAAATAGTAAAATACCTCAATTTTTTAGTTCGAACAACCATGGAAGATCTAAGCTATAGAATCATTTGTTTAAAGGTATTCTTCTAGTTTATTTGAAACCGATCTTCAATTATCTATACTAATATTATAAAGAGAGAGACTTTGTATTAAAATAACTCAAGAACTACTGGGCCGATTTTAAAAATTCTTTCACCATAAGAAAGCTACATTATCCGTGAGTAACATAGGCTATATTATTTTTTTCACGTACACGAAGTCGCGCACAACACCTAGTAATCTATAAGGGCAATAACTTTGAGTTTATAAACCAACGTTGATTAGCTCCAAATCGTTGTCTGTTCGTAACAAATCGAATAAGAATCGTATAGCAATCCAACACGCAACTCCCTACCAATGGGGAACCGAGGAGGGCGTCGGCTTTATTTATTTACTGACCCTGCTTCATTTTCCCGCTGTAATTCTTTTCCCTTCTAAGTGAATATTAAAACCCCTACATTTAGTACAATACATAAACACTCTAATTACGTGTTACAAAGAGTCTATTTTTGTTTACATTTTTATTGTTAATACGATGTGTTACGATCATTATCAATGTTATTGTAACACATGCCTTAATTCTTATTAACATTAAGTTCAAAATTGCTTGTTTTTGGTTGTTACAGTTATGTCGTTTTGTGTAATGTTGTTAGAATGTCTTCTGGATAATTGTTTTGCTTGTAGGTTGTCGCAGGAATTAAGTAGGAAATCCTTTTACCGATTGATACGGGACGTGTTGCGATGTGTCTGTGTAAATTACAGGGTGCAATGTGTAAGGGAATAATTTATTTGTAAACAGTAACAAGGTTGTGCACTACAAATAAAGGTTCGGGTCCTGGTGCATAACCTACCCTGTAACTACGCATGCAAAGGGCTGGCGTAATATTGTAATAAAATGGATAAAGTGGCACTTACCAACTCGACCTGTTTCACCACCTGCAGGTGCCTAGTTATTCCGTCAGAGTCAAATATGTCAATAATGTTCAGTCCAAAGTCTATATGCACTGCTTCCTGTACTCGCGAACCGTAATTGCAACCGAAAAACCTCAAGCGACCCTGTAGGCTGACCGTGCGTATCAAGAAAACGTTCCAGAGCCGACTGCTTTGACCGACGACCTCACTCCCCGCACAAGCCGCGAGCCCCGCGCTAACCGTAGCGGCGGAGTATTTCAAATATACCCTCCTTGTGCGGAGAATAAAAATCGACGGCCATCTACCTACATTTACCCGGTGTCCTGCCAAAATTCAAATGTTGTCCGAAACTACAAACCACAGCGCATCTCTACCGAACAGAGGTTTTAGTGTGAAAAGGTTTTTAGTACCCTACCTTAAAGGCAACGCATCTGCGGCTACTCTGGTATTGTATGTCAATGGGCGTCGGTGTTCTTCCTGCTCGATTGCCTCTTTTTTCTTATAAAAAAAAACTTTCATAAGATCTTCATCTTCTTCGGGTGCCATTAGTTTATTATTCACATATAATTACAAAATACAATTTAAATAAGTGGTGCGAAAAACGCCACTGGGTTTGAGGGCACCGCTGGTCGTCTACAATTAATTTGTTTATTAATCTTATTGTATTTACATTGCATTGAAGAGGGCTTTTGCGAATTATCCTTGTGGATGAATTGTACCTCGTAACTCCAACCTTCGGGTATTTTTGGTTTCTTTCAGTCGCTCGTACGAGTACAAAAAAGATAGTCAATACCTTTTTCTAATACCCCAAAAGATAATTGAACAATCCATTGGCATATTCGTCTCGTTATATTCATCGTATTGTCATATTCATAGTCAATTCGCAGCGTACTTTCTACGTCAGTCGTTTAAGAATACGCCATCGTATTTTAATTTCCCTTAAGCGTTCAGAAACGAAGACTTTGTAATTCCTTTGCTTCATTCATAATTTAGTAGCTTTTGTAAGAATTCTAACTTTAGAATGTTTTACGGATTTATTTGAACGATTTTGATGACTGTCAGTTGAATTGAGTAGAATTTTTATTGCTTTGGCAAAATATTGACTACATTCTCATAGTATTGTAGTTTACGGGGGCGATCTAAAGCAAAGGAAGATGTTACTACATAGATTTGTTCTTTGGGCAAGCGGTCACCTGGATTCGCTGAAATAGCGAAGCGACCGCTGCCCATAGACATCTGCAACTGCAGGTTCTTTCCCTACCCTTAATCTACGGAGGAGGACGCACAGCAAGAGGATAATTCCTCTTGGTATGCTTGCTCATCCGCCAAATCCAATTCTTCTCATTTCCTTCTTTACCTAATCTTTTATAAGTTATTATTATATTATCGTATGAAGTATTTTGTCCAATTTAATGTAATTCTTAGCCACACATATGTAAACATGTATGTTTTACCTTGATTCGATCGTTATCTATACTAATATTATAGAGTTCGTATTTTTGAATTTTTGTATGTATTAAATAACTACTACAAGAACTACTGGGCCGATTTCAAAATACTCAAAGTACATACGAAGCGATTCTATAGCGAACGTCAAAAATGTATGGAACTGAAAACGACGTTCGATATCTCACACGTGACAAGAACCTGACTTATCGATTGTCAATCAGTTCCTACATTTTCATCGATTCCATCAGCGATATCGTTAATAGAACAGTACTTTACGTAGCCCCCAGATCGATGTCATCTGTCAATTAAAATCATCATTCATAAACGACATTTTGTTAATGTGCAAATTAATTAAATATAAATATTATCAATTTTTAAAACGCGCTGTGCCTTTGTAGCTATAAAACAGCGGGCGATCGAATAAAACGTGGGAAATGTCCGATATTTGAATCTCGAGATGTTTTAAAATAATAAATTATTGTAACATTTTGACACTATTACCTCCCATTCATACGAGCGTTTTTTTTAACGCGCGGTAAAAAAGCGTTGAGGTAGAACAAAGGCATTTCACACGTCGCGTCTCTTTTATTTAATTTTTCATTGTGCAGCGTTGGATGTTAAGCGCAGGACGAACGAAACAAAAGTACAGCGATAGTATGAGCGAAGGCGTTAAAAAGCATGCTTATAACTTTGTAACGTTAAAGATGTGAATATTTATCCGTCCATCCATCCTAAACTTCATTTATTTTTTACTAATGTAGTCAAATATCAAGCCTTAATTTATCAAAGTTTATTTTCTATCTTTTCCTTTCTATTGCAATTTAATTTAATAATCAATGAACTTAATTGGTAACGATTTACAAAATAATTAGCTAGGAATTAATGCCAGCAGGCGAGGTTGGGCTTAGTCAAGTTTAATTGTGCCTCCCTTTATCTAATTATAAAGACTCGGCAGAACCTCACGGCTTTAGTGATGTACTTTGTCTATCGATAAGTTTTATTAATTCGATAATTCCACTTGCGCATTCAATGCAACAAATGCTGCATTTTGTTAAGATAGCTATAATGGATTCATTTGTTGCGAGATAGTAACTAATTAATACGTGTAGTCGTTTTCGCTAACAGTGGTAGAGCCCGCTTCAACATCTTCGCTTGTATTGGCCGGTTCGCCCGGTGATATACCACGACCACACAGAAGACAGGCGTCAAATGAAAGCAATTCTGTGTTTCGTCTGATGAGTGTAGTGCCCGAAACCTAATTTTAGTCCAGTTTCCCTTCCTATCGTTTTCTTATAAGGAAATGATGCGAAGGGGAAGTGGATATGGCGGAGGAGGGGACGTATAGGACAAGGAATTATACTCTTGCTGTACGTCTCCTCATCCGTCAATTACGGGTAGGCAACGCATTTACAATTGCAGATGTCTTCGGACATCGGTCGCTTCGCTATTTCAGCGAATCCAGGTGGCCGCTTGCTCGTTTGTAATATTAAAAAAATACATCAGATATCTAAATATTATTTTTAATGATGATGTTACTAACGATGTTTCTTGTTAAGTGTCAGAGCTGGATCCTCGCGATACAGGATGCGCCTAATGCTAGGATCCTGGATAAATCTGTTCTACGTATGTCAGATGACAATAAATAATTTTTATTATTATTATAAATAATATAATTGAAATATTAAATTTTTCAAAAGATTTATTATTTGCACTGAGAAATAAATCAATTAACTATAGGTAATAGTAATATTTTCTTCACCTTTTGTAACTTTGGTCGTTTTATCGATAAGTATGCAATCTGTAAAGGACATCACTAAACAAAGCGTCGTACATTAACCGTTGTAATAAACTTCTTGCTGCGATAATAGACTTAACGCTTTGTTCAATCATTCATTAACGCCCGGCCACCGTAATTAGAACCATCTTAACTCGTTACCCGACTGCTGTTTGTTAATAATTTTCATTGTTTCCTGTAGAGGCGGGTGTCAGGGTAATTTGGACCGCCCCCCTCCTCGGGGTGGCCATATATCATTCGAAGTTTGAATTTGGCGAATTCAACGAATTAACTTCCAACTGAACTCGCTGTCTGTTTTAATGAAACGCGAATTAAAAAGTTATTTTAATTTTTCAGGGTTAATATGAAACAATGTTAAATTAAATTAATTATTGAACAATATCTATTTCTAAAGTGGACTGAAATTAGGCCTCCTGCACCATACTCCGGCGAACCGGACAATTGGTGCTAAGATGTTAAAACGGGCTCTACCATTGTTAAATGTTAACCGTTTAATTGAGTTAAACTTTAGTCAACACAACAACCTTTTTAATACTACATACGTTAATCTGTTTCAAACTAAATAACACTTCAATCTTTAATCGAATGTAAAATGTAAAGCATTGACTTAATTTTTTTGATAACGATTAAAAGACTCACATTTAATTGAGACTCTTTAGGTCAGTGGACACTAACGATTGCGCTTAAAAGCTTTATTTGCAAACCAGATATGATTCCCTTATTAGTTAAAGCATTTTAAACCTTATTCCTTTTTGTTTTAGAGTCAATTTAAATGTTAATTGCGTGTTAAAATATCTACACATGCAAATGGTTAAAGAGACCACTCTGTAAGTCCGCGGGTATCTTAATTAGTAAGATACAATGAGTCACGTACGACCTTTCGGAACGGGCATTAACGAACAGCCCTCAGATAACGCGAGATTGTTTAAATGTTTGTTGAGGAATTTCTTTTAAAATATTTAACAAGGAAAATAAAGTTAACATGATCACGTTTTTAACAGTGGTAGAGCCCGCTTTAACATCTTTACACTAACTGGTCGACTCGCCCGGTGACATACCACGACCACAGAGGAGACAGGCATCAAATGGCAGTTATTCCGCGTTTCGTGTGACGATTGTGGTGCCGGAGGCCTAATTTTAGTACACTTACTTTTCCTATCATTTCCTTATAAGGAAGTGGGAAGGGGAAGTGGATTTGGCAGGGGAGAGGACTCATAAGAAGAAGAATTATCCTTTTGCTGTGCGTCTCCACCTCGTGAAGGGTAGGCAACTCATCTGCAATTGAAAATGTCTATGGGCAGCGGTGGCTTCGCTATTTCAGCGAATCCTGAAGGCCGCTTGCTCGTTTGCCACTTTATAATATTAAAAAAACATTATTATTATGCTGTCTATAAATCTAGATCATCAAACTTTTTAATTGCAAAAAAAAGATTGTAAAACTGCACATTTCTAACAGAAACTCTTAACAAAAATAACTTCTCAATTCTATAATATATTGATGTTTTTTACAGATATATAGTTATTTAATATTTTGTGTAACTAAATCGTAGTTTTAAAAATATCTGAGTAAAGGTTTAATGTAAATCTTTTAATAAACATTTTCAACAAGCATTTTCACTCAAGGTAAAGTTCAAGAAAGCCTTCTACTTAAAGTTTTTAATATTTAATGAAAAGGTACGCTTAGCCTAAGTGTGTTCACCCCTTTTAAGTCGATGTCTCTAAAAGTTAAGTTATTATTATAGCCATAAACCATGAACGTAAGAAAACAAGTTGCAGCTTTAAGGTAGAGCTTTTAATTATCATTGGTACCATTGGTACATCACTCTACCAATGATATATTTAATAAATATATCATTGGTAGAGTTCTTTATTTGACTCACAGAGAAATAAAGTAGATAAGCTGGGGTGTTCCCCAAAGTATTCGCTACGAAGCGATTCTATAGCGAACGTCAAAAATATACGGAACTGACAATGATTTCGATATCTCACACGTGACAATCACATGATTTATCGCATGTCAATGTCAGTTTCATACATTCTTGTCGATTCCATCGGCGATATCGCCAATCGAAAAGAACTTTGGGTAACACATCTGAACTTATAAATACGTAGTTATATTTTAGTTTTATGATTGTTCACAAATCAAGTTATTTTGTGGCATATGAGGGTACTTTAAAAACAGACTCACGGCCTTTCAAACGCCACTCAAATATTTAAGACCGTCTTACATGTTAAGTCCACGCTTACACTCCGAATTCTACGGCGATCTCGTTTAATTTTGACTTTGCTAGATTTACGACGCTTAAATTTGAGTGACGTTTGAAAATATGGCCGTTAGTTTTATAAATTTCAATTTTTAAAAATCGAACGCCAATTTAACCGTTTATTTGCCAGTACGAACACGAGGTAATGAACTAATTCGCATGTCGTCGTTCATACTAATTGACGTGAATCAAATTAGAACCCTCGACTGCCTCTAAAACACCGTACATTATTTACGAACTAGACGGTTTAGTGATAGCTAATATCGTCTACTGTTTACCTATTTGTTACTTTATAATGGCTTCTAACAACGTGAAAGTTTACAGTACAAATATATCCAAATATCAATCAATATCTAATTTTAGGTTATATTTCTATTCTTCATCGAAACACTCAAGGCAGGATTCAAAACAGATTTTATAACTGGCAGAAGACACGAATATTATTCTGTTTTAAAAATTAATTGACTTTAACTTATAATCAATAGGCCAGTATCTTTTTTTTAACGTCAAAAAATGCGTTTATGCACCTCTACGCTGGGCGGTGCAATGTCGTAGGGAGTGTGGGACTCGCTGACCACAGAAGGTGACCAGAATACCCACTAAAATCTGACTGTAAACGTATTACGGCGGGGTCACAGGTTCTCGTCCGCGACAATAGACCAGTATCTGATGTTAGGAGTGTTTGTCTTAACTATAGCTAATCCTTTATCTGCTATACAAGTCAAAGCTACGTTAAGCTAAGAACCAACATAACTTGAACTATGATCCGATTAAATTCACTTATTATATTTGTAAACGTCCGAAGCTATACCGCAATTTCGAAGCTGATTGCAGTTGAATAATTAACCGCGCGATCAGCGGACACTCAGCGAGCTCTACATAATTCAATGGCCATTAACTGTACAAACCATGTGTGTAACTTGGATACCGTTTTAATGAAGCTATTAATTATTAATCAAGTGAAACGATGGTATATAAAACGATATAGTTTCGACCATCTTCATGTGCCAATATCTGTAGTTAAGCGGTAACAAGCATCCATAAAACCATAGCCCCCTTATTCCGTAAAACTGTATAAAGTACTGCTATAAACGAGAACTGGAGGACACTCGGAACTAAATAAGATAGACCAGGGGTCTCATTGGACCAAATCATAATAAGTACCAGGAACAAGGATGTTCTGTATTTTGGAATATTTTTTATGAATGTACCAGTACCAAACGTAGAAAGTACAACAGTAATAACTGAACTTAACATGACTTTTATTGTTGCAGACGTCAAACGGCCGAGGAGCGGGAAGCTGAACGGCAAGCGGCAAATCGCTTGATGCTCTCTCTCCAAGCAGAAGCACTAAGCAAAGGCTACATGCCGGAGCCGCCGCCTGGCGCGGCGCCGCTATCAGCGCTTCATTATCAAAACGCAGTCAGTACTGCATCAGCGCCGCCCACGAATACCGCTTTAAGCGCTTTACAAAACCTCCAGCCGTGGGCGGGGAATCAAGCGTTTCTGAACGCACCCACGACTAGCGCGCCACCGCACCCACCGCCTGTAGCGTCACCTATTTGTTGAAGTTCCAAATTTGAAATTACAATTTTTTTTTACTGAGCAGAAACCATTGTATAGGCAGCCAGTGTTGTCAATGATTGACAATCACAAAAAAGGTTCGAATATTCGACTCGAATAATATTTTAAATTTGATTAAACAATATTACAAAATAGTCATTGTGGAACTATTTGATTATGACTTATAAATACTACTAGATATGTAATAGCGTTGTAAATATTCGTGTAGTTATTCTTGCATTCCAATTACATATTTTTTTTCATAAAAGAAGCTTTACCTATTATTGTAAATAGACAATTAAGTAGTTTAAGCGGTCAAATAATTGTAATCTGTAGATTTCACTTAAACAAAATCTTGTGTACTTAAAATTAAATAAATCGATGGAAAATATTGTAATAAAATTATATAGATACTAATAAATGCATTTAATTATTATCAATTTAGTTACAATAAAGTAGGTTAACTACTAATAAAATTTTAATAACTAGTTTTATAAATAATTAAAACTCCTTGAAGATTGTACAGAATTACATACATTCCATTTATAAAATACATATCTGTATATAGTAGCGCTAAAATTAATTTAATTTTTACCTAAAGCCACATTTGTTAATTCTATTGATATTCTTTGCGTAGCAAGGAACGTGTTAAGAAATGTCAGGGAAGCATCCCTTACCTATAGGCTTCATTAGACAGATGTCACGCAAAAAACGGCCTTACGCCGAAGGAAAATCTCCTTTTTTTATCGCGAACTCGGTTTAATGAAGAATGTAATTGTGAACGCATGGTAAAAAATACTTAGGCCATTTGTACGCAAGGTTACAATTGCGATTTTAGTGTTGTGTCGGCGACGCGTATTTGTCTCTACATAAATAGCTATAGATAGTAGACACTAGAATCGGATATTAGTGTATCATTGTGTGTAAATGGTCTTAGTATAAATGTGGCTAATCATTTAAGAATAAGTCGAAAGAATTATATCGCATTAGTTAATTAAATGTACAGAAAACATGAATAAAGCCGAAAACATACAGAAAAATGTTTACAATTTCTCTCTACGAATAAATTACGAAAATTATTTTTTGTGTATGTTTCGGCAATGAGAACCTACAGTTATTGTAACGATTAGCAAATCCAGTTGCGCTGGTTAGCAGAAGCAAAATTTTTAATGTAATATAAAAAATTTCAAGCAACTTTGGTTTTATTTTACCATCCTGGCAACACTGGTTACATTTTGAGAGAGAGAGAGAGAGAGAGTTACAAGAGTTAAAGGTTAAAATACACATTACTAAAAATTACTCCAATAATTACTTAAATATTGTTTTAGAATTTACTTAAAACAAGAAATTATAAAAATGCATAATTTTCTCTACCATTAAAAGACTTATAATTATTATTATAAGATATTAGTTATTATAGTTATTATATAGATATTATTAATTATTATAAGACTAACAATCAGTACTGGCCGGTTACAATTTTCTACGTCCATAAAAACAACTGTCATACTTTAATCTTTTGACAGTTATGTTTAAATTGAACAAGGTTAAATGTCAGCTTTAAATAGTACAAGCATTTTGTAATTAGAACGCAAGTGAAGTTTTTATCACCCGTCAATTGTTTGATAAGTAAAGTGAGGAGTTAATTATTGTTTTAAACGCAACTTTATAAATACTCAGTGCTTTTCATTGAAGTTGCTGTAGAAATTATCCCTGAACTAAATATATATATTTTTTATATTAGAAAAGGGAGCAAAAGAGCAGCAAGAACGCCGAGGTGATCAACGACGCCCATGGACATCTGCAATACCTGAGGAACCACAGATGCGTTGGCGGCCTTTATGGAGGTGGTACGCTCGCTTCTTGAAGGACCCTGAAGGATAGGATAAGGATAGGACGCACTAGGATATAATTTAGTCGAGTAGCAAGTAGCATTTATCCAAACAAAGGATTTACTACTGTTCGGACTCGCTTAAGCCTAAACCTGCACACTACGGTAGTAATTTAGTAACTAAACGCGTCCGAACAGCAACATTTTAGTAGTATAGATTAGTAAATCCTTTGTTTAGATACTTGCTACTCGACTATAATACTATCCTAGTGCGTACAAGGCGTAAGTCGTAACGGTGTGGAAATACCGCCGAGGACAGACTATTCTACAGTGCGGCTATGCGTGGCAGGATAAATAAAATGTAAAAAAGTACTATAGCTATTTGCAAACCTTTTCGAATAACAAAACTGATCGAATAAATTGTCATTAAACTTCTAAAATTCAAATGACTAAATAAACTACATTATCAAACAATAGTTTCTCATTTTTATTTAAATTTTCTTACTACTGAAGATATTGTCAATTTACTGAAGTAGGTAGGTTACAGACGTTTCTTGTGAAACTAAGTTTTTCCAGAGTATTACTGTAAGGAAGTCAGTTAAGAAATATAAGAAAGTAAGTGGGAAAATATCGTGTTTATTTTCTTTTAAATAATGAATCCTCATAGTATTATTTATTATTCAATTATGTTTTATAACATTTGCTAATATTGCCGATAACTATAGGCAGATTTCATAATTAATCTTTTTATTTATTCGCTTCGTAATTTTGAAAGTATATTACCTATTTTATAGAGGAATTAAATAATGATATGCTATGTTACTCGGGGATAATGTTATTATATATAACTTATATATAACCCAATATATAACAGTATATAACTTTCCGAACAACCCAATATTTAGTTCTTTGTAATGATGAAATATTTTTTGAAATCGGCTCAGCAGTTCTTGAGTTATTGCAATACGTACAAAAATAAAAATAAAAGGTTTCTCTCTTTATAATATTAGTATAGATAGAAGCAAAACAAATGAATCAAATAACTAAAACCAAAAATTGTCTCTAAACGTATCAAACGTAATCGATTTGAAGCTATTAAATTAAAAAAAAATGTTATTTCCGTCCCCGAAAACGGTCCATTTATCGGTACCCGACCGCCATTATTATAATACAACTTTAATATCATTGCGGCGAGTAATAGCGTAGCATTATATGAACGTGACTTCTGTCCTGTCATTAGGATACTTCGTTTAAAAAAAAACAATCATCCAACCATACCCTTAAAGTTATCTCTATTTCTAACTTACTAAAGTCTTATGATTATAAATCCAATGCTTGATAATCGTTTACTATTATTCTTTATCTCTATTTCTGTTGCGACTGGAAACTGGCCAGCAAGAAACCTCTTTGGTGGCAATTTAATACTTTTAATTAATTAATTTTAATTCGTCTTTTGTTTTTTGTAGTAAATTTCATTACATCTTTTGCAGTCGATGAGATCGTTTCATTTTAAACTCTATCATTTTTATCACAAAGTTATCGAAGTAAACAATTTTCACTAGCGCATTGCCGCGTGACTTCGTACCCCTGAAAATACCTATATTTATTAAATAGTATAATTAGTATACTATCTGCATAAATCAAATATTGTACGATTTTAATTTCAGTAGGTAGAAATTAAACCTACAAAACTACAAATATTACTCATCCATACTAATCTTATAAATAGATAGAATAAATACTTTGTATTTTTGTATGTATTCAAATAACTCAAGAACTACTGGGTCGATTTCAAAAATTCTTTTACCTTTAGAAAGCTACAATGTCCCGAAGTAACTTAGCACATTTTTTTAATTCCACATGGACGATGTCGGGAGCATCAGCTGGTCTATAGTAATATTATAAAGAGGAAAACTTTGTATTTTTGTATGTATTGAAATAACTCAAGAACTACTGGACCGATTTCAAAAATTCTTTCACCATTAGAAAGGTACATTATCCTGGAGTAACATAGGCTATATTTTTTATTTCCAGCAGAAGCAGAACAGCTAGTTACCTATAAAGAAACTGAAGAAAGGCAATGAATAAATCGTGACTCACTATGTTAGATAAAGGTCGCTTGCAAGTTCAATACAAGTTAATAAAATACAGATGAGTTGAATACATTGTATATTCAATCAAAGATAAATACCTATTAGATACGATTGAACAATAATAAACGTTTTTCATTACAAATCCAACTATAATTAGGAATCAGAATACAAAATTGACCACAATCATATCTGTAATCGATTTTGCATACAATACAACTTCTGAGAAATCAATTTATTATGTATGAGAACATTAATATTTGTATCTATTAAAAATACAATTTTAAACAACAGATAAAGCTTTAAATTACATTATATTAGTGCAACAATGATCTCAATAAATAGATAGATCTATGTTTAATGTCTTAGAAATTACAGCTTCTTCTTTCCGAGTGAAACGCACCTGTTGAAGTTCCTGACAGTCATTTCTTTCTGTAAGTATTGCTGATTCGAATCCTCATCACCGCGACGTCAGCGCCAAGCTGCTGAAAATCAAAAGGACACTTGATGTCAGTGCATCTCTCATATCATTTTACAGTAAAAAGGGACAGCAATACGTGTCAAGACGGGTCCCAGTCGAAGCACAGTTAACGTTTCTTAATTTAAAAAGAAACAAACGAATAATAATTAATAATTACAATACCCGTTCCTTTTACCGAGTCAGTATAATTAAATAAGCATGATTTTGTTACGAGTAAAGGTCCCTAAAGGCTGTGAAATCGTAAGGAAAATACTGAGAAGTATTTTTCCCCGGGATCGCGTGACTGGTAACATCGAATTAGTTGTCAAATGAGCTGCGAGGGCGACTGGAACGGCTGACAGTGATCGTGCCGTGACAACTGGCATCAAGTGTAGTAGGATCGATGATTATTGGTCATTGAAAATTAATAGAAATGAAAATATTAATATTTTAAGAGCAGCCTGCGCTTCAAAATTAAGTAAGTACATAGTAGGCAACTGACTGCTTCACTCGGAAATGTGTAATGATAACTAATGGGTTTTCTTACCATGGAATTATTCTGATGCCAAATAAAAAAACAGTCTAACCTGGATAAGGGACACCTGGATTAGTGAGAAACCTCTATAAACGAGAGTCATTCTCAGGTCCCGAGGGGCTACCTCCAGAAGCGAGAAACACGGATAAGATAGTAACCTCTATAAGTGAGACAAATATCGTGGTCCCTTGGACTCTCGTTTATCTAGGTTCGACTGTAAACATTAGTGCTCGACTCTGCTTTTTCAGTCGAAACCGAAACCGAACCGAACTTTCGACCTTGCTTTTAGTTTCTGCAGAAACCGAAACCGAAACCGAAACCATTCACTAAACATTAGTGATGGCGAAGACAACTAAACAATTAAATAATTTGGTATACTTATCAAGGCTCAATCAATCACTAATTTTCACAATGACCAATACGCTTCAATCCGACTATACGAAAACGCTCACATGTCAAAAGACGAGTGACATTTCTGTGAACAATTTTTTTGTCACAGGCGTTGCGTTTAAATAAAAATTATAATGCCCTAACGAACTAATGAAGATCGCAAAATATAGTCTACGAAGAACCTAATGATACACGTTATTATAAACACGAAGGAGCGTGTTAGGATTATTGTTTATAGGGAACTATTGAAATTGGACGTGACAAAAAATATGAGAACCATTCGCTCACTCATTCTAAAGATCCAATTGCTGGTAATAACTAAGTGTAGAGCGTCGGTGGCTCAGAGGTTTTAGCTCTTGACTTGTAAACTGCAGGTCCCAAGTTCGAATCCTGCCATGTATCAATGTGTTTTTCTATTTTTGATTTTCATATGTACATATTTACCCGACGCTCTTAGGTGAAGGAAAACACCGTGATGCAACCTGCACATGTCGGCGAAGAAAATCAAAGATATGTGTAATTCACGCAAAATACGCGCTAGTCGTGGAGTGGCGGAAAATGGAGCCCATCATGGGTCGAACTACTAACTTGTTAATGACGAATATAAAATTAACATGTCAATCTACTTTAGAACATATTGGTAGAGTTTAAGCAAAACGTTTTGATATTTTTACTAGGTACAAATTTACGTTAAAAGGAACGTAATTGTCATTCGTATTAAAGTTTATCGTGACGTGTTGATGACGTATCTCTGACGTCACAGTTGACGTATCTAACAATAATTGGTGGAAGCATCAATCATTCTCTAGTTTGCCCAACTTTGGGGACGGAACTAATTTCGTAGGCGAGACCCCTGGGGTGACGATATTTTAGGGTTGGGGGTCTTAGAATAACATGAACGATTTAAAACGTTTATCGTAGTTTAAGTTGAGACAGGTTAATGTTTTGTAACAATTTAAGTTTGACTAATTATTGCACCTTAGCATACGAACAGTTAAGAATATTTGGACGTTTATTCTAAAACTCGAACTCGAAAACAAAACACTAATGTCCATTTCTTATTTTTTTAAATACTCAAGCTGCTCCTTATTGTACATTTTTCACAATAAGGGACTCACTCAGTGGTCACTAAAGCATTTTAATTGCGTGAGAAAACTACGTAAAAAATTCACCAATATCAAAACATAAAAAAATCTTATCTGTGTTATTGAAAAAGGTTATATCCTAAATATTTCGATGATGTTAAATTGTATTAAGTGATGACCACAGAAGCCTCTCAGGGAAGGTGTTGACGTTGACGGAGGCTATAAATATTTGAGAGCAAGACGCGTTCGTGCCTCATCATCCGTCAAAGTCAATTTGCCACTTTAAATTTTACAGTTTATTTCATTTTTTTTACCCTAGACGAGGGACATAAAAGCCTTATCGAGTAGGGATGGAAACGAGGGGGAGGTGGAGAATTTTTTTTAACAATGCAAAAGTTGCTTCATCAATTATTTAATGTATTCCCATTTGATTGCGATGTAGGAGTCTAGGTTCGATTCTGCATGGACAAGTGAAAAATACCCTTTAGCCAATAAATAGATGGACAATTACCTTTTGTACGTTGTACTTTGAAAAGTTGGACTTTTGTGTTTTTCTTTATACTGTGTTAGAGATCTAATTTATTGGTTTCGTATTTAAAACTATTTTGCATCGAGCAAAAAAAGAATCACGTAAATCGGTTCAGAACTCGCTGCTCAACTTCCGAACATACATAAAAAAAAAACTCATTGACTTGATAACCTCCTTCTGTTGGAAGTCGGTTAAAAATAACGAATGGATGTTTGTTACCACACAACTCAAAAACGGCTCTACAGATACGAATGAAATTTGGAGCAGAATAGAATCTGCAATTGCCAGAAGTCTGTTAGTAACTCATTTTTTTTTGATACTTTCTCTCGAACAAAGTCACAAGCTACAGCAGGTAAGAAAATCCATGAGTCGGAACACTTTCCCAATATCTTTTGTTACGTTTTGTAATATAATAGCTAATATTTTTTATTATTCAAAAACATTATATTAATTTGTACTTTAGATAGTACTAGCTGTTGGTCACGACTTCGTCCAAATAAAAGTCTATGTTACTCTGGGATAATGTAGCTTTTTAACGGTGAAAGAATTATTTAAATCTTCGCAGTAGTTTTTAATTTATTTCATTACATACAAAAACACAAAGGTTTTCTCTTTATAATATTAGTATAGATTAGTAAATCTTTTGTGTAATATAGTGTGTTGACGACCCCATTTGATCTGAATGCGGTTCGCTAATGAGTTAGGTCGAGAGAGTTGCTATCCTCATTTTGAAAACATTGAACTAAGAAACAAGTAATATTAAATTCCATTCTGTACTAGGAACATAGTTATTCTTTCCGATTTCTTTGGACTTTTAAATCTTTACGCAAACCTTTGAAAACTAATTAATAAACTAGATTGCTTCTGGAAAGAACGAATAAAGCATCGTTTTCCATTGCTTAATTGAACCGGAGTAGCCCCAAAAAAATAAAATGATGTTACTTAGTTTCTATTATTCATAATTCGCAAAATGTTAACAGTGGTAGAGCCCGCTTTAACATCATCGCACGAATTGACTCGCCCGCTGACATACCACACGCACACAGAAAACAGGCGTCAAATAGAAGCTATCCAATGTTTCGTCTGATGAGTGTGGTGCCGGAGGCTTGATTTTAGTCCATTTTTTCTTCCTAGGAGGGGACGCATAGGAAGAGGTATTATCCTCTTGCTGTATGTCTTCTCCTCCGTAGATTAAGAGTAGGAAACGCATCTGCAATTACAGATGTCTATGGGCATACGCTTTGGATTTTTCAGCGAATCCTGGTCGCCACTTACTCTTTTGCCACTTTGTATAATAAAAAAAAAAACTCTCTCCTAGTGAGTTTTTTGCAATTGTGTATTAAATAATATTTGGTTAGGCCTCCTCCACACGTTTAGTGAATCCCGTACGGGCTCAAATTACGCGGCGACACGGGATTACGTGTGATACGACGCTAATCACTCTTACAATGTTAATTGCTTTCCACAATGTTCCAGGAGTATTAAATTAAATCAAATAATACAATGTTCTTTTGGAATTAAGTGTATTTTTAATTTATGGAAAGTTCATTATGAATAACAATAACTTACATTAATTAACTTATTTAAATTCTCTGCTCATTTGTACACATCTACGTTTTTTTATAACATTTCACGAAATAGTCCTTTTATTACTTGCAGATTAGCAACTATTTGCAACCTTAAAAAAACTTAAAATAAGTACAGTCGAACCTGGACAAGCGAGCGCGATATTTATCTTCCTTATAGAGGTTTCTCTAATCCGAGTTTCTCGCTTATGGAGGTAGCTAGTCGGGAGCAGAGAATGACTCTAATAGAGGTTTGTCGCTTACCTATGTCTCGCTTATCAAGCGTTTGACTGTAAAGCATACCTACTTTTAAATTGTGTTTGTATGACGCTCATACAAATGCATTATACATATATTTCTGAGTCTAATACCTCTTGACCCTAAATTACTAAATGATAACTCTCTTGATAATATTCCAATCTCGATTTACATCTAATATCCGTGCGAATCTGCATCGAATATTTTATATTGTAGACCAGTCTAACCTGACCTCACAATTTAAGTACAACGACCCCTTCTTACTAAAGTATAGCTAAGTTTAAGAGGGGAGAGGTAGGTCACTGTTAAATGGATGTTAGTAAAAGCTTCCAAAATTATACGATACTCTAGAGACGGTATAAATTGTTGATGCACTCCCACGATTAAATTGTCTATATAGTTTATGTCAACTAAAGTTCACACGATGACAATCTTATTCGAATTGAATATAGTTATCATAGTGGCATTTTATAGCAGAAATCTCTCAATTAGATTTAAAATAGTTGAAAATTTTCCTTATATTTACCTAACCTAACCTAACCTAGACTTTCAATTTTGATATCAATCTTTTAAACCGAATGTTTACATTACTATTAGTTTTTTTATAGGTTGGCTGTACGTATTGTACTGTTGTTTAATATTATAATATTAAAAAAAATCACTTTCATAAATCAGGCTACTAGGGGTTAAAGTGTTTTGTCACAAACGAGTGGTAACTAAATAGTGAAGAGTCAAACTTTAGCGTCGCTTTAAGTCTAATTGGTGTCAAAAACAAACGAGATCGCCGTAGAATTTTAGACTTACATGTAAGACGCTCTTAAATATTTGAGTGGCGTTTGTAAATTCAGCCATTAAATAGTAAAAGAATGGAGAATGCGTTTTATTATAAACAAAAGAGAAACGTTGATAAGATTAGAAGGAAGAAGTCTATGGCTTTCAAACAAACTAATTGACATTTTAAGGCATGTTAGTAGCATTGAACGTGTTAAATCACAGTTAGTCAATGCAATCCGTTTGCAATAGCTTTTTATATTAACACGAAGAATAAACCCATCAATATTTTATTGTATTGCATTTTTATAAGAGAAGAGGGCAAACGAGCGACAGCAACAACGAGGTGGTCAACGACGCCCTGCGACATTCACAACACTAGAACTGCAAATGCGTTGCCGGCCTTTTGAATTGAGATAGGCTCGCTTCTCGCCTTTGTAATCCATTAAAAATACTACCCAAATGCATAAACAATCATACAATACGATTAAACACAATAAAAACGAACAGACGTACATCAAGGGCATTCCACCCACTTTTTATTAACACGTAAAATCTCCCTACTCGTATAAAACAATAACATTTTTGTAATCCCCAAGCTACAAGTGCACCTCCATAAACTTTCCATCTGTATCCCACAAAGCTTTGGGGTTTGCGAGGCCCCTGGAGATTACCAGTGTTAACTGGCGTTTGATATTACTTTCAGAACACGAACTAAACTATACCTTAATACTTGGAAACAAAGTTGGGAATCGACTGAACTAGTTAAAGAAATTTCGACCTTTCGCTTTTGTATAACCAAACACCAGTCTACATGTAATTGTACTGGTATTTGTAACTTTATTCCATTGCGTTAAGGATGGATTTTGAATGGTTTGTTATACAGTATAAAGGATGTTTCGAAATATAGTTGACAGGCGTGATTCCCATAATCTGTAATGCAGTAGTGAATTTTGCACTTGACTGTTTAGAAGCGTATTCAATGAATGTGCGACATCTTGTTTCTAAATTAGAGGGGGTTCCGATATTATGTGACATACCTACTCTATTCATGTCTCTATTCTTTCAATTCTCACGCTTGGTTTGTTTTTATCTGACGTTTAATGTGTTGTGAAATTGCTTGTAGTTTTTTCAAAGGGTTGACATCTATACTAATATTATAAAGAGAGAAACTTTGTATTTTTGTATTTTTGTTTGTATTGAAATAACTCAAGAACTACTTGGCCGATTTCAAAAATTCTTTCACCATTATAAAGCTACATAACCCCCGAGTAACATAGGGTATATTATTTATTTCCACGCCGACGTAGTCGCGCACAACAGCTAGTATTTAATAATGACCAAGTCTTTTGTAGAATAAAACAAATATTCTTTAGGTTTTGGATCATAGTTTGTTTTGTAAATAACAACATAACTTACGCTAGTAACACTGAGGAGTAGGCAGAGACCGAAATTTGATTAATTTATAAGTAAAGCCTTTTTACTTAAATCCTTTAAAAGTTAAGTTAGGTAATAAAAGTAACATTTAACAGATAAACTAGATTATTTCAAGAGTAGCTTAGCTTATAATTATTATTAGATGATAAAACATAATAAATCATTTTTATAATTCAGTCAATTAAATTTGGCCCCTTCTCCCCGCGCGGTATCAGCCATCAAACAATTAACAATTGCCGCCGCTACATCGTATTGTATTATAATTTGATCAAGCCCCTCCATTTTATTGTTATTGTCGAGATATAGCACATCCTGTATAGTTACACGGTCTGTTATAGTTCATGGATCTTATTTTGTGTAATTAAATTATTTTAGACATGTTTTATATCTTGAATTATTAACGAATATTATTATTACATACTTATTTCGTCACAAACGATTGAAATTATTGTCATAATAGGTTTTCTTCTACAAGAATGTAAATACGAAAGGTAACAATTTGACTAACTCCTAGAGGACGTTGATTGGCCACTAAGGAAAACACCTACAAAAATGATGGGAATGGTAAGTAGATATGTCGGGGGAGGGGACGTATAGGAAGAGGAATTATCCTCTTGCTGTGCGTCTCCACCTCCGTAGATTAAGGATAGGCAACGCATGTTCGATTGCAGATGTCTATGGGCAGCGGTGGCTTCGCTATTACAGCGAATCCGGGTGGCCGCTTGCTCGTTTGCCACTTTATAATATAAAAAACCTACTGAAGACTTTCTATACTAAATGTAGTATTAACACTTAACGACTCTGAGTGCGACAGTAAGATGAATTGATCAGCTACATGTTTGCCGTTTATCGTCATCGTTGTACCAATTTTGTTAAGAGAAATGAGAACTTATTTAAGTATTAAATATTTAATGCAATTACTTCTGTATTTGATGGATCTTATCATTTACAAAGACTCCTATCACGCGAAAAGATCAAATGTAATTCGATCACAAACAAATAAATATTGCCACATCACCAATCTAACAAGACCTATTGCCTCTTTCATAAAGTTACTGTTAATATATAAATGGACAGGTCCAATTGAAGTGGACACATTTGTTAACCCTCAAAAGCGCATTAAAACTCAATAGGGCGAGATACAAAAGTAGCTGTAGTCATAGATTAAGAGCATTACAGATGTGATAAACATTTCATGTTTTACATTTCTTTTAAGATATGAATAAAATAAACAAATAATGAAGAGATTAAGATTAAAATAAGTTTTAAACTAAATCGATAAATGAATGTAACCAAAATATAACCAAGACACTTTTCTTTTCTTTTTCTGTCCTACGAAGGGAATATTATGATAAATTATTGCAGAAAGCAAGGTACGTAATGCACTCTAAAATTAAACGAGCTTTATTTTAAATAGCTTCAAAATATGATGCGACTTATATGACCTCGTTTAATGTTTAGTTAACAAACTGTATTTATATTATATCGAATGTCGTCTCTGTCGCATAATCTTTGCCTCGCCCTTCAGTTGCAATAAGTTAATTGATCCAGGCGGTGCGGAGGGCTAAGGGTTATGGTCCACGTCGTTATATTGTTATTGAGATATTAAGTACGTCTTTGTTTTACTGTCAAACTTATTATGATTACGATCTAAAGGAAGTGGTTCTCATTATTTAATTGCAAGTCGCCCGCGAGTCTGTGTATATGAAAACATAGTAGCCTATATGTAGCATACTATGGTCTACATCTGTGCCAAGCAGCGATATCCGTTAAGCCGTTTCTGAGATATCTTTAACAGACATCCATTAAGGTACTCTCTCGGATGTATAAGTAAGATTTCTATTGAAGAAAAATATTTTTATCGAAAAAAACAAATACAAAAATCGGATTTTTCGTTTTTAAGTTTTATGTTTTTTGAACATTATTATAGAGAAAGTGTATATCAAAGTATATCAGTAATTGAAATATCAATTCAGTAGCTCAGCGGCTCCCCCTGTTTAATTCATCAAACGTAAGCCCCGTGCAGTGATCAGCCGTCCCATAGCAAATTCAGCTTAACTCAATTATATTGCAATTTTGCAGCAAGTTTTTTGTCACTGTACGCGAATAAAGGGGCACTCGTGTAGTTTGTCACTTTATTGTTGTCATATACGTTAATTGTTTAAATGTTAAAGTCAAAATATTACTAAAATTCACTCAAATTCTCTTAATTACCAAACCTGGATAAATATGTGTCTCTGTAATCCGAATTTTCGCTTATGAAAATTGACCCTCGGGACCATACAGTGAGTCTTGTTTACAGAGGTTTTTACTAACCCATTTCTCGCTTATTATTAGGACTGTATTATCTGTTATCTTTCGACAATATACTCGTACTTACAGAAATTTCTTTAGAAATTTAAACATTTTTTTTCTTCAATAATTCAATTTTAGTTTATTTTGAACAAAAAACGGTTGCTGACATCGGATTAGAGGTATAGTTTTTATTTTAATAACTTCCGCACTCACTAATTTAGTAAGATGAACCTATACTAAGTGACTACTTAAATAACTATTAAACTACACTGTGGCACAATTATTGATGAAGGAAAAAGGTAGTCATGATCAGGGGTTAGCAACCTTTTTGGTCTGCAAACCAAGATCAGTTAAAAAGTCAATATTAACAAAGAATATATTGTCAATTCTGTGATGTTTCGTGTAGGTTTGTAAATATGAATTAATCATAAGAGTTTTATTGAAAACACGTGTCATCATATCAATTGGTCATCATTAAAATCATTAAATTGTTCAATAATTGCCGTTCCGCCCGCGCACTGCCCGATCTACCACAATGTAGGCAATTAACAGAAACACCTCGTAATTGCCACGTCTGTCATATTACCTTTAATAGCTCTATTAAAATATTTAGTGTTAAAGACATTAAAGGAAATAGACAGGAAAATAAAGTTTCAAACTTAAAAGATCGATTTTATGTATTAAAAAATATATTATTGCATTAAAAAATTTAAAACTAAGTTCTTAATATCTAAGATTCTAAAATAATAAAAAAACTCGACTTATACCGCTTGGAATTAAGCTTATTGTAGGATAATATTAATTAAAATGAGCATAGGAAACTAGATTTCATATAGTTAAGTAAAAGTAGTATAGACAGACGAAGTAACTAAACGATGTTGGGCCAAACGTTTGCCAAACATTACCAAAAGCAATAAAACAAAATATAATCAATGATAGTCAAGTAATCACATTACCGACCCAACAGTGACATTTTAACGCACGCCCAGAAATTACGCATTAATTGCGTTTGGATCATCTGACGCTGTTAGCGAGATGAATTAATTGGTATACGTCGACTGATTCGTCTTGAGCACTTTAGCCTTGAAGGTACTAGGATAGTATAGTAGTCGAGTAGCAAGTTATTTAGTAATTAAACGTGTCCGAACAGCAACATTTTTGTAGAGTAGATTAGTAAATCTTTTTCTCGGATACTTGCTACTAGCTACTCGACTAGAATACTATCCTAATGCGAAGAAAGCTTTATAATTGAAAGAAAGCGTTAGTGGTTGTAAAGACCGATAAGGATAACTGACTAAATAATGACAGGTCACTAGCGGTCTCCTGCCAATGTCAAAAGAGTGTCACAACATCTTTTTTGTACTGTAGTTGTCTTGACATGTTTTTACTAAGCAGGGTTTCAATATTTTCGGACGGACTGACCGCGATAGCGGCTCTTTCATCAGCCCAGTTGTTGTTTGACTATATAACACTAGTTGTTTCTCGCGACTTTGTCCACGTGGAATTAAAAAATATAATATTAATATGGACTTATCGAATAAAGTGTCAAATCTAAATGGATGAATTAATTTTATTATTAGTAAAATATAAGTATGTTCTCGCCTTCTACTTTAATCAAATATTTTTTAAAAGTATCAGTGATTGTTTTTAACTAGTCGTGTTATATTTCTGAATTTAACATTGCTATTAATAGGCTTCGCGGTTAATTACTTAACGCTATTCGTGGCGTGGGTCGCTTCTGATTTACGATCCTTTATTATATTACGATAAGTCACTATTTCTATGAGACCACAGATTATAACAACTGTTATGTTAAATAACTGCTATTTATACAGTGCGAATTTTATCTGTTATTTTATAGCAGTTATTTGATTGATTTATGTATTAATTATAAGATTAGTTCCGTGTTAAATTGTTTATAGGTGTTATAAAGTGATTTTAGTTATAAATACATTAAACTATCTTAATATATATAAATCTCGTGTCACGATGTTTGTCCTCAACGGACTCCTAAACCACTTAACCGATTACAATAAAATTCGCACACCATGTGCAGTTCGATCCAACTTGAGAGATAGAATAGTTTAAATCTCAAATTATAGTCGCAACTAGCGACCCGCCCCGGCTTCGCACGGGTGCAAAACTGATACTAAATACACTACAGAAAAACTGTGAACATTGTATATAACAGCCATACTAACAATAATTGAACCCGTGCGAAGCCGGGGCGGTTCACTAGTAGCATTATAAAGTTTGTTTTACACAAAGATAATTTATAGTCTTTTTCAAATGACGAAGTATTTAGTCGCGTTGTGGAATGGTCTGTCCTCGGCGGTATTTCCAAACCGCTACGACTAAAGCCTTGTACACACTAGGATAGTATTTTAGTCGAGTAGCAAGTAGCAAGTATCCGAACAAAGGATTTACTAATCTATTGTACTAAAATGTTGCTGTTCGGACACGCTTAGTTACTAAATTACTACCCTAGTGCGTAGGTTTAGGCTTAAACGAATCCGAACAGTAGTAAATGGGAGCCAGCCTATCTATTCCTTAAACCCCACAACGTATTTGCGGTTCCTCGAGTGTTGCAGATGTCCATGGGCGTCGAGGAAGAAGAAGAAAAGAAAAAGAAGATTATTCAAAGCCACCGAAGTATTCAAAGTTAATACAATTTTTATAGTTTTTTTTGTAATAATAGTTTAATAAAAATCTAAGTCCAAACCAACATGGGTTTTCTTTCTATTCTATTCCTCTGGGTTACATGAGTTCTTTTATTTTATTATACGTTTCAAGAAATCTTTGAATATTTCACATCGCCTCATAACGGTCGTATAAAATCAGTGTAACGATAAAATGCAATGCTCCTACAGTCACGTATGACTAGGGTCACCAATTTATACTACTTTTATGGACAGATTCTTTGTACAATTATTTCTAAACTTATATTATTAATATTGCATTAACATCCACTTCCAATCCATCGTAGCACGTGTTACAATTTTATTTAATGCTAGATGTTGTTCGTGACTTCGTCCGCGTATTAAAAATATAACGTTATTCGGGGATAATGTAGTTTTCTAATGGTGAAATATTTTTTGAAATTGGTCAGTTCTTGAGTTATTTCAATACATACAAAAATACAAAGCATCTCTGATTAAAATATTGGTATAGATTTAAATGTTTATACAAAAGTATTTTTTTATATGAAAGTTTTTAGAGATACTATACCTTAAAATCAAAAGAACTTTGTATGATGATAAAGCTGATATTATATTTAGGCAAATCTTTGTTCTGATTATTGGGAGAGACCTATCTTTTTATGCAGGGACATATCCTATAAAGAACGCAAATCTTGGTCACCCTATCTGGAATCCAATCGGAATCACTGCAGCTCTGTCAGCATCAAAGTTTCATACCGGGCAATGCTATGTAGTCGTATATCAATCGATGCGGTCCAATATTTAGCGCCCCTGATACCCTACAGTATGTACTCAGGCTTAAGCCTTGTACGCACTAGGATAGTATTTTAGTCGAGTAACAAGTAGCAAGTATCCGAACAAAGGATTTACTAATCTATTCCACTAAAATGTTGCTGTTCGGACACGTTTAGTTACTGAATTTCTACCCTAGTGCGTAGGTTTTTGCTTAAACGAGTAACATACGATTAAAATACTGTCCTGATGCGAACAAGGCTTTATGTTACACAATGTTATTGGTCTGTTTCCAATGAGTTTTATTACAACGTAGTAAGTATTATGATTTATAGTAAGGATTGTAAATATCAAACCATCCTACCTTTTCATAGGAAGTATTGTTGAAGCTACAAGGGATAATATATGTCGCAATCAGAAGAAGAAATTATTGTATTGTAGTTTAAATTCGAATAGCGTGTTCTATGAGTACTGACATTAATCAATCAGAAATGAGAGATCGTTACGAAAGCATTGTTTGTATTGTAAATGGGCCATGAGCCATGTATCTGAACTAATTATAATGTGATTGAGAAGTGCAGAGTGTATTCCTTGATTCCGACATCACCCAGTGCCGCCCACGAGTGATATTAACCTATAGTAATTTTGATAACGTGCCACTTGGCTCGTTATATATAAGTTTTTTCGAATAAAAATTGAAACAGAAAAACATAACTACTATAGCTCAAAAAAAAATCTTCATAAATATCGTTACAGTTAGTTAGTAGTTCGACCCATGATGACCTTCATTTTTCACAAATATCTTTGAATTTCTTTGCCGATATGTGCAGGTTGCATCACGATGTTTTCCTTCACCCTCGTGTAAATAATGTGATATGTACATATGAAAATCGAAAAACACATTGGTACATGACAGGATTCGGACTCGGGACCTGCAGTTCACAATTCAAGAGCTAAACCCCTGAGCCACCGACGCTCTTACAGGAATCATACATTAGGAATTAAAAGGCTTAATATATCCACAAGTAAAAGCTTAATGCGATAAGCCGCATTATAAGCTGGTCTTTCATTTACTTTGTTCACTTCTTACAAGAACGATAAACAAAACGCATTCATAAAATGTGTAATACACAATTCTATACTTAACATAATCATGTAGGCCCACCTTAAGCAATGGCCACCGCAAAGTCGTAAATGTCCCCGAACGTAACAATACCCAGCGTTCGGTAGGCACGCGAACTCAATGACACACTTTACGCCCAGACCACGTTCGCTATACTGCTGTTTTCTTTTGTACTTCGACTAATTCAACTTGATACTTGCATACCTCCTCCTTTTAGAAGGTGAAATAGGTAATAATTGATAAGTATAAACTTGATTAATTCCAACCATGTGGCTCAAAAGCAAATCGAATGTCATTGTGATCTCTATTAATTTTATAGTTTTAAACATTTAATGCCTACTTATATCGCAAATTTGATAGCCTATGAGATTAATATTAAATTATTTAATCCCATATATGAGTGTAGTATGTATATAAACAGGATAAAACTAGCTACTAAAGATAATTAGGTTTTAAATTGAATTGATAAAGAGATGCTAAGTTAATAAGTAGGGGCTATATTTCCGCTACTCCAACTGGCGCGTATTTTGCGTGATACATGCTAATAAAAGTTCTTTTAATTTAATCACGCTGTAAACATCTAAAGTGCGTCAAGTATCAAGATGATTTAGTTCCAGTATAAAACAGAAGAACTTATAAAAGTTATATTACAATAGGTATATTTAGGTGGTAGTGTCATATTGAGAGTTGAAGCGCCACAACACGTGGCTTAGTTATTGAGCCGCGTTTGGAACAAATTGCATTTATTTTACACGTTTTTTATTAGATTTAGATTATAACAGACTGTCGCTCGCGGCTCCGTACGAGCTGAATATAAAAAAAAAACATATATATGTTCTTCCAGGCTGTATTCTACATCTGTACCAAACACCAAGATTAGTTAAGCCCTTTCGGTGATACTTCGAAACAACTTTATCCGTCCATCGTAACTTTCGCATTTATAATATTACTAGCTATTGTTCACGACTTCGTCCGCGTGGATATAATTTTAATTTAGTGTATTGTGGCACTTTTTTGACATTGACAGGGGAGCCTACAAAGTTTTAGGGATAACAGTAGGTATACATTTCCTAACTCTTTGGAAATCCCTCAATGTTAAATTATTTAACAAAATATAAGTAAGTGATTTTCTACTTATCACGTAAATGCCCGCTATTTAAATGTATAATACACACAAATTTATAAAACGAACTAAATAAATAATCGCATGTAGGCATAACCATACCCGAGATCCTAATAAAAGCAAATTAAATTACATGGCACGCGATTTTTTCTGCAATTTAGAATTAATAAAAATGGCAAAATTACCGCGGGAAGCCTTTCCCTGATTGGTTAAAATGTGACGTTGGCAAGATGGCATTGTTAGTTCACATATTTGCCGAGTGTCATAATACCTAGTAGACTTATAGCCAAGTTTTTTTATTAAACACACAAATTTATACAAACTTAGATTAAACAATTGCATTAATATTACTTAATCCAATGATGGCCGCAATAGGCAATTCCCGTGTCGCGGGCACCGATATCAGACCTACAACACTTCCTTACACAAAAAAACAACACCAACAACAACACAAGCCGGCCGTAACCCAGAGGGGTAGACAGAGACAACGGACCTTCATTTGACACGATCCTGACACACCACTCTCGCTTCTTCTACATTTATACATCTACGCATACACGACGGTTACGCGTGCTCTTAATACCGGCCTTCTTGAGTATTCTTTAGTAATTCCTCAATTTGACCGTATTTGACTCAATTTTGACAAAAAACATCCTAATAAATCTTTTAAATACACTAACGTGCAATCAAACTCACTCATTATAAGCAGTCACTATGATTAACAAACAATCAGCGAACTGGTTTAATTAAATATCAAATTAAAACAACTTAAAACATATAACAAAAATTATATCAATTTATAAACGAAAAAGGTACAAAGCATGCTATTAATACGGCCAATTAATTACAAGTTTATAACACTGTTATCAGCAACGAGTTGGAACTTAAAAGGTTTTAAAACATTCTATATGTGAGGCGAATCCCCACAAATCACCGCAATACGACTCACGTCAGGGATTGGAATTGATTTAAATATCGCGGGTTCCGTAGTTATTTGAACTTTTAGGTTATTTATAAACTCTAATTAAGCACGTTACAAGAGGGGATAGTTGACGTAGTTGACGTAGTTGATAGATAGCGTGTTGACGAATACGTCCAGTGTCCCCTCGCCTCGGTGGATAGAGAAGCTGAGGGAAACGGGTTTAGTGGGTATGCTCGTAATCTCTTCCCCGTTAGTGGACGGGTAAGAAGGAGTCCCAAATACCCATCGTGTCTTTCCCCAAGGCACAGTGGTATGCTTAACTGCATTTCCACACAAAAAGATTGGATTGATTGAAGGATTGTTAGGATTTATCCCCCAGATAAACGACTTCTATATAGTGATTACAGCGGTTTTACACAGTTGACAAGGTCGAACGAACCAAAAGTCGGGATCCGTACTTGCCTCTAATATAATGCCGAGCAAAAGAACATAGTGTTTTATCATTTAGACAAACTAATTAGTTACTAAGCTAAGTTTTAAACAGAATGTAATAACAAATGCGTTACGCTTTACTGTTTTGAATCGCTTTTATGATAATGCGTTACAAGGAGTCTACCCAAAGTACTTTTCGATTGGCGATATCGCTAATGGAATCGACATAAATATATGAAACTGACAATAACATTCGATAAGTCATGTGTTTGTCACGTGCGTGTACGATCCATAGATTTGTGACATTCGCTATCGAATCGCTTTGTAGCGAATGTACTTTGGGTAATTCCCAGGTCTATATTTTTCTTAGACTTGAGCCAAAATCTTTCCTTGATCCTGATGTAAAGGATTCGTTTTTAAATAGATACTTAATTCTAGGTTACTAAAGGAGTGGCCTCATAAAAAAACTGCCTTCGCTACTCGATATTTTGCAAGATATTCGTTCTATTATTTGTCATTGTTGTCTATTGTTTCAATGTTTGTTAAAAAACACTTTTGTTAATGTTTTCGTATTAACAATGACGACGGAACCCAAATGGTACAAAAGTTTAAAAGGAAAAGCTCCGATAAAGGGGCAAAAAGGTAAACATTGGACACGTATTGGGCTAAATATAAATGTCTCCGACGGACATAAAGATAAGTCTTGGAATGTTAAAAGCTATTTAATATTATGTTCTGTTCAAACTTTATTATGGCCGTTGACAAGCAACACGAAAGTCCCGACTACACGATAATTTAAACATGCCAATTTAATAATATGTTCAAGGCATCATGTTAACTAAAATCCTTAAAATATTAGATTATGAGTTTAATTATGCTAGAATTCGTGTACTGTGGGTTTTCACTGTTAAACTTGTATAGTTAATATTGTCATCCCTCTCATCCTCTTTAATAAAACAGAGATAACAATTAAATACAACTATAATTGCAGTCGAAACTCATATATATTTTCGCAATATGAGTCAACAGTCCCGTACTTTCGTTGACCTGTACAAAACCACATTTTACAAGACGAAGGTATTTAAATGAAAGCGCGATAAAGCGGCTGGTATTAATGAATGTGTTGTGCGGACAGGGGACAGCGGGCAGCGGACAGCGATTAGCGGACAGCGGACAATTTCCAGCTTGCAGCGGATAGCGGACAAAGCGGAGCGGGTAGCGGACAACGGACAGCTGGCAACTTGCAGCTTGCAGCGGATAGCGGACAGTGGACAGAGGGCAGCGGACAGCGGGCAACTTGCAGCTTGCAGCGGATAGCGGACAATGGACAAAGCGGAGCGGGTAGCGGGCAGCGGACAGCGGACTGGGGACAGCGGGCAACTTGCAACTTGCAGCGGATAGCGGACAGTGGAGAAAGCGCAGTGGTTAGCGGGCAGCGGACAACTTCCAGCTTGCAGCGGATAGCGGACAGCGAACAAAGCGGAGCGGGTAGCGGGCAGCGGACAGCGGACTGGGGACAGCGGGCAGGAGCCAGACACCGTGCAGCGGAAGCGGACAACACACATTTAAGACACCCACATGACAGCGGAAGATTAAAGCAGTCTTAATATTCGGCGTAAGATATCTATGTTTAATAATTTAAATCGACTGACAAAGCAACACAAAGTAAACCTAGTTAGAGTTTAGAGCCTAAATTAATAGTAAAAAGGATTGGTCTAAAATAATATAACACGTAAGATGAACCTTGCAAAATACAGAAAATTAAAAAAATACAATTCTATAGAAAGGAAATAAATTATCTAAGCCTAAAGATATATATTTTTTATTTTAAAACATCAATATGATAGATTATGAAACAATTAAATACATTAATAATCATTTATTCATTTTAAAAATACATTAAGAAATCTTATCTTTAAATCAATAAGTGATTTTTTATAATAAGCATTTTTCTCATTAAAATGTCAACTATTTTATAAACTTTTGCGATTTGTGACAGAAAAATCTAATAAATAATTTTAAAAACATACTATTGTAGGTATAAATAATTTGATTAGTTTGTATCGAAAACCTTTAATTCGAATATTAATAAAGAACTACACATATCGCAAATAATTAAACCAAAAACCAACAATATCATGTCTTAAAATAAACAACGAAGAAATCCGTTGAATAAAAACAAATACAAATCTGTCATTATAATCTTAAAAGCACCCATTTTTATTTGGTCCCCTTATTATTAAGATATGGACACACTAAGGTGCTTGTAAAACAATTGTATCACAATTCGCGGTGTGAACGCATGTTTATCAGCAAGTCGGCGAGCAACCATATAGTTATAAATCGTTGACTCGTCGCGGAATAAAGTCGTCACGATATCGTATCGGGATCGTCGCGGCCCACGGGCCGTCGCGAGCGCGCGATATATGAGCGAAGAATACGAACTAAAGACGTTGACACACGAACCAAGGATTATAGTACTAGTAAAAATAGTTAGAAATGAGAATCAGCGTTATTACTGTTGTACTTTCTACGTTTGGTACATTCATATAATGTATTCCAAAAATACAGAACATCCTTGTTCCTGTTCCTTCTTATGATATTTGGTAAAATAAGACCCCTGGTCTATCTTATTTAGTAGTAGTAAGTTCGACACACGATGGGCTCCAATTTCCGCAACTCCACGACTAGCGCGTATTTTGCGTGACTTTACACATATCTTTCAACTTCTTCACCGATATGTGCAGTTTGCATCACGATGTTTTCTTTCACCGTAAGAGCGTCGGGTAAATATGTACATATGAAAATCGAAAAACACATTAGTACATGGCGGGATTCGAACTCGGGACCAACAGTGTACAAGTCAAGAGCTAAACCTCTGAGCCACCAACGCTTCCATAACTTCAGCTAAACAAGAGCACATTTTGAAAGATATTACCTCAAGTGTGAACACATGTTTCTCGAAGTCAAGTGTGATTCAGTCACGAGGCAGTTTGAGTTCGAGGCATCTGTTATCTCGCAAATAAAATGTGCACCGCACTATTGCTGTGACTTGAGCGCCTCAGACAATACCTTCGTACCTTTTGTGGCTACACTTTGAAATGTCTTTTTTTATTCAACTGATAGATTTGTTTTGATATTTGATAGCTACGAGAAAATTTAGGAGATTTTGTTGCACATGGCGCTTAGAAACTAAAATCATTAATTTACATAGCATTAGCTGCGAATCGCCTTACTTACGAGTACTTACTCACTTTTTTATATTACAAAAAGGCAAACGGGCAAGCGGTCACCTGGATTCGCTGAAAAAGCGTAGCGACCGCTGCCCATAGACATATGCAATTGCAGATTCGTTGCCTACCCTTAATCTACGGAGGAGGAGACGCACAGCAAGAGGATAATATCTCTTCCTATGCGCTCCCCCGCCAATCCACTTCCCCTTCCCATCACGTCCTAATAAGAAAATATAAGGATAGGAAGGGTAAGTAGACTAAAAGTAGGCTTCCATCACCACAATCATCAGACGAAACACGGAATTAATTGGTTCCATTTCACGCCTGTCCTCTGTGTGGTCGTGGTATGTCACCGGGCGAGCCGCCCAATTCGTGCGAAGATGTTAAAGCGGGCTCTACCACTTACTTACCTACTTACATACTCCTTACTTAGGTCGTTGCACCAGCAACGGATCTTGGCCACCGTCACAAGAGAACGCCACCGTCGCCTGTCCTGCGCTGTCTCCTGCCAGTCGTTCGCTTGTAGCTTAAGCAGGTCCAGCTCCACAGCGTCTCCCCGTGTACGAATTGCCTAAGAATATAAATTCGTGTCTTTAATATGCCTATAATTTTTTTGAGATTTTTTTTATTTAATACTAGCGACCCGCCCCGGTATCGCACGGGTGCAATTGTTATTAGTATGGCTGTTATAATCAACGTTTATAGTTTTACTGTTGTGTATTTAGTATCAGCATTGTACCCGGCCGAAGCCGGGGCGGGTCGCTAGTGTATTATAAATAAAAACCTTCCTTATTAATCACTCTATCTATTAAAAAAATGCATCAAAATCCGTTGTGTAGTTTTAAAGATTCAAGCATAAATAGGGACAAACATAAAAAGCGTTATTGTTTTATATAATAGTGTAGATGCCATTTAAAATCAATTAATTTTTATTTGATTTGTGATTCTATTATCTAAAAACTAAAAGTTGTATTGCCTATTTTTTTTACATTTGGCCAAAGAGATATTATACATAGAGGGAGCACTCCATACTAATTTGACGTTAAAAAGCGTGCCAAGAAGAAATTATTAAAAAAAAAAAACTTGCCAGTATCATGAAAAAATTTCCCAAGTTTGGGAAATTGTGTATTTTTTTAAATTTTTAAAATAAACAGTAGAATAAACTAAAACATTCATTAAAACGTAAAATTATCGTTTTTAATTATTATTATTTTATTTAAAACAATTTAAATACAAACAATTTTTAACAAAGACTATTTTTGTTTTATGGTTCTTATACATTTTTAATTAGCGTTTTAAAAATGTATCTGTTAATAACAATATTAAACTTTATAAACTCTTTTCTCAAATTTAAATAAAATTTAAATTTGAGAAAAGAGGTTACATTCGGTCGACTTATATGTCGGCAAATGTAATTTAGAGGTTAACACTCCCTACGTTTGACCTCCGGAGGTCAAAGAAAATGCCTCACTTTTAGGCTTCGAGTGTTCCATCTACAGTATAATATATCTTTGCATTTGGCGTTAATTTGAAATATCTTTAAGGAATTAATTATTGTTGTTATGACATACAAGGCCAGTATATTATTTTTTAATGATAATTTAAGCGTCGGTGGCTCAGTGGTCTAGCTCGTGACTTGTGAACAGCAGGTCCCGAGTTCGAATCCCGCCATGTACCAATGTGTTTTTCGCTTTTCGAATTTCATATGTACATATTTACCCGACGCTCTTACGGTGAAGGAAAACATCGTGATGCAACCTGCACATATCGGCGAAGAAATTCAAAGATATGTGTGAAGTCGACCAACCCGCACTTGGCCAGCGTGGTTGACTATGGCCTAGGCACCCCTTAGGGGGTAGGCTCCGTGCCCCTCGGTGGGGACTATAGTGAGCTGGTGATGATGATAATTTAAAGTTCAAAAATAACATTGAAGAAATTCTTAATCAATAACTGATACTGTGTCCCGTTTCCTACAAAAAAGGAATAAAATGTCTTTATTATTTTGTATTTCTCCTTTAAAATTACGTCTGACGTTAACTTTTTTTTAATTTCAGCCAGCATCATTCTAAATTTAAAACGAACTCAAACTTTTCAATTCAGTCCAACGGTCTATTAAAAATTGCTTGACCAAATTATTCAGGCGCCTCCTGGCGGGTCATTAATAAAAAGTGAAAAAGCTCAACCGGGGAGCTTTAAAATGTAGCAAAAGCTCCGCGGTGCAAAATCAAAAGTCATTAACGTCCAATAAGTTAAAAAGTTAAGCGGCGGGCAAATAATAAATCATTTTTTATTTCATCTCCGTACCAATTTTTCTGAGTCTCTCTTTTTTCATCAATTTAACACGAACAAAAAGTGGCACTCAATTGTGAGCTTTATATCCCTGACGTGTTCTTTTTTTTTTACAACTGGCAATCCGTTTAATAATTGTGTCCAATGAGCGCGGCCGTACGCTGCCCGCGCACCGCCCCGCCTCCCCATTGGCGGAGCGGACGCAGATTGTGCGATGGCGGGAAACGGATTTAACTTAAGGGCATCTCATTCTTGCGATAGTTGCGTACTAATTTGAGTGGTTTAATATCGATGTTACATTAAAATCTAACTTATAACGAAATAACTACCCAATGTATAATTTCCGAAAGTCAAAAGTTTCAGTTAGTAATGTTGCCATTTTGAGAAAAATATTTCCCACACTTCGATGCAAATGGCATTTTTTTATTCTATTTATAACAACAAACAACATAACATATTTGGAATTACCATTGCACGTTCTCCTCTTTAACTTTACAGAATTCTTAACTGCCAGTCTTCATTTATCAATTTAAAATTCTACAACAGCATTAGACGGGGCGGAACATGGCGGTGAGGGAAGTCCATGGGGAGTTCAATTTTTATTCTCCAAATCATCTAGTTCATCCTCAAATCCATCCTATTGACTTGATTTTAGGTGTCTTTTAGCGACGATCACTAAATTAGCAAACATGCTTCATACTACAATAATATTATAAAGGCGAAAATCTAGATGGATGTTTGTTTGAAGGTACCTTCAAAATGGCTGAAAGGATCTCGACGAAATTTTGCATATATTTAGAACATAGTGTGGAAGAACACATTAACTTGCCTAATTAAGTCGGATAGGGTCGCGGCCGCTAGTCTATATTTAAATCTATCGACAGTTTAAGATCACATCACTAAAGTTAATTGAGACGGACCGCATAAAGTTTAGCGGAGGTATATCGTGTCTCGACGCTCGAGTTTAATTTGAGATACAATTTCAACAAACTGTCTCTCCTTTGTTCGATCGTGACCGCATTTATTTTTTTATTTTTGAACTACTAAACTTGATTAGTTGTATTTTTTCTAATTTAAATATTAAAAATAAACATGAATTCGAATTCTAAAATACTTCTTACCAATCTATACTAATTATAAAGAGATAAACTTGGTATTTTTATATTTTTGTATGTATTGAAATAACTCAAGAATTACTTGGCTGATTGCAAAAATTCTTTCACCATTAGAAAGCTACTTTATCCCCAAGTAACATAGGCTATAGTTTTTAATTCAACGCGGACGAATTCGCGAACAACAGCTACTTTTAAATACGAATGATTTGGATGGATGTATGAATTGTTACTACTTATGTAACTATAGAACGAAGAAATTTATTGATCGGTCAAAGAAATTTTAAACGAAATATGACAGACAACGTCGCGGTCGCTAGCTAAGATTCGGTTCCTATAACTTATTTTATTTTAATTACGACCTTTTTATAAACGTATTTTAATCTCCCTTACCCTTGACATTGTCCGTTACCCCTTAAATAATTTAGATCAAGGAAATTCAGAGACAAATCAAGGCCCAATAAGAGAGCCATTATCTTTTACAAATCGGACTTATTAAAAAAATCAGATATAAAAAAAGTTTTTGTTTTGGTCAGTGTAGACCTACTTTCTGTATCTATTTGAACCAACAAGCCTTGTGAGGGTTTTCAATTATTCGTGCCGTTATGTTTCCATAAATACATACACAACTCGAAGCTTAATATCAACATAATTGCGCTTGTTACAAAATGATACATGAATTACAAATTACCTGGACATCACTAAACTGTATTGTTATGCGATTATGTAACCTAAGCGGTTAAGATTAGAGTATAATTTGTATAAACGTTTGTAGCAAATGACACGATCGTGAAACAGATTAAATATGTCTCCAATTTTGTTGTAATGACAGGCTGTTGTTGATGAGTGAATGCGTTTAGAATTGGATTGGATGGGAATGAAACAAAAAGTTATTAAATGTAAGCTTTCAACGTTTTCATATTTTTTTTACATATTCAGGGATAGCTATTATGGCTGTTAAATTTTCCTAGATTTAGTTTAGAATATGACCTCTGCTCTCGCATATATAAAATCTATAAAAAAATATTTTTACAAGCTGTAATTTTTTTGCACAGTAGCATGGGTTATGAAGTAGCAATAAGCAACAAGATGTGTTTTTCATCAAATGAGTCTTCCTAAATTATTTGGTCATTGCCATCTTTCGGCAAGAAGATGTACATGTACATATAGCTTTTTGTCGCTAGATGGCATACTTTTCGGTTGAGTTTTTCAAATCCTTAAACTTATTAATTCTTGACATCTATAAAACTTTATCTTAAGCTTTTTTTTAAACGAGATAATTTTAAAAGACTTAATTTACCCATGCTTCTGTATTTTCAAGAGAATGTGTTTTCTTAACTCAAATAATTTCAAGATATTTCATGAGATGGCGCTTTTATAAACAAGGTGTTTCTTAAAAGTACAAGCGATTTTTAGTAACCTAAAATTAACTAATTCTCTTTTTTTATTTTAGATTGCTAGCATTTATAATGGACTTACATCTGGAAGGTTTATTAGATCTTGATTGGAGTAAACTTTAACTCTTATTATTTTTTCTGTTATGTATCTTTTTTAAAAAGAAACTTGTATGAAGCTCATATAATTTAACGAGATAATGGGAAGGTCTAACGGATAAGATTTGGGTAGGGATGTATAGAAAGGTCTTAAGGTTTTATCTGACACAATTTCAAGTAATAAAGTTCTTTTGAATCCGCAAATATTTTTATTTATACAATTTGAATTTAAGTTAACAATTTATAACAGTATGAAAAGAAATCTTGAGCAAGATAAATATTTTACACAATTTATTTTTGTCGAAAATAAAACTAAATTTTCTTTAACATTTCACAAAGTCCGATTTATCGTCCATGATCTATTTAAAAATAGCTTTTTACTCAGAATCGTCTCACTGAAATACTTCAAAGAGAGTTTCTTGACTTGGTTCTGTTTTGTACCGTGTAGATGGCGCCTCTTGATCGTTGTGGTAGTCGCAGGGAGCGTAAAACTGGAAAAATATTAGACAAATTACTAAATCACGCATAACTGTTTTGATATCTTTCTAACTAACTAAGATTTACGTAGCCAATGTTTATATTCCGACTTTTTTTACTCCTTTACCTATTTTATATTAAACTAGCTGTTGCTCGCGACTTCTTAAGCTTGGAATTAAAAAATATATCCTATGTTACTCGGGGACAATGTAGCCTTCTTACGGTGAAAGTTTTTTTTAAATCGGCCCAGTAGTTCTTGAGGTATTTCAATACATACAAAAATATAAAAATACATATCTTACGTCTTTATAATATTAGTATTGATTATACATTTTTAATTAATATCTCTTACGCTTAGATTTAAATATCTTACTTTTTCATTGAAAGGTTTCCCTTCAAGCAGATACTTGAGTTTGATCAACTGGCAAGGGCTCAAGATGCGTTCCAACACTTCGTTCCTGTTACCATCTCGTTTGCCATTAGTCCAACCTCTGGAGTACTGGAACGTCTGTGCTGTGACTGCACATACAGTCATGAACATAAGCAGCATCGTCATGTTCGTCATCATTGTGAGACCTGAAAATAAATTATGTAGAAATAGAAACTAATTCAACGCCTAATTGTAGTGCATTTTCCCTTCCTATCCTATTCTTATAAGGAAATGACTAGAGGGATGTATATAAAGAGGAATTAATCTTTTGCTGTGCGTCTCCTCTGTAGATTAAGGGTAGGCAACGCATCTGCAATTCCAGATGTCTATGGGCAGCCGTCGCTTCGCTATTTCAGCGAATCCAGGTGGCCACTTGCTCGTTTCCCACTTTATAATATAAAAAAAAACTTGTAGGAGACGTTGTAATTTTGACACGCTAATAACAAAAAACAAGACATCAACTAAAATAATTAAAAAAGAAGAATAAGTAAATTTTTTTCCTACGGATAGGGCCTTTGCTCAGCAGTGTGCTTATTAAAATAAAGCCTTGTACGCACTAGGATAGTATTTTAGTCGAGTAGCAAGTAGCAAGTATCTGAACAAAGGATTTACTGATCTATTCGACTAAAATGATGCTGTTCGGACACGTTTAATTACTAAATTACTACCTTAGTGTCCAGATTTAGGCTTAAACGAGTCCGAACAGTGGTAAATCCTTTGTTCGGTTAAATGCTACTTGCTACTCGACTAAAATACTGTCTTGGTGCGAACAAGGCAAGCGCTGATTTTCTGCAAACGCCATTCATCAGTGCGTTGGTTACAGCGGTGTATAAGAAATTGTGCAGATAATTCTTTCAATATTAGTATTTGTCCTTCGTTTTTGACTGGCAAAAACAAGATATAACTAACAATAAAATATCGAAATATATCAATAAGTGAACTAAAGGGATAATATTACATGCCGCTTATCGTTAACATTCGAAGTCTCAAATAACAAAGTCATTTTTAGTCGTGACTTTTCCTCAGTTCCGGTGTAACGAGGCTCGTATTAGTTTACAATGTGGGCGATGTAAACATTGTTTTTGTTTTACATTGAGTTTCCACTACCGAAAACATACATAGGCCCTTCGTATACAAGGCAAATCTGCGATTATAATATCAAGTGGCTTACGCAATAGTGCCATGTGTTGACGACGCGTACATGTACGAACTTCTATGAGTTTCTATTATCTATAAGTTGCTTAGAAACTAAAGTTGCAGATTTATATAGCTTTGTGTGCGAAGGTTGTTGAGGCAAAGATCAACACAATCCGCTTTATTCCGAAACAAAAATCAGCGTTATTACTGTTGTACTTTCTACGTTTGGTACTTGTACATTCATAAAATTTATTTCAATATACTGAACATCCTTGTTCCCTGGTACTTCTTATGATACATAGTTTGGTCTAATGAGAGCCCTGGTCTATACATTTTTTCTGAATAAGGGGGTTCGTGTCTACGCGATCTGAACTTTTAAGCCAGCTCAGAGCTGATCTACAAATAGTTCAACAGTAGCAAATGGTCAAATATATGTTTTTAAATGCCATTTTAAAATAAACGCATTGATTTTATAAGTGTCTCTTTGTTAAGAAAGAATTTAATCTAAAAATCTAGACTAATATTATGAAGAGAGAAACTTTGTATTTTTGTATGTATTGAAAAAACTGAAGAACTACTGGGCCGAATTCAAAAATTCTTTCACCATTAGAAAGCTACATTATCCCCGAGTAGCGAAGGCTATATTATTTAATTACACGCAGACGAAGTCGAGCACAACAGCTAGTATACTAATATTTAAAGAAGAATCTAAAAATAAAATGTTAGATTAAATGGAAATGATTACAGGGCTTTCAGTAAATCGAGAAGTTAATTATTAACCGTCCCGTCACGGGTTTGTTTAAACGGAAATAATTATTCAATCATTATTGTAGTTAATTTTACAGATTATAATAATTTTATTTAACTTGTGTTTTGTGCAAGTTATGACAATATAGATTACTAGCTTTTGTGCGCGACTTCGTCTGCGTGGAATTAAATATTATAGCCTATGTTACTCGGAGATAATGTAGCTTTCTAATGGTGAAAGATTTTTTGTAATCGGCCCAGTAGTTCTTAAGTTATTTCAATACATACAAAAATCTAAGTTTCTCTCTTTATAATATTAGTATCGATAAAAAATTCTACAAAAAAAAAATAGTTGTTTTGTTTCTAAATTTGAATATCTTAAAAATAAAAAGATTAAAAAAAAAGTTATGTAAATAAAATAACATATGCAGTGGCCTTTGTTCTAAGTTTTTTTAGTTTAATAAAAAATCCTTTGAAACGAATTTAAAATACAACTCTTACAAAAAAAAACTATTAACACAACTATTGATATCTTAAATTAATTAAACAAATATGAGTTATCTAGACTGTACCTATTTGAAAAAAAAAGTCTAAAAACTACTTACTGGGCCTAATAATCAATCATCGCTATATATACTTAAAAATATTATTACTTACCAAGAATATCCAGTATAACCCAATAATGTATTATTTTAATTTTAAATATACAAATAGTTCAATTTAAAATAAACAGAAGAAGATTTTTCACAACACTCTCTTCTGAGGGATGAAAGTTGACTACGTCGCTTGTAACTAAATTCAACCCCTTTTATACGCCAGGGGCGCTATACAGTGATCCCGTCTTCTAATTAAATACATCGAAAATTAATAGATACGATAATTATATGTTTAACATAATAATTATCATACATGTGTCACATATAAACAAATTACATCAAAGATCAAAATTAATTTTAACTGTTGAAGAAAATTGTTAATCGCATTTTGTTAGACAAAAAACTAGTGAATAGTTTTTAATTTTGAAAATGGGACATAATAACACACAATACCTTTTGAATGAATTTTTTTTTTTAAATCGGACAACCAGGAGCAGAGTTATAGGCGAACAAAAAAAATAACCAAAAAAATATATACAGACGAACTCAAAACCTCCTTCTTTTGTGAAGTCGGTTAAAAAAATCTATTTGAGAATATATAAAATAATGCTTTTGTTCTATAAAAACATCCGTAGACTACACGGCTTGACAGTTACAGTTAATTTTTTAAGCTAACTCCTAGAAGGTTCATGGTTGCAGACGTTTCTAAAAGGACAGTCACTTGTTTTTTACTTATAGGCAAAGACGCATGTGTTGATAAGTGACCAATTTTGTCAGTACACATTTGTAACAAAATGTTCCTATATGGTTGATGAGTTCAACACTGGTTTATGAACCAGTATGAACCAGTTGAACAATAAATAGGTTAACTATATAGCATCCCTTAACCTATTCATTTCGATCCCCCTATAGTTTATAGTCACCCGTAAAAATAATTTTAACGCTATATTTCTTAATACTTTGTAGGTTACCAGTTTATATTTTATTAAAGAGTCATATTATCAAAATAGTGCAAGTTATTAAAATTGCAATAAACGGTGCGAGGTTTTTATGACGCTATTATAGCACGCCCCCCGGACCTGCCGTCTACAACGTGCAACGCAGCCTAGTGCCACCTAAACGATAAACTAAGTTTAACATTTAAATAATTTTAATTAAAAAAACCTCTAATTGATATTTTACAGATATTGACATTTAATTGGTATAGTTAGAAATCCCTGATTTTACCTAGTTCAACGTGATTATTAAATATTTTATCTGCCCATTTCGATCATTTTACAAAAATGGTGTTTCAATTAATAACTTAAGCTTTTCTTAACAGTGCCATAACTACAGTAGTTAAAGACAAAACTCGTTCGTATGTTTATTTTTCTATGCTTAATGAAGTTACAATAATTCTTTCCTCAATGGTACACAGCGAGTGTAATTTACCTTCTCTTAGGTTTCTAGTACTTCTAAAAACGTCGTATGACGATACGTCTCAAGTAGCTATTTATAAGTCTTTTTTAAGCTATTATGTTAAATTATATGATTAAGTGCTAAGCCTGATTAAAATAGTCATTCTACTATTTTAAAATTATATAACGAAAAATCAAGTTCTTAACGGATAGTTAGAATTTAACCGGAAACTGTGTCACAGATTTTGCATATTGCGTTTTAACCGCGAAATTTCTCGTCGCAACGTGCATTGACCCATTCCTATCCCTTATATTAGGGCACGACAGAAACCCTAGCGATTCCAAACTAATTAGTTCCTTTAAATCATAGGTTACCTACGTTGCCACAATCATAGGTTGGCTACGAATGTTGTAAAATTATTTCAATGCAATTGCAACAAAGTTCAAATTCGACTATTGCATTTTTGATTGTCATTTATAATTTTTTTTAATAATATTCTTAACTTTACGTGTTTATAATTAAGTTAAGGTAATGTGCGCAGTCGGTTTTTTAATCTAAAAAATAAAAAGAAATGAAAATTAAGTCAGAATAGCGTTTTTACATTAAGTTAGTGTTTAATATCGTAAATCTCATTTATTTATATAATTAACAATAACTCGGAAGTTGTCTAGTATGTTTCCATGTAAGCCATAATAAATATTAAAATTGATTTTTACAGGCTTTTTAATTTGGCTCTCCTCGGCTTTCCTCCGCTGTTACTAAAGATAAAACAATTTTCCTAAAAATAAGGTAAGCTCATGGGATACGAACTCTCGTCAATAGATGGCACTAAAGAACGATTGTAAATGTTATAAATTCTGACGAAAGATGGCAGCACCACAGGTCACAGAAATATAATCGGAGAAAACGTCTAAGAATTCACTAGTTTAATATTGTTGGCTTTCGTTATTATTAATGGATATAAAAATTATATTTACAATTTATTTATGTATTTTTTTTATATTCGTGTCTGTGTCCAATATTATCATTCAGCTGATGTTCGCAGCAAAAATGATCGAATGAGTTATTGAGAGACTTATCAAAATAGCCATTCATTTTATCAGCTCATTCATTCATAAACGTGAACGCGAATCGTGGAAACATGTCCGCCATTTGTGTTGTTTGACGTAAATATTGGCCAAAATATCGCTGTGATTGCAAATAAATTGTGTTTTCTCAGTGCTAAGTTGGTTTTATAATGTGTGTGTGATTGTGCTGTGATCTGTTCATATGAGGCTGCTATATAAAACTGGTCCGATGGATTCTCTCAGAAAATGGTTCCGCAAACCAAAGGTATGTCAAAATAACTTAGTTATTTTATTCTTTTAAAGTTTTAATTTACATCTTTAAACTATATTTTGGCTATTCCAGCATTGTTATTTCTCTTTAAATATTTCACTGGGTAAATATTAAGTTTTATAACGGTACTCTTTTAACTAGATGCCAGAATTACTCATTCTTTGTTGTCACAATACTTTCCGAATGTTTCTATTTATTTTAGTCCACTTGCCATTGTCTCGATTGTTTTTAAGATTAAATAATTACGAACAGTTCGATAATTGTACTTTGGTTATTTAAAGTGCTATGTAATTTGTTAGTTTTTATTTCTCAAAACTATAATGATAAGCAAATGAATGTAAAAGAATTTGTTTAAAATAAAGTGGTGGTATTTTAAAATGCGTAGTTTGTCGTGACCTAACTTTTTTTGTCATTTGAATGTAAACAAAGTGACCGATTTGTTAATGATCAAAAAACTGGTTTTGTTTTTAAAAACCTTGATTTATGTGTTGTTAGTTTTGTTCCAAAATGAATATTAACTTACCAAACTTAATTTTATTAAAATATGTATTTTACATATCGGCTGCAGGTGTAGCTATATTTTACTACTTATGATATCAAGGCTGATAAACCTTTACATATCTATGTGCCATTTTATTACATAAATATTTTTATAAAGCCCTTAAATATATGAAATAATAATATTTCTTAACTAATAAGTCCAATGAGCCAATGCTTCTCATTTCGGACTGTTCGTAGTATAAATGTGACCAGTTATTGGCCTTAAGTATTATTTCACATGACATTTCTACCCTATCATTAAACCTATACCCCCTTATTCCGAAAAAATGTATAAAATATTGCAATAAACGAAAACCGATAAGTCGTCAATTATACAATACTGGAGGACACTCGGAACTAAATAAGATAGACCAGGGGTCTCATTGGACCAAATTATGTATCATAAGAAGTACCAGGGACAAGGATGTTCTGTATTTTGGAATACATTTTATGAATGTGCCAGTATCAAACATAGAAAGTACAATAGTAATAATGTTGATTCTCGTTTCGGAATAAAGTAGAAGAATAAATTGTATAAATTATGAAGTACTTCCATTACAGTTGAAAAACGTGTAACCTCTATAAGAAAGTATAATATATGCAGTCCCTTGGACATATGCTTATCCATGTTTGACTGTATTTTCTTCTTAATGCAACAGGTTGTGTTTAAAATCTTTTATACTATAATAAACTATAGTTTTCTTTTGATAGATATAAAATAAAATCCTTTACAATTGATATAAATATTAATTATTAAGCATAAGTATGGAAATAAACAGTTAAGTCATAGATTACATATCTTTGTTGTTATGATAACGAATTCTTATCTAATAACTGTACTTATAAATAGAACATAAATTAGTTTGTTTTGTTTTTTATTAATTCACTAGCTGTTTTCATGCAGCTTTATCTGAATAAAATTTCATAAAACCGAGAATAATGTTCTAAAACATTAAATTGAAATACCATACCTCTTAAGAGCTTTCCGAAGAAGGTATTTTTAATTTTAAGATTTTGTACAAAAACAAATTGATTGAAATTAGGTTCTTCACTTGCTATTGTAATACTTATGTCAAATTTAAAGCTTCACGAGTTATAAATGAAAAAAATGGATTAAAACGATGGTTCAAGATTGGTTATTAAGTTTGGCCCTAAGGGTTTTATAAGTGAACTTTTTATAACAATAATGTTCCGGACAGCCCTTAGCACAGAATGTGCTTGGAGGACCAAGAAACAACATCCCATGTTGTACGGCATTACCCGGTGGTGCTCGATACAGGGTAAAACACCTCGGTTTACCGAGAGCACTCCCTGAGTTCACCAATAAGCTCAAGGGGGGGGGGGAGATTCTTCGGAGAGATGGGCTGGGTTGACTCCAAGCCCTGCTCACACGCAAAATACGCGCCGGTCGTAGAGTTGTAGAAATAGAAGTCCATACAACTAACTAATGTTATTTATCTTATTTGCAAATATTATTTTGTCAACCATAATCTTAATTTAAATTGATAAATAATAAATGTTAATATATAAAAGGTAATTTTTGTACATTTATTGAAGCAATAAACTTTTCACAGTACTGTTTGTAGAAAAATAATGAAACAATTAAGAAAGAAAAAGTAATTATTTTTTTTATTGTAAAGATGATTTATTATTGTATAGAAATTATTCATGTGTAAAGTAAATTATTTCTATTAGATGTTGGCACAGGACAGAGAGGGTTAGACAGGACTCCACTGATAAGCTTGAAAACCTTAAAGAAGTTGGTCATATGTCTTATAAGTACCAAAAATGTTGTAAAAAAAGGCAAATATATTTTGGAGTCTGATTGTAATGATTTCATTCTTTGACAATTTTTTTTTATTATTTTTTTAATACAAAATGAGTGTGGTAAAAGTTCTTGATCTCTGCATACCCATCTCAACTATATGCGTTATATTTATCATATTAAGCGAAGATAACCTCATTTATTTTACATTAAAAATATCGCGCTTAGTTTTTAAGAGCGTGTGATTTATCTATTATTGTATTTTATCGCCTTATCGTCCTCAGCTATCTCCGTCCCTTTCCGACTCACGCCTGCGGTGTACTTCCGTCTCGCTCGATCACTTTCACTTTTTTACCGCTTTCCCAATGAGCAGTGAAACTCGGCCGTTCTGCCAAATGTTCGCGAATGTTGCCAAAGTCTTAATAATTTGGTTATATGCATGATTAAACACTTTTGTAGAAGTTTTCAATACATTTGTAAAAATATAAGTAAACTATTGGCTTTTAGTATGGGCTTACAACTTTGTTTTTAGTATATCTATACTAATATTATAAAGAGAGAAACTTTGTATTTTTGTTTGTATTGAAATAACTCAAGAGCTACTTGGCCGATTTCAAAAATTCTTTCACCATTAGAAAGCTACATTATCTCCGAGTAACATAGGCTACATTATTTAATTCCACGGGGACGAAGTCGCGCACAACAGCTAGTAGTTTAATATAACATTCAAACCATAAATAGCGGGAGTCCAAGTGACCGTGATATTTGTTTCGCCTATAGGGGTTTCTCTCTAATCCGAGTTTCACGGTTATGGAGGTACCTCGTTGTGACCATAGAATGACACTCCCTTTTAGAGGTTTCCCGCTTATCCAAGTTCGTGTTTATTGTAAGTTTTTTTAGAACTAGTATAGTAGTCTATACTATTATTATAAAAAGAGAAACTTTGTATTTTTGTATGTACCTATTAAAATAACTCAAGAAATATGGGGCCGATTTCAAAAATTCTTTCACATTATTTAGCTTCATTATCCCCGAGTAACATAGGCTGCGACGAAGTCGCGCACAACAGCTAGTTTATTTATAAAAAAATGTTTAGTTTAGACTAGGATCTATTGTGAGATAAGAGAAATGAATTTACAAAAATACCAACTGTAGGTACTTAAAAGTTTTAGTTCTCAAGATTGTGCTATAGTCATGCACTCATAGTAACATAGCTTAGTGTCGAGTCCTGAAGCAGATTCAAATTAGCAAATTGTTGGTTTCCCTTCTATCACAATGGATGCAGTTTGCTCCGTGATTGTATGAACATATGTATAATGTATGCTTCATGTGTGCACATATGATATAGGGAATATGCTCCTTGAAATGTATATTATAAATTAAAACTATTGCTATTGTTATATCAGGAACTAAATGGAAAGTGTACTAGAAAAAAGTGTCTGTGCCAATTGCTGTAGGTAAATCCAGTATCTTCTTTCATAAATCTCTAAAAATAAGCAAATAATTTGTTTCTCTTTACGAATATTTCGTTGTGGCTACGGTTTGCAATCCCGCACTGCGGGATATCGCGCTATTTTAGGCCTTGCGGGATCCGCATGTGGAGTTTGAAAACATTATCCGGTGAAAACATTTTCAAATTACAAGTTTTAATACAGCGGGATTTGAAACAATGCGGGATTGCAATCCCTAGTTGTGACTTAATAATAATGGATTTAAGGTGTTATTTATATTAGTTACCACACATAAGATTAGAGGCACTTTCCTTATGCGTTGTTATTTCTGTATAACCCAATTTGGTGAACTATCACTATGTATATTTTGCCTTGATTGTATGTGTATGTTATTTGATTACATATTAATTTGATGTCGCCTCTGTGGGCGTTGTCATTGGCCTATCGAAATTACGTCTGGCAACATTTGATTGATGTTGCCCTATTAACCGATTTCGAGGAGTGACGTCACAAGCAATCAGTAATATGTTAGACTAGCGGGGCATATCACGAAAAATTGTTATAACGTATTTCTAACATCGTCCACAAATACTTATTAGATTTGTGCGAGAATAGAACCTACGCCGAGAATACTTTCTGGCAAATATTCGTGTTAGGCCCTTTGTGCATTAGACCAGTTGAGCGGACGATTTACCAAATCTATACTAATATTATAAAGAGAGAACTACTGGGCCGTTTTTAAAAAAATCTTTCACTATTACAGAGCTACATTGTCCCCGAGTAACATAGGCTATATTATTTAATTCCACGCGGGCGAAGTCGCGCACAACAGCTAGTTACTATTACGCCTCGGATAGCTCGATCAGAAAATAAATTGAAAAACACTGTCGACGTAAAAGTATAAATTGAAAAAATAACGACAGATTCATTAGTTTAATCGTTCTTCTTGTCTGAGAAGTTAGCTTTTAACCACTACAATAAACTAAGAGAGAGACAAAATGATACGTTTAGCAAAGTATGATAGAGATAGAACGTGTCTCTCAGCTCTCACGTTAGTTTTTATTGCTAACTTCAAAGCAATGATATATTATAGTAAGTATTGTACAATCGATGCATTATCAGTCATGTTTATTGAATTAAAGTTGTTAAGATACTGTTTGTTTATAACAAAATGGAAATATACCGTACGTATCGGTTGTAAAACTTGGTGCTGATTGTAACACGTAATATATAATTTTATAAGATTAAAAAAAAATTAAAGATGTGTACAGACGCTCAGTTTAAACTGAACAGTTCGACTGCGCAGTTAAACTGAACGTTTGTAGCCGGCTTAATACACTGGGAACTACAAGTAATTTTTGACAATTAGAAGGAATTAAAAAGACTAGATATAAAACAAAAACTTCAGGGCTTTTATTTTGTACAGCTCCATAGAATTATTGGCGCCTTTTTTTATAAAAACGTTTCTTTTAATTTATCCTTAGTTCTTGAACATTACAATAACTACGACCTTCAAATGGAAAATGTGCGACCCAACGAAGATAGATAAATTTACTGCATGCAAAAATAGACTTAATAGACACAATGAGACTTGGAAATATGATTTTTAATTGCTTGTAGTTAATAATTGCGGTTCTTTTGCTAGAGTGATTGGTTGCATTTAATCAAGTCATTGGTAATTAACGCGCGTGATTCATAGGAATTGTAATGTCACACTTCGATACAATTGTTTTAATTAATATTGCACTTTGATTGCATGTGGCGACCACTTTAATAAAGCGGACTTTATATCGTATACCTTTTATAACAGTGGTAGAGCCCGTTTCAACATCTTGTTTCAATTGTCCGGCTCGCCCGGTGAAATACCACGACCACACAAGACAGGCGTCAAATGGAAGCAATTCCGTTTTTCGTTTGATGAATGTGGTACTGGAGGCTTAATTTTAGTCCACTTTCCCTTCCTATCCTTTTCTTATAAGGAAATGATGGGAAGGGGAAGTGTTTATGGATGTAGGCCATTATTTGAGTAAACTTTGTGACTAAAGATATGCTATCAAACGAACAGTGACTCTATTTTGTCTTAAAGAAAGTCCAATCTAGCCTAGTTATAAATTAAAACTCTAATGTGGAAAAATGATCTTCTATTGATTTGTTAAATCAAATAATTGAATTCGTCTTCTATTTCGAAAGGATGTCGTACAACAAACAATTCCCATAAGAGTTATAATTTAGCACATATGTATGTTATTATGGCAAATTTTCGTCCTAATTGCACTGTAAATGTATTCCATCGATATGTTAAGCTGTTAACTGTTCAAGTATTGTAAGCAACAAGTCGCCATACTGTCTACGTCAGTATCACGGAATCCGACAATCGTTTATATCAAGGAAATAACGTATCAATTGTTTACATCACGCGGTTGGTGATGATAAGTTTGACAGAAGTGTGTGACGTAACCAGTGATTTGTGTTGAAAGGATGTTTGAGACATATTGACTCGATTAGTCGGTCATAGAACAGTTTTATGGGTATTGTCGCGTCTCTGCTTTTTGATTTGTGATACAAAGAAATATTTGGTCCTTTATAGAACTTTTTGTTATCATAATTATAATAATGTAGTGGAATATAGTGACAGAAATGATATTGCAAAAAATGATGAAGAAATAATATTCGTCGGGAATTATATAAGGCAGAAGGATTCACAGAGTAACAAATTTTCTTTCAAAATTGGCGAAATTTTTTGACAGCTAGTGGCGCCAAGAGAAAATATGTCACACAAGCGTAATTTTTTTTTCTTAATAATAATAAGGCATACCTCCTTAGTTGCCAGTGCAACAAATTAGGACTCCTTTCATAACTCACATAGAAAGATAAGTAAAATTTTTGTTGGTGGTAAATATATCGCCTCTGCCTTAAAAAGGATTATAATAATGTAATCGATGTTGTCGTTGTAAGTAGTAATGTTTTTTGACGATTTTTTTTAAATGATAATATATTTTTTATCGTTAAATTCGCAACGCAATAAAGTCGAGAGTGAAACCTTTTTATTGTAAATGCGTTTACTTTTAAATAACCGGTTTTTAATCGACGTGAGATTGTTGAAACGTGAGTGGAAGTTATTGTCATCTCTCACAACGTCTTCGATAAGACAGAGATAATATTATGTTTTCGTATGTGTTTCGGCAGTGGAAACTCATGGTATAGGGAAATCGATACTCAAGTTTATTTCAGTAATTGTAATATTTTATGTGTCCGACATGTAAATAAATTATCTATATTTTATCTTAAGAAAGTAATGGAACATTAATAATTATGTGTCGTCCCAGACAGAATCCTATAAGATTACGATATGTTTTAAATGTCAAAAATAACAATTTAGCCAAGAACGATTAGTTTTTCTTATGTTGAATTGTCATACTTAACCCCTATTTCAGTGTACATAGTAAAAACGATTCTTTTTTTATTTATTTTTTTACTATCCTTGTAGGATTAGTGCAAATTCTATATTATCCTTGTAGGAAGTTTAAAGTATTTATATTTCCGTTAGTTCAGTTTTACTATGTTGCATATTGTGGTAATTGTTGTCTTATATGACTGCAATTGCATGCACACTCGTTACGCGTTAATTAAATCTGTTATGTTGTGATTGTGGATTTTGTCCTGATCGAAGGTTTCTTTTATTAAAGTTTTATAGAATTTTATACCATTGTGACGTCACACACGCTATACTTATAGCCTGGAATTGGCCGATTTTTTAGTGTGAGACATTTTTCAATGAAGTTGGGAATTTTGGCTCCAGTTTCCTCACTATAATACATACCCCTTATTCCGAAAAAATGAATTAAGTACTGCGATAAACGAGGACCAATAAATCGTCGATTATACGATACTGGAGGACACTCGGAACTAAATAAGATAGACCAGGAATCTCATTGGACCATATGTATCATAAGAAGTACCAGGAACAAGGACGTTTTGTATTTTGGAATACATTTTATGAATGTACCAGTACCAAACGTAGAAAGTACAACAGTAATAACGCTGATTCTCGTTTCGGAATAAAGCGGATACTGTATATGCAATGCTTTATAAAAATCAAAGCTTTAGGTACCTAAGTGATCGTTGTAATTTTATCATAATCTTGTATGAGTGTTGATTTGTTATTACATTGTAGCTATCTAGAACGCGTGCAAGCGTAATGTCATAGAACTGGATGATGTCATATTATTGCTCTATTTGTTATATCAATAAATATTGCACACTGTCTGTCTGTCTACATATTGTATTATGTTTGAAAGTCTTATTGGATAACTGTTTCAGACTCGAGATGTTTTGAATGTGTTAGAGTATTTTAAATATATATAAATGCTAAAGTATGTACTTTTATTTATAGAAGTATGTAACATCGTGATGTCTGCACATATCGGCGAAGAAATTCACGCAAAATACACGCTAGTCGTGGAGTGAAGGAAAATGGAGCCCATCATGGGTCGAACCTTACCTTTACCTAAAGAAGTATGTATAGTAACTAGCATGAGGTTTGTTTTTTAATACTCAAGGCCATTAAAATATTGTTACAGTAAGTTCTTAAGAGAACATGTTCTAAGAAGAAGAGAGAGAGAAGAGAGAGAAAGAAGAAGAGTCTATTTTTTTTTAATTACAAAGCTTAAGTTTAATGGAAATTATCGTTATAAAACCATTATCTATAAAAGTTACTTTCTTTCAATGTATTTTTAGTATATTTTGAAATAATAATCAAGTAAAATGGTGTTAATTAGCTAGTATGTTTGAGGTTGATTAGACGGGTTATGGATTAGTAGTGTGTATCTAATATCTACTACATTATACCAACACGTGTTATGTTATCAAATAGCTTACATTGTAATTACTGCAGAACTAAATGTTCAGAATAAAGCGTTGACGGAATTCATATGTTTTGTACCGGTTAGTGATATGCGTGTAGCCCGCAGCATTTAACGTGTGCCCTGATTTGTGGTTGCTAGGAATTTACAGATTAGTTACCTATTATTGTATATTATGTAGAAATAGTATGTAGTACCTAATATTATTACTTACTAGCTGTTGCTCGCGACTTCGGCCGAGTGAAATTAAATAATATAGCCTATGTTACTCGGGGATAATGTAGCTTTCTAATGGTGAAAGATTTTTTGAAATCCACCCAGTAGTTCTTGAGTTATTTCAATACAAACAAAAATACAAAGTTTCTCTTTTTATAATATTAGTATAGATTAAAGTAGAATTCAAACAGAATTAATTTCTGATGAAACTGTAAACGGTCTTTCCCTAGTTAATGGGTTTTTAAAACGCGTTCGAGTTTGCCACTAGGTTTGATTTGATTTTGTTCCAAAAACCACATCGTCTAGTGCGGACATCACTGGATCAAACGTCATTTTACCACATTTACAGAAGAATTACTTAATTATGGATGTATTAAAAACGTAGAAAATATAATCAATCTTAAATAAATTTTAATTGTGTTTAATAAAAAAATCTAATCTATACACAAGTATTTTTTTATTAAACTATGTATTTTTGCTTGTATTGAAATAACTCAAGAACTACTTAGCCGATTTCAAAAATTCTTTCACCATTAGAAAGCTACATTATCCCCGAGTAACATAGGCTATATTATTTGAAACCACGCGGACGAAGTCGCGCACAACAGCTAGTTTCTAATACTTTATACCGCTCTAAAGAGAATTTCCGCCTCAGAAACGTGACAACGATTTTTTCAATATACTTAAATCGTGTTAATATATAAATGACATGTTTATTAAAAGCAGCGGATGGATTTGGATAGACAGATATGACGTCATGACGTACATTGATAAAATAATCTTTGTCAAGGTTTTTTATCTATACACGTCAAAACATCCAGTCTCGAATATATTTATATACAAACCTTGGAAAGGTCTCACCAATGTAATTTACAACGAAAATTCTCATATGAATTTGTTATCCTTACATAACGTTACTTGTTCGGCAATGTAAGCGCTAAAAATGTGTTAATTTACGATATCACATAAAAAACCTCTAAATTATCAGTGTTACTCTACTATATTGTGAATGTATTATACATGAAAACCTTCCTTATGTATCACTCTATATATTAAAAAAAACCGCATCAAAATCCGTTGCGTAGTTTTAAAGATTCAAGCATATATAGGGACAAACATAAAAAAGCGTTATTGTTTTATACTATGTAAGGATAAGGATAACGATTATTGTACGAGTAAAATAGTTTATTTTAAAAATTATAACTACGAAATGTGAAACAAACAAATTAAAGCTATTTAATACGAGTACTAGTTGTTGCGGGAGACTTCGTCAGCGCAGTTATTTATAACAAAATACTTAATATGTACTCCATATTGCGGCCATCCTTATCTGATTGGCCTAAAAGACAACAATTATTATATCTTAATTTAATTATATACAATAGTCAAGAAATATATGTCGTGTAAATACTATTACAACAAACATATTACATCGCCGCGAGCATATAAGTATTTCTATGCGCCCGCGCGCTTCTGTTACATTTTCGAACGCGCTTAGTTTGTTTTAAATATGTAATATCTTCTAAACAATTGGTCAGAATCTTATACTGTAAAGGGCAATTATAATCTACGTTTAATACTCTAACGCAAAATCATATTTATTTGGATAAGGATCCATACCGAATACGAAATAATACCGTCGTAACTTGCAAAATGCATTTTAATTGAAATTTTTTTGAGAAAAAAAATATTATTGTGATATAATCATAGATTATAGATAAATGCCACCAAAGACAACTATGTAGCCAATTTCACTATGTATTGATCGCACATTATAGTTTTTATGTAGGTCTTATAGTTTAGGCTGTATACGGCAAGAAAACACTTGTCTCGCTCAATTTGGAACGTTTTTGTAATTTTTCACGTTCCGCGTGGTTTAAAACCTTCATATCTTCTAAAGTATTGGTCAAAATGATTACCTTCAAAGGTCAACTATAATCTGTATTAAATTCTCTTGATGTTGAACATATTTATTTGGATAAGGATTCATAGGGAATTCTAATAATAGCGTCCAAAGTCGAGTAAAATTTTCTTATGAAAAAATGTTTTTTATGAGAAAATCATAGAAGATAGATATATGCCATCGCAGACTTTAAATTAGCATATTTAACACTAGAAAGGCGGCCGGTGTCATTTGACCCTAATTTGAAATTGAAACGCTGATAATTTTGTCCCTATTTGTTTATACAGGTTAATATTTCGTGACTTTTAATGAATTACGATTGTAATGCAGACAAAAATATTTAGACTGTATTTTGTTTATAGAAATATGAATTAAAATAACATTTACCGACAAAGACGGCGCCAGTCATCTGACACCTTGACAGACGTATGTATTGTTATTGTGTTTAGGATAATAATGTTTACTTTAATTTTATTGAGATATCGTTTTCTACGTATACATACATAATTAAGATTATATTTTGGGTGTTTATGAGTTTTTGTTGTGTCAATGTTTCTATTTATAGTTCATATTTCTATAAAATGTTACTCTGTATACTTGTGTAAAACAAATGTTGATATGATTACAATTGTTGGTAGAAAACCAATTGGATGTTGGTAATGAAGATGGTCAATGGAAAACGAAGTTAGGGATAGAAATTCAAATACTTCTGTAGCCTCTTAGTCACGTTTAGTGAGTAACAATGCATTTAGCTGCTACCGAACAACGAACTGGTAAAAATCGTTTTGGTGACGAACTGTACCTGGTGTTAGTATACCAGATTATAATAATAGTTTTCATAATAAAACTATATAACCCCGTGGTTATTGTAGAAATATATACATACTTGAAAATTGATCATAGGAGGCAGGACAGAAGTCACAATTTGTTAGGGTGCGATCTTATTGCGTGTCAATACATATTTTTGTTTTTGTGTACACTTATCTAATGTTATTCTGGAGTCAATGTCTAAATGTTATATGTTCATATAAATAATCAAAAAATGCTTAAAGAATACATTTTGTTTAGCTATTGTAGGTAGTACTCAAGGCACATATAAAAGAAATCTACTACTGAAACTATATTGTAATTTTTATCAGTTCTAAATGCTGCTGCAGGTGAAATGCCAGTAGTCATCATAGACATTGTAAAAATAAGAGAAACAAAGATTGTAACTCTTCAGAAGGTCTAACTATGGCAGTCGCAACTAAGCAAATATGACGATACTGTATAACTTCAAATATTTATTTTTTTATTGCAAATTGCATAATTATGAAAAATATTATATTTGATCTGTAATCGGGAATACATTTCTTATCATCTACAATTATTTTTTTAATTTGAATATAAGCATATACATAATTAGAGCCTTTGTTAAGCTGAAGTGTCATATGACCATCGGCCGTCTTTCTAGGTAGCGCGTTTTTCCCGTCTTTCTAGTGTTAAGGTTTGTTGTAGTTTGGTTAATTTTATTTTTTTACGAAAGCCAGTGTACCAGTCTGTGATTCGAGGGTAAGAGTTTCTTCGTCAAAATAAAGCAGCATTTCTTTTTAAACTTTAAGAAATAGATAAAAAATATTTGTTAAGGTTATTTTGCTACATTTTTTTATAATACAAAGTGGCAAACGAGCATAATTCGCTGAAAAATTCTAAGCGACCCCTGCCCATAGACACCTGCAATTAGATGCGTTGCCTACCCTTAATCTACGGAA
>QDHC01006412.1:482911-498705 GCA_013186455.1 Papilio dardanus tibullus
ACATTCCTAACACTAGTTACTAAGGTATCAGATAGGCCTAGTCTATGTCTAGTCTACCTGTTTTGAATAATAATGTTGATATAATAATTCTAACTGGTTAGTATTCAAGCTCGGGTCTGCACGTAGAGTTATATCTCTAGACACGGCGTTGGCAATGAGGAATAACAATATCCCACCAATGCCCTTCTAAAGTTATCAATGCCCGTATGCAATATCATGTCTATGATCTTCATGTTGTCCTGGTATTCTACAGACGTATTAGTTCCTGTATAGTTTTTTTAGCATTGATTTTATTTCCTATATTGTTTGATACTTGATGACTCAGAGGTTAAGGCACTTGTCTCGTAATCTACATGTCCTGTGTTCGAATCCCGATATGTAGTAATGTGATTTTCGATTTCATTAATTTACCCAGCGTTGTTATGGTGAAGGAAAACATTTAACTCCTTATTCCGAAAAAATGTATAAAGTATGTATAATAAGAAGTACCAGGAACAAGGATGTTTTGTATTTTGGAATAAATTTTATGAATGTACCAGTACCAGACGTAGAAAGTACAATAGTAATAACGCTGATTCTCGTTTCTATATAAAACGGTTATACTTTATGTAGATACTCGTAAAATATTGCATCTGTATGTATTGATGTAAAATTATTCAATAGTCGAAATGTCTGCGTTATTGTACATCACATCGTTACCTTGAACGCATTTAGTTTAAATTCCATGTAAAATTTCCGTAACCTAAATGAATACAAATCGTTAACTGGAACAACTAAACCGAATTCCAATAAAAATTCGAACACCACTTTCCAATCAATCGTCAAATTATTCATTCGTTTGTTTTTCTATGTATTTTATAGTTGGAATTCTTTTACGCTGTACTTCTAAAGCTGGCTATAACGAACAATTTTTTAACTGACGTACACATCACAATTGGAACTGCACAGTCGAACTGTACAGTTCTCAGTGTTGCCTACACATGTCAGTTTTAACTGCTCAGTCGAACTGTACAGTGAAAACTGAGCGTTTTTAGCCGGCTTAAAATAGGTGACACATAAGTGGTTTAACTTTTTTAATCATCGTAAAGCAGGCTACATATGTTCAGTTTTAACTGTACATTTCTTAGTTTTGCCTACACATGTCAGTTTTAACTGCGCAATCGAACTGTACAGTTAAAACTGATCGTCTTTAGCCGGCTTAAAATAGGTGATACATAAGTGGTTTAACTATTTTAATCATCGTAAAGCAGGCTACATATGTTCAGTTTTAACTGTACATTTCCTAGTTTTGCCTATAAATGTCAGTTTTAACTGCGCAATTGAACTGTATAGTTAACATTGGGCGTCTGTGGCTGGGTTAATAATATCAACTTATTTCAATCTGACTATGTTTAAAGTTTTCTTAATATCAATAAATATGACCAGTAAAAATGTGTGTGTACTTTAAAGTAACGGTCTCGTACTAAATTACACGGTGACTAGTATAAACCTTCAGTGAGATTTGTCAATATTAACAGAATAAATATTATCTTTAGCACCTGATAATAAAGTGTTCTTATTATGTACTTCGTTTGACAGTAACGTACGTTCCGTTTTAGGATAATTTTCAATTATGTTGATACCTCAGGGACGATATTAAAGTTAAAATTCAAATTGTTTTAAAGAACATGTTTTTTAATGCTTTTAAACAGGTATTGTGTTATTGCTCGAGGGAAGTTCCCGCCATTTTCCTTATGTTAGCGCACTTAAATATTCTTGATCATTGCACGTAAGATTTTAGTTGCAAGTTACATTCCGTGTTTCGTCTGATGTGGTGCCGGAGGTCTCATTTTGACCCACTTTCCCTTTCTACCCTTTTCCTATAAAGAAATGTTAGGAAGGGGAAGTGGATTTTCCAGGGGAAGGGACGCATAGGAAGTGGAATTATTCTCTTGCTGTGCGTCTCCCCCTCCGAAGATTAAGGGTAAGCAAACACATCTGCAATTGCCGATGTCTATGGGCATGGAGCGGTTCGCTATATCAGCGACTGCAGGTGGCCCCTTGCTCGTTTGCCACTTTGTAATATAAAAAAAAATGCATGCGGCCAGCGTTTTGGGAACGTTCCCAGCGGACAGCGATCTGGGACCCATTTTTTATTTATAATACTTTTGTACAAATTTAATTTTCTAAAATTATAATTTATAATCAACTAAAAATAGTATTAATTAGTAAACATTTCTTAAAAAAAACAATTTACAATTGAATATAACACAAGTGTAAAGAAAACCACGTACGTATTTATTATTAACTTAAAAATATTTTTAAATACGAAATTGTGGTTAAATCTACTATGAACGACTAAACGAAACATTCAACATTGTTATCGTTCCGGGATAGAGATGGTCTGGCTATTTGCCAACTAGTACGTCTACTAGAGATTTAAAGAACATCGCCCCAACGTGGGGAAGGTCAAGTACTACCAGAATATTACGAAACATATTTAAATTTGCGTTTCAATATCGTGCCTGTAAACATATTACATACTAGCTGTTGCTCGCGATTTCGTCCGCGTGGAATTAAATAACCTAAGTTACTCGGGGATAATGTAACTTTTTAATGGTGAAAGAATTTTTGAAATCGTCCCAGTAGTTCTTGAGTTATTTCAATACACACAAAATTACAAAGTTGCTCTCTTTATATTGTAATATAATAGATGGCAAACCAGCAGTTGATTTAAAGGATACGCTGTAAGGATAAAAGATTATCAAAATAAATAAATCTTGCGAAAATGAATTGTGGTGTTTGTAAAGGTCGTCCGGACGAATCCTATCTACAAAATTGGTGACAGACCAAGGTGAAAGAGGTATGCCAGGATTGCGTCAAATGGAAAACCGTGAACCGGCTACTACTCTAATGATATGATTCGTAATATTTTGATTTTTACTGTAATTTGATGTTATACATTTGTTTTTTTTTTCAATGAAAGGGATGGCAATATTAGTCAATAGTGATAATGGAGACGAGAGCGTCGGTGGTTCAGGGGTTTAGCTCTTAACTTGTAATCTGCTGGTCCCGAATTCGAATCCCGCCATATACCAATTTCATATGTAGATATTTACCCTACACTCTTACGGTGAAGGAAATCATCGTGTTCGTGATGCAACCGGCTCATATCGGCGAAGAAATTCAAAGATATGTGTGAAGTCGACCAACCCGCACTGGCCCAGCGTGGTTGGCTATACCCTAGTCACCCCATTGAGGGTAGGCTCCAAGTCCCTTGGTGGGGATGTATAGTAAGCTGGTGATAATGAGGAATGGAGACTATTGTGATACGTTCTTCGTTTCATTAGTGTAACATATTTTTTGACAATGACTAGTATGTTTTAAAGACGCACCAAGGTCATACTCAAATTATATTCGTCATTTCTCTTTATAGGGCAAGGTATTTATGTGAATGCATCACCTTGTACTGAGACGTTCACCCAATACCATTGTCACTTTCGTTTAAAATAAATTCAATTGTCGTGTAAAAACAACAATAGAATAGTTTAGTGGGAAAAATAGTGGTCTATTATTGAGATTTTTTGTGGCTTCGACAGCTCTGGTAGATTTTGTAATGAAGTAATTGTTTTTATTTGTTACAACTTTACTCTTAAACTATGTTTGTAAGAGAAATATTCTATTAAATGTATTATAAACGATTTAATTCCTGCTTTTTTGATGAAGATAAAATGATGCAGTCATATCTAGATAAGCGAGAAATTCCTATAAACGAGAGTCATTCTTGGGTCTCGGCAGACAACCTATAAAAGCGAAAAACCTGATTAGAGAAACCTAATATAATCGAGACATATATCCCTCGATATATCCCTGTCCCTTAGACACACGCTTAATCAGGATAGGCTGTAACAAGTTCAGTAAAGTAAGATACTTCGACACTTATGTTTGTTTAATTCGTCTTCATATTACTATTAATCTATTAGTCTATCAAGATGGATAATAACATAATATACGAAGCACGTGACAGATCTACAATTGCAATTGCGAACGTGACAAATTGATTATTTTAATATAACGTTTTAATATCGGACAATGTTCCTATTCTATTATACAATGCAGTCTGTAAGTTTAATCCAGCTAGGTTTAGAATTAATGCGACCATAATCCTATAAAGTATTGGAACAGTTTCCGTCATAATCCTTCAAACTATTGGAACATTTCACTTCATACATCACAAGTATGATGCCCTATCATGTATGTCTATCAATCAGATAGAAGGGTTTTACTAAACCAAGAGAAAATGCCCCAAATGTATTAATATTCGCTGAATTAATTAATTACGTTCATTAATATTCTAAAAATGTATGCCGCAGACCGTGAAATTGGTATTTAGTGGTTTTTTTAATAACTCGTTTGGTAAAGTAGCGTTTAGCGGACATATGCGATATAATTGACCTATCGCTTCGGGTACTAATTAATTTAAACTCGTTTATAATTAAATATAAACTTTACAAGAGTCTACAAGTCGATATCAGTCATTTGTTAATTGTTTTTTTTTATGTATAACGGTCTAGCAAACCTTGGAACGAGTTTTATAAGTATTTTCTAATACGAGTATTACGAGTATTATTAACCATATGCATGTTAACATTGTTCTTTTTTATATTATAAAGTGGCAAACGAGCAAGCGGCCACCTGCATTCGCTGAAATAGCGAAGCGACCGCTGCCAAAGGATGGGAAGGAAAAGTGGACTAAAATTAGGCCTGTTCGTTACGTAAATGATAATATATTTGTTGCAAGTATCAAGACTTATTTGTTAGGAGTGCATTCAATGACTAACGTTAGCAATAAACAACTTAGTGGAACTCATTCTATCTAGTCTGTACTCGTGTTCCTTGACTACTTTGTCACTATATCCCTTAAGCCTTGTTCGCACCTATATATAGAATTTCCAACCTTTCGCATGTATAATCTAAACTTTGTATTTTTGCATGTATTGAAATAACTCGAGAACTACTGGGTCGATCTCAAAAATTCTTTCATCATTAGAGAGCTATATTATCCCCGAGTAACATAGGCTGTATTATTTATTTCCACGCGTACAATGTCGCGCATAACAGCTAGTATATAGATAATAGTAAGAAGTATGATTTACCAGTTAAAATGTTATAACCAACTCAATTAAGAAAGAATTAGTCATATTCAGAAAAGCAAACCTATTGCTATAAATTATTAGATATATAGATAGATGCAGTACGTGGAATTACTACTACTTTTTGTGGTAATATAACAACTTTGAAAGATCTTCGTTTACCAACAATATGTGTATTCACGCAAAATACTCGCTAGTCGTGGAGTTACGGAAAATGGAGCCCATCATGGGTCGAACTTTACCTTACCTTACTTTTACCAATTAGGATGTTCTTCAATATCCTAGTATATGTTGTCTGGTAATCTCCGTCTTGGATGTCGCCTAACAATGACGCCCTCGATTTAACAATTACTAGCAGATAATAAAACGAACAAAGGATATGATTCATGAACCAATTTCGCGATAAACCGATTGAATTAAGCTGTATTGTGTGTTGCCGAAAATTACTCGATCATTCACACTATTTTTGCTACTAGTATATGCGAATGGTTGTTTATGGTTTTTCTTTAGTAAGATGTTTAGTTGATACGTTCTTCAGTTGTGAGAAAAGACGCCAAATGTCACTGAACATTTAAAACATTAAACCCCTTATACTGGGATAGACGAGGACCAATAAGTCGTCGATTATACGATACTGGAGGACACACGGAACTAAATAAGATAGACCAGGGGTGTCATTGGATCAAATTATGTATTACAAGAAGTTCCAGGAACAACGATGTTCTGTATTTTGGAATTATAATAATTGTATGAATTTACTAGTACCAAACGTAGAAGTACAACAGTAATAACGCTGATTCTCGTTTCGGAATAAAGCGGAATGATTCTACTCCTTTTAATCCTATTATAACCGATGTCTTCATTTATTGCTCAATAGTATTTTCTCTTAATTTTTTCTTTAAATGTTATTTTTATATGTATTACCGTAGTTATCCACTAATGAAACATTACAGTATTTTAATATTGCTTTCATTTGCTTCAGAACAGACAATAAGATTTTTAAGTGTGTTTTATTAGTGAAAACCGTCGGTTACTTTTATCGGATAAAAGCACAAGATAGTTGTAGCAAACGAGCAAAGAGAAAACTTGCACAAATTGATATTGATGCCGGCGACACGCTGTTTCTGCTATTGAGAGCGTGTCGTCCGGACTGTAGGAGGTGCGTTTGATTGCCTCTTACACTCGTACAAGTTGCTAAACGAATTTATATTATACTAGCTGTAGTGCGCGACTTCATCCGCGTGGAAAAATATAGCCTATGTTACTCGGGGATAATGTAGCTTTCTAATGGTAAAAGATTTTTTGAAATCGGCCCAGTAGTTCTTGAGTTATTTCAATACATACAAAAATACAAAGTTTCTCTCTTTAGAATATTAGTATAGACTACTAATTTGTAAGATAATCTGAAATAGGAATCTAGCGAGAGCAGGTTTTGAATGGTAAACAAGTTGCCAACAAAATACAGTCGAACATGGTTAAGTGAGAGTCCAAGGGATCACGATATTTGTCTCGCTTATGGAGGTAGCTCGTCGGGATCAGAGAATGTCTCTCGCTTATAGAGATTTTACTCGCTTATCCATGTTTGAATATAATAAATTTTACAATCAAAAGGATTATTGAAAGAAACGTGTTAGTTGTGAAAAGATGAAAAAGTAGACAAATACTGGGCTGTTTTTCTCATTTATCACTTTTAAACTAAATTTTAATCTTAGTTTTTCGGTTTTATTCAGAGAGATAGAGATAACAATATGTTTGTGTTATCGAAAATATCAACAAGCATTTAAAATATCTTTCGAAATGCTTCTGTTTGTTCTCACAACGAACTTCTATTACATTGAGTGATACTATGCTCCAATTCAATTTTAAAGCATTCTTATTTGTGATTAATAGAAAAATCTACATGATAAAAAAAACAACAAACAAAACGATTTAGTTAGTAGTCGAGTGAACTGGAATAATGTAAACACAGCACGTATTACGTATATTGCGGCGCCGACCCGCCGACCGAATCGTCCTGCCCAAGGCCTCTCTGTGCTAAGCTAACTTTAATACCTTATAGCTCTATTTAAATTGGTAATCTATTTTTTATTATAAAATTTAGTTTAAATTGAATATCAATTATGTTTTTTTTTGTTTTTATATGTGCGTAACTTTAGAAGTGGAGTTTCTAGTATCAAAATTGTTGATTCCTGCTATTGGGATACTTCATTGATGATCTAACATTTCTTAAATGTTTTATTCATCATTCAAATGCGGCGAACAGAGCGATATTAGTATTTTAGAGTAACAAAAGTTAAAAGCATCATACTCCATCTCGTAATGGAACGAACTTTCTAACTCAGACTGGTTAAAGTTACTCTATAACTAACTGTTAGAAAGAATTTACCTCTAAGAGACCACTTAAGTAGCGATTAACGACCTTGAGTATTTCAATGATTGTTTTTATCTAACTTAATTGAGATAAATTTGAATTGTTATGTTCTTTGAAGGATACGACTTCAAACAGGGCAAGGCGTTACGTTGACAATTTCACTTTCTATTGGCTTGTAGTGAAATCTCACTCAGGGTTAGAAATTAATTAACCTATTCATAACGCTTTATAATTTGTTCTCAAGCACTATAAGTGGTTATTTTGTATGGAAATGTTAACGAGACTCATTAGAGTTACGCACTTATGTGTGCTTTACCATTAATCAGAATGTACTGAACCTTTGTTCTATTCTGCTTCCAGAGGTTAATTTTATAAATTTCCTTGTTACAGAGAGAGGATCAATCGTTACTGGCACAATTCTTCTTTGCGGACGACGCGCTCAATATCATCGCGTCAGAACTGGACTCCTTCGACGGTCGGAAGGACCCGGAGAGGTGCTCCACACTAGTCACGCAGCTGCGGCTTGCACAGGTAAGAGAGAGAATAGAGAACGTAAGAGAAAGAACGAAAAAAAAACGAAGAAGTGAGAGTGTGGGCAACATCTTTGACGTCACCTCCGTTCTCGGGGCCTACCCAAGTGAAGGACGACTAAGTCTTGGTTAACCACGCCAGCCCGCTGAGGGTTGGATGACTTCATATATTTAAGTTTCTCCGTCGATATTTGGCACCATGGGGAGACAAATAGTTTGACTAAAACCTCACAATATACTGACAGCTAACTTAAATAGCTAGGTTAGGCTTATTGTGTCGAAAATACTTCAGAAAATAGTACGAGCATATATAGTGGTACTTCCTTGTCTCTTCGTACTGTCAATTCAAACTTCTTATCCTACCTATCAGTTATTCTATATCATGTACGAGGTACTTTCACTTGTTATTCAAATAAACTATTCGTAATTAATATAATACAATAGAGTTTATTCTGTTTCATAATGAAGGACCTAGGGACTGTACTGAAATCACGGAAGTTGACGTAACTTTTACCTTAGTTTTAATATGAACTTTATAACCAAGTGTTAAAGTTGAAAATTGTATAATGTTGTAAATGTTATGGTAAAGGTTTCATTATTGGTTTATATTGAATGTTTTAACTAACCTATGTTTGAGTTTCGTTCCATTGATAATGGTATAAGGTTGCTTACGTCATGGGTTGGGCATCGCTTTGTCGATTGTGGATATCCATGGTTATCAGATTGTAAATGCTTCGTTATACAGTGAATAAAGTTCTATGTGACAATATTTATAACTTTATTCCATCCATCCATCAAAGGTGTATATGACTTTTATATTATTGTAACACTAGCTGTTGTGCGCGACTTCGTCGGCGTGGAATTAAATAATATAGCGTATGTTACTCGGGGATAATATAGCTTTCTAATGGTGAAAGAATTTTTGAATTCGGTTCAGGAGTTCACGAGTTATTTCAATAGAAACAAAAATACAAAGTTTATTTCTTTATAATATTAGTATAGATATAGATAACTAAATATTAAGAAGGTTTTAGTCACGTTATCAGCATAAACTATGGGAAAATATAAAACGACCACCAAAAAAAATAATCGTAACACCAAATTGATTTACCCAAAACAAATATAATAAGAACAAAAAAAATAAAACTGTACCAAACATATGATACTCTAAATTAAAATTCATCTACCTATTTAAATCACGCTTCCTTCAGAAAAAATATTTTCAGATCAAAATTAATAAATTAGCACCTAATTTCAAACATCTAATTTTTGTGTTTTTATACCCAAATATATTGCAAGTCAACCTAAAAATGTATGCATATAACCAAATAAACTATATTGATACCAAATTATATTATATTATATTTTATCCGTCCGTTACTGCAGGGCACGGACGCACTCGCTGCGCCGCTCTTTGTTATTCGCGAGCTGTGACGTTGCGCTTGATGGTTGACTGAAGTGCTTCTAAAGTAAAAAATATGCAGATCTCACTAATATACAAATTTTTCTATTTACTTTACTAATTATGAAGATTGTTTTACATCGTTTAATTTAAATTAAATTAAGAATAAAATAAAAAACAAACAGGTAAGTTAGTACCTTCATAAAAAATAATGATATAGGTCTTTTCAGGTCCTATATTCGTATACGCTTAATCCAAATATGTGTTACGCTAATGGTAATTAATTGAATGTTATTCATAATTTTTAACCATTATTGACATATGAAATCATTGTTGTTTAGTAACTTTCATTGCAGATCAAATAAAATTTAAATAAATAAATAATCAGCAAAATGAGAGCTAAAAGTAATCAATTGGTCACATTTAACGGTGATTAAGTATTAATACTGCAACCTTGTTACCGATAAAAGTAATAAACTGCAACAAAAAAAAATTGGTTGCCTGTAAAGTCGGTATACGGGCGAAAGTTTTACGTGACAACGACTTTGAGTGGTAAAATAATTTTAATGTGAATATTCATTCGTATTACTATACGAATGAATATTCTTCCTACTGGAAGAAGGATGAAATAATAGTAACAATTTAAAACATTAATTTATACAAAGAATCTTGCACTGAATTTCTTATTAACAAAATTTCATTTTTACCTTTACACATACATACGTATTTATATGCTGACGATGCTTTGCCACAGTATAGGTCCTATGCCTATCTCTCTCACTCTCTTTCTCTCGCTCTGTCTCTCTCGCTCTTAGGCGGGCTAACCGTGCTCGAGTGGAAGGGACGCGTGCCTTTCACTTTTTATGTCTGTCTCTCTCGCTCTTAGGCGGGCTAACCATGCCCGAGTGGAAGGGACGCGTGCCTCTCACTCGTTCTCATTGTGAGCGCATAACGCGAGCGGAGCGTAACGCAGTTTCTTGAAGTGTCACCCGGCGAGCGTAACGCAGTTTCTTGAAGTGTCACCCGGCAAACCAATTTATAAGACGTTATCACGTCAAAACCAAACTGTATGGGTTGTGTTAAGTTTAGGATATTTAAAATTAAATAAAAGTCTAGGTTATGCGTGAAACGCCCCTTATGTCACTCCCACATACGTCAGCTAAAATAGATACTAAAGAAATAAAATAGGTAAACAATAATTTAAATTGGTTATATTTTACTATTTTAGCACAAAAATATGTAACATATTTGAGTGAAATTTTGCATTAAATTGAGGTTATAAATTAGGTGCAACTTTATTATTTTTGATGGCAAAATGATTTTTTTGGTGATAATTTTTCTATTTTGATTGAAAGACTACAAATATTTTGGTGTTAGTTTTTATATAAATTGTGGATCGAATTTAGGTGATGATTTACTTTTTTTTGCTGATAATAAATATTTATTTTGGAGATCAAATTTATTATTTTTGGTTATCGTTTAATTACAAGCCATAAACTATTGAGACTCGATAGCATTATGTAACTGGTAAAACAAAGACAGGTTAATTTTGCGTCTATTCTCATCACTACATAGTATAAAACAAAGTCGCTTTTATATCCCTATGTATGCTTAAATCTTTAAAACTACGCAACGAATTTTGATGCGGTGTTTTTAAATAGATAGTGATTGAAGATGAAGGTTTAAATGTTATTTTTTTAGGTTTCTATTATGATGTAAATTTTTTTTTCCGCATTTATGTAGTGTATTTAGTATCAGTATTGCACCCGTGCGAATCCAAGGCTGGTTCTAGTTATCTAATGTTTTTGGTTGCGCCTCGCAAACGGTTTAGACAAAAAGGCATTTGTTATCTGTAAACTTGAATGCATTTGTCTATCTCACGACTGATAGTATTGGAATGACGTAAGGAAGATATTTTACCTTAGTATGCAATTATCGTATGAATCAGTTGTTTTTTTTTTAAATCGCTATCGTTGTTATTTTTTAGTCTATGCATTGTTGGACATTCCTAACTATCGGTTTATATTTATTAAGTCTTTTTAAAACAAGTAATTGAGTTTACAATGCCGAAACATAGAAAAATATCATCCCTCTCATAATATTTGTAAAAGACAGAGATAAATGTTTTTAAGTGGTTCAGTGGACTCATGGTATGATTGCGAATTTAAAAAAGCAACTCCTGTTTGAAAATGAGGGATGTAAAAAGTTGTACGCAGGTGCGACATTCCATGTTCATTTTCTGGTATCCTTGTAAGATGTCACAATGCGACGTGCGTTTTCATTGAATAAACATCTCCACAAAAAGTTTTTGTATTAGTATAACGATAGTTGAATTTCCCGCTAGTAATTCAATTCAGTTACTCTTAAACAATTACTTGATTGAACAGTAATTCTCTTGGCATTGGACTGTACAGTAATAGGTAAATCTTAGAATGATAATTCAATGATGTAATAGTACTTAATAATGTTGCTTTGCCTAGGATCAATCTACTATACTATCTCTGCTTAACATCTCAGTTTTAAAACTACTTATGCAAAAGGCTCTGGCTCTCAAAGCCATTTAAGCCTTGTACGCACCAGGATAGTATTTTAGTCAAGTAGCAAGTATCCGAAAAAAGCATTTACTAATCTACTCTACTAAAATCGGATTCGATTAGTTACTAAATTACTATCCTAGTGCGTAGGTTTAGGCTTAAACGAGTCCGAACAGTAGTAAATCCTTTGTTCAGATAAAGTTACTTGCTACTCGACTAAAATACTATCCTAGTGCGAACAAGGCTTTAGTAATCACTATCGCCCTTGCACTGTAGGTTAATTTCTCATACTAAATGTTCACTAAGAAGCTCCCTTAATAACCACTTAAGAACTGGGAGAATCAGTATATAAAAAAAAAAAAAAACTTAATAGTTTTAAATGTTAACAGCATCAAATAAGTTCTTTGTTTTGGAATTAATTTTCTTACAAAAACGAGTTCACGGCACGACAGCCGCCTGATTAGGTTTTACAAAGAAAAAAAATGTTGTTTTATTTTAATTAAGACCCTACGGTCGTCGACCGCGCCCTCTATGGTGAACCCATAAAAATGCAAAGCCAACAGGGTCGGCGATCGCAACCCACCTGGCGTCCTTCGAAATGTCAACGACTAAGCGAAATTATATGACGGGTTTAAAAAAAAAAACTTCTATAGCATTGGGTGTTTTCACCTCTGCCGAAATTATTCGATCTTGAACTATTGCTTTTTTTGTATTTTTGGTATTCAGAATTTCGAATATATTTATAAAGGAAAACATTGTGATGCAACCTGCACATATCGGCGAAGAAATTCAAAGATATGTGTATTCACGCAAAATACGCGCTAGTCGTGGGGTTGCGGAAAATGGAGCCCATCATGGGTCGAAACCTTTAACCTTTATATTTAAAATTAAATTAATATCTCGTTCAAATGTTGATTTAGTAAACTATGCATTTCCACAGATGATTAAATTAATTTTCGTATTTGGTCAAGTTCAATCAGCATACCTAAGCAAGATTGAGATTCGTAGTATTCGAAAAAAGCGGCATGCAATCGTGGCAACATTTTAAAATTATTAATTTTGCAATTTATTAGAAAGCTATCAGGTCATGGCTTATTTAAAATGCTTAAGCAAACTTTTTTATTGTTTTAATCGGTTTCTTGAACTTTAATATTAAAAATTAAATAATAATACGGTACAAGTTAAAAATAAAATAATGATCCTTGATACCGAATTTTGCTTTTAAATTTGGTCCTCTCTTTAAAAAATAACTGGTTTGAAACCAGTTCTGCAGGTGCTTTGCTTTTATTAGCTTTTATTTATATTATATTTGTAAATCAGATCTGCTATGCATTTACAGTCGTACCTGGATAAGCAGAGTCCAAGGGACCGCGATATTTGTCTCGCTTATGGAGGTAGCTCATCAGGATCAGAGAATGACTCACGCTTATATAAATTTCTCGGTTATCCAGGATTGAGTGGATTTTTATTGATATGCCGTGTAATTACGAGGGTGGATTGTAAAGTACTCGGCCTAACACAGATCCATTCAATTCTAAAAATCAAATCTACCCACATTATTTAGTTCAATTCAGACTAGTTCATTGTGTGAAGTTCGAACCGTGTGCGATAATTACTCGTAGTTAGGTTACTTTTGGACTATTTATTTCATTTATATACTAACAATATTTTGCGATTTTTCTTATCGGTGATTGCCGCGTGAACGAATCTGGCTGTTATGTGGAAATTTACCTACGTTGTATGAGCGTATGAGTATTTAGTACGAGACGATTTTATTTCATATGAGTCACGGTAAGCATGATCGTGCGCAGTGACGTCATCGTACGGTATAGTGATGTACCTCTAGCTATTGAACGAATTGTAAATTGTTTGGTTTCGTGGTAAAAAATAATTAAAAAAAAATGATTATTTGATTACTATGCCTTAATAGTTTTGCTATTGTTAAATTTATAAGGTGTTTAGAATAATATACTCAAAAAAATAATAATTAGGTTTATCTGTAACTTTGTACTACGAAATAGAATTTAAAGATTTTTGAAGATATTTATTTAATTATTTTTTTTATAATACAAAGTGGTAAACGAGCCAGTTGCCAACAGGATTCGCTGAAAAATCTAAAGCGATCCCTTCCCATAGACATCTGCAATTGCAAATGCGCTGCCAGCCGTTAATCTGCGAAGGAGGAGACGCATGGCAAGAGGATAATACCTCTTCCTATGCTTCCCCTCCCCCGCCAATCCACTTCCCCTTCTCATCTATTCTTATAAGAAAATGATGGTAAGAGAAAGTGGACTAATATTAGGCCTCCGGCACCACACTCGTCGTGGTATTTCATCGGGCGAGCCGGCCAATTTGTGCGAAGATGTTAAAGCCGTCTCTACCACTGTTAAACTAACGCGGTAATTGTTATATGCATATTATGTACTTAAAAACATATCGAATATAAAACATATCGAATGTTTAAACATGTTTATATATTTATCGTTGTTTACCTACATCACTAGTAATCGTGACAGTCTGAATCGTTCATAAAACATACGGTATGTGCACAGATGTTGCCCTGTTACTATTATTGCGAAATCACTCAAGTGGACACTTGAGATTCGTAGAGAGAAGATATTCTATATTCTACTAGTATGTAGACAACGACCTATTTTGTGGCCGATATAACTATCCTTGATCCTAAAATTATTTTATTTTACATTCATATTGTTCGTAAGACACGGGATTCTTACCACGATTTAGCTGATTGAGCTCCCGATGCTTATCGGGGGATTAAATCGTGGTAAGAATCCCGTTTCTTACGAACAACATGTTAGTAAAAATCACGAAAGTTTAAAATTATATATTGTTTTACATTGTTTTAAAGAACTAAAATTATACAAACACTCTCTAAACAATGAGGAAAACATGATTGTTATTACTACTGGAGCCTGTGTGCAAAAAAAAAATTTAGCGCCCCTTAGACATTTTTAATTATCTTTATTTATGGTAACAAATGGTAACAAATTACTGAACGTTTATTTTTATTGTTTTTCTTTATTTTTAATTTTTTTTGGGGGCCCCCCTTAGCTTTGACGCCCCTTAAGCCTTGTACACACTAGGTTAGTATTTTAGTCCTTCCATCTAAACTTTCGCATTTTATAAGTATGATGTAGGGAATAAGTAAAAATGGTTCATAATATGGTTTTCAGTCGTTAGTTAACAGACTTCCTCCCTTATTCTGAAATGTATAAAGTATTGCGATAAACGAGGACCAATAAGTCGTCGATTATACGATACTGGAGGACACTCGGAACTAAATATGATAGACCAGGGGTCACATTGGACCAAATTATGTATAAGAAGTACGAGGAACAAGGATGTTCTGTATTTTGGAATAAATTTTATGAATGTACCAGTAACCAGTACCAAACGTAGAAAGTTCAACAGTAATAACGCTGATTCTCGTTTCGGAATAAAGCGGATAGGGTACAAAAGAATGTTAGAACACGCACGTGGTTATGATTTAGAGTCACGCACGTGCATGTGGCGATACTTTTATCGTCTAATCGTTTATACATGCTTCAATATTATTTGTTTGTTATCGAAAATATTTTTTCTTTGTTCTATATTATATGACATTGTTTGTAAGTATTATGATCATATTTATTATGCATTTGTTATGCTTGAATTATAGATTAGAATATTTTTTTGTTATACCAAATTGCTAGCTTTAGCCTGCGACTTTATCCTTGTGGAATTAAAAATAACTTACTAGTCTATCTGTTATTCATCTGTTATATATTAGAGCGTCGGTGGCTCAGTGGTTTAGCTCTTGACTTG
>QDHC01006429.1:7264-18073 GCA_013186455.1 Papilio dardanus tibullus
CGCTCCTGTCAACACGGCACGCCGCATGCAAGTCACACGCACTAGCACTGTTAGTCACCCCCTCTACGTCTAAACTCTCGGTGCGATCCAAGCTGGTCTCCGGCAGCGATGGTATGCTCTCTAGTGGGCCGCCGCTAAGTATGGGATGAAAATGTTGCAACACCGGTGCGCTTGTTAACTTGCATGGAATGATGTGGTTAGGGTCTACGGGTTTGGATACTTTGGACGACTCTGTAGTCGATGCTGTCGAACGGATGCTGTCCTGTCTGACGAGTTTCTTTTTATCTTTCGCCATTATTTCAACGGTATCTTCTTTCTTTGATTTGGTTGTTTGATAATTAATCTGTTCCTCTTTCTTTCTGGACACCTCGACTTGCTCCAATTTTTCATTAACGTCATCAAAGAATTTCTTATCATTGCTTTTGGGATCGGGCGATGTCGGTATTAATAGAGACTGCACTCTATCGATCAACATAGTTTCCATTGCGGTTTGCACCAGACCGGCGGGCCTGATTGAAGATGTGTCTTTTTTCCGAGACCGCAGCTCGCGGAAGCTGTGGCGTTTGCTATGACATCCCGACGGTCCGCTGAAGGACATTCGTGAAACCGGTTCGGATCCAATGTACATGGATACTTTAGCGATCCCCGTTTCATCGCTCTTATGAAGACGATTCAATTCGAACCCTTCTTTATCGAGAGTCAACAGATCAGAGTAAGAGAGGAAAGGAGATCCCAACACGGTGTCACTGGGGGCTTTAGAAGTAACGTCTGAAGAGGAACCGGGTTGACTCATGGCAGTTTTTGGGGTATCGTGTTTTTTCTTTGGCCTAAGTGTGTAATGAGACAAGCTTTTGATCATACTACTCTTGGTGAATTTTGATATTTGTCGCTTAATACGTTTCGATGAGCGGTATACAAAGCCTTTTTTATCTACGGGGGAGGAGGGTGCGCTAATGCTCTTAGAAGCTTTCTTGTGAGCGAAGGGGTTACTAATTTTGATAGGGTTACTGGGTACGCACTTGTTTTTATCCTTATAAGATTCCGCTTTCGAAGTGCTAGGGATGTTTCCGTTACTAACATCTTTTACTAATTTTATCGCCATATTGTTACTTTTTTCTTCTTCATCATGTTTTAACTCATCTTTTTCGAGCTTAAGTTCAAAATCATCACGGCTACTTATATTATCGTGAGGAATAATTCCACTATTTTCGTCGCCCGGGTCGAACTTTTTTTCTTCAAGTGATGTTAGTTTTCTTTCCATTTGAGCAATAAAATCTGGATTAGCGTCATGACTTAAAACCGATTGTACCACAGAACTCGTAGTCTCGATTGTTCTGTGTGAATCTTTTAAACCAAAACTTTCGTCATCTTCCTCCGAGCTGGTATATTCAGAACTGCCGCCAGATAGCGCAGACGATATTGAACCATAAAAGTCTCCTTCTCCAGGTAACTTTAGAAGATTATCGCTTCTAACCACTACAGGCGTGGTCGGGCAAGATTCTGATAGCTTTCTTTGTTTTGTATCATCATCTTTAGTATCACTATCGACACTTTTAATATTGTCGAGAGACGAGCAAAATATTTCTGGTATAATTGTTTTATCTTTCTCAAGTTCATCCGTAGGTGTTGTCAAATCGCCTCGAACTTTCTCATCATCGGATACATTCAAAGTGGGTTCAGATTCGCTGGTACGTCTCATTGTCGAAGCCGGCGAATGTTCAGAGTCGTGAGATTCTGCGATACAAGCCAGACTCGTGTGAGCGTGGATCACTGACCTTGCCAATATAGACGCCATACCTATACCTTCCTCTTCTTGATTATCCACTTTGCGAATTTTCGGTTTCTTCAATTTCTTCAGCTTTTTAAACTCATTCTTTATATCAGTTAAGGATATACGTGAATTGTCTGAAGAGTTTGATTTGATTGATACTTGGTCGTCTTGTTTATCAGTTCTACGAGATCTAGGCCCTGAGAATCTTTTAGTGAAGAAACTTGTTTTGATCTTTTTTATCTTTTGTAACGGTCCTGAACTATCAGAGTCGTAATCGCTCGATTTGTTTAACAAGCGATTTAGATCCGTTTGGTCTTCGGAGAGATGTCTTAAGCTCTGCCGGGAGACGTAGTCGTCTTGGTAGATAGAACGATCACCTACGTAGTTTTTGACGCTTGAATCTTTAGTTAGTTCCAAGCTTTTGTCATCCTCATCAATAGTATCTGGCTCATCTAGAAGATACGGTGCTTTAGGATTTAGTATGTTAAGAAGTTTAAGTAATTCCTCCTGATGGTTCTGATAATACTCTGCTAAATCTGTCACACTTTCATCGTCCGTCGCCAAAATATCCAAATATTTCATTAGCTGTCTAGTTTTAGCCAACGTGACACACACAACAAACCATGCAAACAAATATTCATGAGTATTTTTATTTATCACTTAGCTTAGATATATTGTTACTTAAAACCACGGGACAACATCGAAAATTGGTACATTTAAAGCCTTCTGGTTTAAAATGATTTATTTTAAATGATTTTATTATACATGGCCTTTTCATCTCATTTCATACAATATAAGTTCCCAAAATTCTGTATACTTTAACTTCGTAATATTTGACGTTATTTTATTGAAAAAAAGACTATTTTGCAAAATTAATGACATTTTATGTACAATACTCACTGCTGTGAACACGGGGGTATGTTGATGTGCTGGCTCGGTGTCGGCAGTGGCGTTATACTGACAGCAGTACCTGCGCGAAAAACATATAGGACGATATTTGTTTGTGGAGCCACTAAGCCAAGACGTTGGTTAGACACAAGGAGATATTACGCAATCATTTGAAATAATAGTAAATTAATACCAATCGCTCTAGCGACGACGCCCGCTTCTCCCTCCAAGTCGAAGTCCTGTTGGTAGCCCACCACGGCGTTGGCGCCAAGCTCGGCTGCTTTCAAACCCACCAGACGTTGTACCTTACACAAATTATTTTTAGCTCCAGATATCCTTAACCTAAATCAATTTAGGTAATCTTTTCTCCTTTTCCCACATCTTGGGCATCTGACACTAAGTGTTCTTGCTCATATCCACTTACTTGATTGCTAAGTTTAATGAACGCGACTTGTCGAGCTTCATTAGAAGCCCTCGGCGTACGGATCTTGTCAATCCATTGATACTCCGGGTCATCGTTCACTATCAGCTCCTCCACGAAGCCGTGGATTGCAGTCGCACGGTACCCAGGTGGGATCATTGGACCTGACCACCGAAATAGTGACATAGTTTTTTTTACTAGATAGACTTTGTACACGGCAAAAAATTTAAAGTGTATTTATTATTTTTAACTAGAATGTTGCTAAGTTTTTATCAAAGTGTTTCGACAGTAGAAACTCATGTTTTTTTTTAATTATTTAAATAATCTGATATTACATAAATAAGAAATAAAAAATAAGTTATACTAACAGTGAAAGAACTGCACACCGCAACTCGACGTTTTATATTTGTTAAAATCTGAAAATAATTCTACTTTGACGATGACGTTCAATTCCCCGCGGATGCCGTGCATCGTGTCGAATACGGGGATCCAGCCTGACATCACCGCGCCTGCGAATAACACATAGCAGTATTACATAGCGGTTGAAATGAATTAAAACAATTTCGGCCGTTAGTTAACAAGTCTAGCTTTCTCTGAAAAACAAAACGCAAGTGTAAAAGGCAGTGTTTTGTGTACTTACCGCCAGGTGGCCCTCCTGTACCCTTAGCATTATTAGCCTCTCTAGCGAGCAGGGGCGCAAGGCTGATCACAACCTTGCCTATCGCGTCGTTAGCTGAATAAGTGTCATGGTCCATAAGTCTTAGCTGTAAAGGTTCATCTTGCAGTTCAGATTCGTCTACCTGTGATATAAATACAAGAAATAACATAACACTGTAACCCAGCAGGGTATGCAGAAACTACGCAACATTTGGCGCGGAGCTAGCAAAGGAGTCGACATGCAAGGGGGTATTAAAGCGCAACACACTCCGTGATCACGTGCGAGCGAGATAGCGCGTGATAGCTTTCACTGTCTCGCACGTTCAGGCCGTCGTCATAAATTGCGTATAATATTATAGTCTACTGCTTTTATAGAAATAAACATTAGTTAAAACTGGATTTAGACAATTTAATTAATCTCTTTGACTTTGTAGTTTATCATACATTTTGTATCAAAGCAGTAATAACAATATTTCTTGATATACTCGTATTAAACTGTGCAGATTATGATTCTATTAATTCTTAGTTTGTTTATAAGCAGCAGACGTGCGGCAGACGCGGCGGACAAAAATAACATCGTGTCGCAGCCAAATTATGGAATATGTTGGAAAAAATGACCTTGAAAATGTTATGTTAGAGAGTACAAGGTTCAAGGTAAGAGTACAAGGGACCGCGATATTTATCACACCTAAAGAGGTTTCTCTCTAATCCAAATTTCATGTATATGGTGGTAGCTTGACATGACGTTAGAATGACTCTCGCTAATCCACGTTTGACTGTAGAGAACTTTATTATAATTTAATTGTAACAAAATTGGTATACAACTAGACAGGTAATTAAAATATCAGTTAAATATAATAGAGGACTTTATACCAACAAATATAGAAGATTTTTTGTGGCGGGGTTAATTTACCAAACGGGGACTGCCAATGGTTTTGTAGAATTAAGAAGAAAATAGCCAATGTCTTTTGGGGATAGTGTAGCTTCCGAACAATGAAATAATTTTTCAAATCGGCTTAACAGTTTCAGAGTAGTTGTGTATTCAATGCAAACAATCTTCCCTCTTTATAATATTAAGTATAGATTAAAAAATAAAATAAGATTTTATATTTACAAAAATATTAAATAAACTTTTATTGCTAGAGAAAAAAAATATTAATCTACTACATTAAGGGTGAGGAGATCCATAGGAAGAGGTATTATTCTCTTGGTGTGTGTCTCCTCCTCCGTAGATGAAGGGTAGGCAACGTATTTGCATTTGCAGATGTTTATGGACAGGGATCGCTTCGGATTTTTCAGCGAATCCAGGTGGCCACTTGCTCGTTTGCCATTTAGTTTTATAAAAAAAAGTTCCATGGATATAGAGCCACAGACAATGTTTACTTGACAGACTGAGAAGAGGAACAAGGTTTTTTGGAACTATTAGCTATAATGTACACAGGGCAAATTAAATGTCTTGAAACAAATATATTCTTCATGAGTTACCTCAAATCTGTACCATTCAGTACTATTCCAATGCGGGTTCAATGACTTCCGACAGACGTCGGTCTTGTGAGTGACCCCACCGAATTTGACTTCAACAAATGCATCCGTAGTATCGCTCGCCCGATCCATAACCGGCAAGTTACGTCCAGCCAATACTTTCACTTTTATTTTACCAGGCATTTTAAATATTTATACAAACAATTTATAAACACGATAAATATCAAAATTGTCCTAAATATAATACACACATTCTTTTATATAAAAATTAACACGTCCGTGTCGTCTAATCAGAAAACAAAATAAAGATTATATATTTCACGATCTTATCTTTCACTTATGACTGATCACGGAAGACATCGTGTTCTATGAATAAAACTTCAATAGATTTCAGTTTATTTGCAATAATTAACACTTTTCGCACCTCAGAAGTTTAAACAAGCGGTCAGAACCGCGCGTAAACAAATAAAAAGACACGCATATTTTACTAGTACTACGTTTTTGCGATATAAACACGACACATTATTGTGCCTCCTATATAGTGTTACGTTATTAGATGAAAATCTTAAGTAATTTATTAATAGAAATGATTTTAAAAATAATCTTCAAGGGACACTTTCTTATGTCCTGTTTTGACTACTGTTTGTCACAATGACATTGACAAACAAAGTGGTAAAATTTATGAAACCATTCATCCACTTTACAAATAAATACTTATTAAACTAATGAAGGTTTAAAAGAGAAATTAAAACAAAATTAATGATTCATTGCATTATAACCTTTTCTGGCTAAGGCAGAGATATAATACAAGCAAAATTCATTATTTTTTAATTTTCCATAATAAAGAGGTGTGATTGTCTTTGCCCAGCCAATTTTACGTCAATTCTACCAGGCCATAAAATCTCAAAAAAAAAAATACGTCAATTCATGGTTGACGGCGATCAGCTGTCGCAAGTTGTTCTTTTTGTTTTTGTTGAAGATTGTTGGTGAAATCGTGTTCATATTACATTTGATCAATTATTAATATATTTGTGATCAATCATCTGTCGTGTGGCACAATTTTTAAACTATCACAATAATTCTGTCCACACAGAAAATTCAATTAATCAAAAACATCGTGTAAGTTGAAACTTAATAATAATACGTTAAATACGAAAATTAATATTAGAATGAAATTGTTTAAATGAAGCTTTGCTTAAATTATGAATTTGAATTGAATAATTGCTTATTTTTTCAGGAATTAATTGTGTATAGAGAATAAAGTGTCAAAAATGCCGCGTGGTAAATCTAGCATTTCACGATACAATCCGAGAACGATTCCCGTTAGATTATCTAGAAGAAAAGAGAAAGATGATTTGGAAAAGCTTGAACTCAAAGTATACGAGGCGAGGGTCCGATTGGCTGAAATGCAGAAGCAATACACTGAATATCTTGCATCACAAAAACTTTTAGAAGATGCAAAAAATGACACATCGAAGACGGTAATTAAGCGTAGGAGAAAAAAGAAACATTGACAACACTGTGAGCAATGGATAAAGCTCATCTACACTATAATATAAAACAATAACACTTTTTTATCTTTGTCCCTATATATGCTTGAATCTTTAAAACTACGCAACTGATTTTGATGCGGTTTTTTTAATAGATAGATTGATTCATAAGGAAGGTTGTCATGTATAATACACTAGCGACCTGCCCTGGCTTCGCCCAGGTACAATGCTGATACTAAATATACTATAGAAAAACTATAAACATTGATTACAACCATACTAATAACAATGCACCCGTGCGTAGCCGGGGCGGGTCGCTAGTTTATTATATAATCTGTTTTAGTTAAATTCTGATTCCTCTAAAAAGTATAATAAAACACGATAAGTAAAATTAAAACTCATTTTATTAAATTCAATTATGTTTTAATTTTTCAATTACAAACAAATCAATAAATACAAAGTTATATGTTGACAAACAAAAACAATAATTTAAATTAGATCAATAAATACTTCAAGATAATGCATGGTAAGTTTTATTTTTTTATTATTATTTAACTTTAACTTTTTTAAACCAACAGCTTCATTAGACCGAGTTTGCGACAAAAACCGTTCATTTTATTGCAAACTCGGTCCAATGAAGACATGGGGTAACTAGCATTTAGGTGGAACAAAAAAGCTATAATTTTAAAGAGAATCTGTTTATTCCATATGTATACAATGTCTATGGTTTTTTTAAAGAGTTTGTTAAGTAAAAAAATATTTCACTGCAGTTATTTTGTATTTTGTTGCCTGCACCAAAATACTTCAAACACAAATTTTCACAGAGTTGCTAAAAAGTTGTGTATGTTCTGTCCGCAATTAAGTTTACAACAATTATTTCTTATTCAAACTAATTAATATAATATTAACTAACGATAATTGTTAAAATGTACGTAATTTAATGTAAACTGACGCAGATTCTTACCATTTTTTTACATAAAAACTCTTAGAAAATGTATTTATAATTTTTATTTTGTTAATACATATTATTTAATTCAATACTGTAGAATACAACAGCTTAAAAATTTTACAATAAGAAATGTATCTCTCAATTAGGTGGGTTTACATATTCAATTCCTTGTCTATAGTTCGTTCCAATTGAAAATGTAAAAAAAAATTGTGAAAATTTCGTTATAAAGTTAACAAATATTGTAAAATAAGAATTAGCTAATGTTATATACGATCAAACCTGCTGTTGGAATGCACTTAAATGAGAAGATAAAAGTCGGTCGAATGAAGCCCTAGGAATAAAAATATTTCAAAATTTACGAATTTTAGTATAACAGTTTGTCTATGGTTTAATTTGGAATTTGTTTTATATAAAAATCATAACGAATCTCCTTCAGACAATTTGTCAAACATTTTACTAATATCTCGACTATTTGTAGGCCTTTTAAGTTTATGTTTAGCTGTTAATTTAGGTAACCTAGGTTTAGGGGGATTAGCAATAGGGAAAAAACTAGGTTTAGAATGACCGCCTAGACCGTCATAAGTGACATCTAAGTTAATTTTATTTTCTACATCAATTGTGGCCTCTTTTTTGTGAAAAATACTTGTATTTGTATTAAATGTTATTTTTAATATCGAACTTTTCGCCGGCTTGAGTATTCCGAATTCTGATGGCTGTAAAAATTTTAATAATTAAAAAAAAATAATGTATTTTTTTAAACATAATAAAAATTGACATAAAAATTATGTGTTTCCACGCATACAACTTATGTTCCATTCACACATTTATCAATATTAAAGATTATTTATTTTTATAATATTATACCTTTATTGCGTTGAAGTGAGGAGGGTTTCTCTGCTGCAAGGCGGCTAACGCGAGCGTGCTTTGCTTCAATCGTAGATATGGAGAATCAGAAGTTTCTATCTCATTCACGAGAGTTGTCTAAAATAGGATAAAAAAACATACTTTTTCACCAACTGTTGCTCATAACGTCTATGGAGATTAAAAAATAAAGTTTTAGTTACTTATTGATAATGTTACTTTCTAATATTGATTTTTTTTAATCGGTCGAGTTTTAGATTTTATTTATTTATTTTATTTTCATTCAATTTGTAGTAATAATAAGTATTTTTAGTAAAAAACCATTTAACGGTGATAAATTTTAAACTTCAAAAAAATGTTTTTAATTGAATTTGTCAAAATTAGATTTTGATTTTTTCAGAAGGTTTAACATATTTATGATGAAAACTATATACAAATAACTATAAAAACAAGGGTTTTTCACTGCTAAAATACTTATACGAATGTTTAAAAAAAAAATTTTTTTAATATTTTTTTTGCTAATAATTTAAAACATACTTACAACACTAGGACTGTCAACATTCACATCTTGATTTATCTTCTGTACCTTTACTTCAGTAACTTGAGTTTCCCCGAAAGCCTCCGCAGCATCTCTCTTCTGATCTCGAATCACTCGGAGACGGTACTCTTGGAGCTCATCTTCAACTAACCTATGTTAAAACTCACAAGTAGATTAAAAAACACTTCAGTCGAATTGAGTTCAAATAAAGAGAAAAGCTTTGTATTTGAAAGCTATATTATCCCTGAGTAAAATAAGCTATATTCTTTTAATTCCACGCGGAAGAAGTCGCGAGCAACAGCTGGTAAATAAATAAAAAACATAAATGGAAATCATAGTGCCATTCAAAGTATTATATGAACTATTTTTTAAACTTTTGTAATCTTATTTACCCACATTAAAACTACATAATTAGGAAAACAAATTTATGAAAAAAACTTTTTTTTCAGGTTTTTTTGGAGTATTTTAAGTAAATAAGTTTCAAAATACAATACCTCAAATTTTGTCTTACATCAGCTGCTTTATTAGTTTCTTCCGCAAGCATTTTTGTGACTTCATCAAGACGATTGCGTAGTTCATTCTTTTTTGCTTCAGATTCACATAAAGCCCTTAAAAAGTTATTAAACACTTTGGCATTAGGGGCAATTATATTTATAGGTTATAAATATCCTACTTCAATTTCACAGTTAACTATTAGGTTGTTCGGAAAGTCATTTCGTTTTTTCCCGATAGAGGATTTAATTAAATTTTTTTCATCCAAATTCTCACTTAAGCCATTTAATTATTATATGCTTTGAAAGCTCATATAACAAGGCTTGTTTGTGAAAAGTTTCAATTGAATCTACCTTTTAGTTTTTGCTTGGTGCCCTTTTAAATATGGAGAACGATAAGCAACAATTTCGACTTATTTTATGTTTTGGTACAGAAAGGGTAAAAATGCTGGTGAAGTCAGAAAGAAATTGACCGATGCGAATGGAAAAGGTATGTTGACAGTACGCCAGTGCCAGAACTGGTTCAATTAATTTCGATCCGGCAATTTTTATGTCGAAGATGGATCACGTTTTGAAGACTGGTTGAAGCAGATAAATACAAAATAAAGTTTTGTCACTAGCCAATAGCTTCTACAGCTTGACTGAGATACAATGACAAACCCAGACCTAACACTATTGTAAATTTAGGCAGAATTGTCTATAATTTCCATCAAAAAAACGAAAGGACTTTCCGAACAACCCAATATCTTAGATTTGTTAAAACTGTGTTTTTTAAGTTAGGAATTATTAAATATTTTTGATATTTTTTTCCAAATACTTTTTGTGCTATAAATAAAACCTATTACCAATACTTTAGTTTTCCTAAAAAAAAAAACGTTATGGCTGTTTTTTGACAGTTGCAAGTATTCTATTTTATGTTTTCCCTAATTGTAAGTATTTTAACATATAGAGTCAGACCTAAATAAGCGAGTCATTCTTTGATCCCGCCGAGCTACCTCTATAAGCGAGAAACTCGGATTAGAGAGACACCTCTATAAGTGAGACAAACATCGTGGTCCCTTGGATTCTCGCTTATCGGAGATTCGACTGTAGTTTATTTTGTCAATTTAGTTTAAATCGTTTTTGTTTATGTTTTTAAAATTTCATGTTAAACTATCAAATTAAATTGAAATAAATAAATAAGTAATAATAATCTATATATATAAAAGAGTAGAGGGGTTTCTTAAAATCAGCGCGCAGCCAAAACTACTAGGTCTAGAGA
>QDHC01006429.1:26656-40100 GCA_013186455.1 Papilio dardanus tibullus
ATAGCAATGAATTTCAAATATATCGACACTTGCAAGAACACCATTGCTGACTTTCACGTTGAAAATGAATTTCAATTTTCCGGCATTGTGGCACCCCTGACCCAGTCATTTTTATGTTGGATATTTTATATTGGCACTTTTATTTCAATAAAAAATAAGCATTTGTCCTTTAAGAAAGTTTTATTCAAATTGTGAAAAACTATAAAAGCTTGTTTAAATAAATATTAATAACTAGCGACCCGCCCCGGCTTCGCACGGGTGCAAATCGGTATAATGCTGATACTAAATAATAATTTACTACAAAAATATGTTTGTATGTACAATACTGTAGTACATTATTTTGATCTAACTTGTAGGGTTCAGGCAGCGTTTGCAATGTGAGCGCTAAAAATGTATTAATTTATTACATCATATTAAAAAACCTCTAAATTGTCAGTGTTACTCTACTATATTGTGGATGTATTATACATGAACCTTCCTTATGAATTACTCTATCTATTAAAACCGCATCAAAATCCGTTGCGTAGTTTTAAAGATTCAAGCATATATAGGGACAAACATAAAAAAGCGTTATTGTTTTATACTATGTAAGGATAAAGATAAGTATAAAGATATAGTATACGTAAACATTTTTTTTTCTTAATTCTCCTGTAACTCTTTACCAATTTCTTTACATAAAAACCTAATTTGATATGTAATTTTATAATTTGAGATTTTATAATTAACATTTAACACATAATATTTAAAATCAACGAACTTTTCCATGCTAGGAAAATTGAAAGAAAGGTTTAAGAACTACCATAGAGTAAACAATAGTAGACATGAAAATTAATCTTATGTGTTGAACTTTATGGAAAGTATGAGAAAGATAACTTAATTTCATGAAAAAATGGACGCATAATAAAGGCAGAAATCCTTTTCCTATACTGTAGCCTTTCTAGCAATTGCATAGTAATAAGTATTTGTAGACATTCTCCTTACATGAAAAAGGAATTCTCTGACGATTAAACGTGGGTAATGCATCTGCAATTTTTTGCTATGTTGTCAAGTTCGAACTCACTTGGTCATTTTAGCGATATTTTCGTCTGGCATTAAAAAAATAAATGGCATATCTAATAGTTATTCAGTCTGTGGGCGGGCAGGGCAGGTGTAGCCGCGGTTCGCTCGTCGTGTTTTCATTCAATCAACTTAAAAGTGTCAGGTGCCCGGCCCTGTCAAAATACTCCCACTTATTACGAAGCCTTATCTTCACACCTTGTTAATTTTATCTACTCTTAAAAACGGCTACGTACAAATTAAAGAAAACAACCGAATTAAGAAATCTAAGTGACGACCTCTGGACGGTCTTTTTGCTAAAATCGTGACATTTGATAAAAGCAGATTAAAACTAAATAAACTCAAGACTTAAGTTTGTAGAAATATCTTTTACTTGTCTAGTTAATTAATATTTGAATTATAAATATTAAAGATTAACTTCCGAAGTTTAAAATTGTTCTTTTTTTTCCTAATAATTACTGACGCTTATTTGTATTGTAGTTAGTAGTTCGACCCATGATAGGCTCCGTTTTCCGCAACTCCTCGACTAGCGCGTATTTTGCGTGACTTCACTCATATCATTGAATTTCTTCGCCGACATGTGCAGACATCACGATGCTTTCCTTCACCGTAATAGGTTCGGTTATTAGCAATTGAAAAAACATCTGACAATCGAAAAAAATGTTTTAATTCCATCTATTATTAGTTATTACATACCATGATCACACTAAAAAAGTCAATAAAACAATGAAATTATACTTATCCGAGAAGCATCTTATATCATCTTCAATTATAAGGAATTCCAAAAACTTTATTGATTCCGTAACGACATTGATATGAGAACAATGGATAGCGTTCGTGCGGATTTTGCGAAAACAAACGTATATTTGTCAACTGGGAGCTCGCGATCGCGTGGACGATGGGCACGAATGGATACAAATATGGATACAAATACGGATACAAATACTTTGGATACCGCGAACTGGCAGACAGTATCTTAATATTACACCAATTCGTTACCTTAATTCACTCAGATTGTATGTTCGCACCAGGAAAGTACTAAGTCGAGTACCAAGTATACAAAAAAAAGGATTTACTAATCTACTCTACTGTAATTTTCAGACACGTTTAGTTACTAAATTACTTGCTACTCGACTAAAATACTATCCTGATGCGTTCAATGCTTTACTTTTAGATTAGTCAGATGTCAAAAGTATGGAATTTAACGCTGTTAGATATTTAAAGGACTTTAGTATTCGACCATCAGAATCGTTGCAAAGAGACCCTTACTGTAGATTTCTCAACCTCCCTCAGTGGGCAACTAAAGACTCCGAGTGTAAACAAACATGGAAACTATACCTAAAGTGTTTTTAAAAATATAAAAGGATTCTTTTAACAAACTAAATAATTATTTAATGCCTTCCAAATGGTTCAATTCTCTTTGAGATACAAATTAACTTGAACAAAATTCTTTCTTACATTTTAAGGTAAACACGCGGAAAAGTGAAACGAAATTTTCATTAAGAATTAACAAAAAAAAAAGATGGTCAAGTTATTTTTACAAAGTATCGAGTCAAAAACTTGTTACAGTTAAATTCCATTCCTTTACACAAATGTTTCTTCTATGGCAACGGAAAGTAAACCCTAGAACCCTAGAAGGCAATTTGGTTCTCGATTTCCTTTAAACTAAGGAATTAAGAAGTTACAGGTTATCATGGCATGGGCACGTGATGATACCAGCATACTATTTTAGTCGAGTAGCAAGTAGCATTTATCCGAACAAAGGAATTACTACTGATCGGACTCGTTTAAGCCTAAACCAACACACTAGGGTAGTAATTTAGTAACTAAACGTGTCCGAAAAGCAACATTTTAGTAGAATAGATTAGTAAATCCTTTGTTCGGATACTTGCTACTCGACTAAAATACTATCCTAGTGTGTACAAGGCTTTAGTATGAAAGTGGCAGGAATGAAGACTGAGATGTCAGAAGATAGAATTACTTGGAGGATGAAAACCTTGTGCTCCGACCATTCTGGAGTGCAATAAGGGCTGGTAGATGATGTCAGACGTTGCCACAGATTCCTTGTTCATCAAAATCCATATTTTAAATCATAACAAGATAAAAATAAAAATATAGATATTTTTCAAGGAAAATGGTCGCGAATGCCAAGGGGTAACGATGAAGGCAAACAATTTTAGCACGACAAACTAATGAATATGAAGTATGGGGTCGGCAGAGTCCTACGATGCGGTGAGAATTGCCCATTGCAATTCAACAGTTGGTACCGATATGTACAGTCCGCAAAACATGTTCAACGTAACAAAAAAATAAAATATGTTATTTTATTTATTCAATTTCTTTTTGATTAATATTCCTTGTAAGCACATGAAAACTTGGATATTGAACTTTGGAAATATAAATAAGGGCTGCAAGCAATATTAGAATTATATGTTTATAATGTACTTTCAATAACAGTCATGGCAATACTTGTTTCTTTCTATAAATAATAAATATGTAATTTTCCTAACTTCGGTACACAATGATCAAAGAAAAAGTTTCAAACCAAACTAATTCCATGAGCTTTCATTGTTAAAGTATATTAAAATATATAATTTTAATTATTTTATCTTAATTAAATGAACCTCCTGCCGTAATAAAAGTCTATGCTACGAGTAATATAAACAAGATTTTTTTGCATTGAATATGCTCCGAAATTACTAAACTGATTTAAAATAAAACTATCACTATTGGGGAGCTACACTATTTGCGGCTGACATAGGCATTTTTTTTTTAATTTAGCGCCGACGCGTGTAAAAGCTAGTACTTAATAAAATCTAGACTTTGTTTTGTCAAGGACAATGTAAGGTTTGACAATACATATAAATTCTACAAGAGAGTTGGGTAATGAATGATGATTTAATTGTTATGAGCTGTTTCTGCTGACGCTCCTCGTTTGCTACAGACGCAGGCTATATAAGAGGTGCCGCGCGGAGTTGGAATCACAACACTAACGCTGGCCGTCGGCGTCGTTCCTGTGCGACAATATTTTAACAATAAAATAATAACAGTTTACACGTGTCGAGTGGTGTGTGTATTTATGTGTATCGCTGTTATGCTGCAGATTATCTAGGTGAGATTGTAGAATAAAAATAATTTTACGTGTTAAGAAATTCGTTCAAAAAATATTATTAAAAATATTTTTCGCAATTATATTAATATTAATAATTTAAATAAAAAGCGCAGCAAAATAACTATAGCGGGGAAAAATCCCAAGAGAAATTAAATAAATAATATTAATTTAAATGCAGATTGAATTCAAATAAGTTATTATTTGATAGAGTTAGTTGTTTAAATTTATAATATTCGAATAAATAAACTGTTGGAAGGCGGTTTCTAATTTAATTACAGAGTATAATAATTTTTAATATTTTTTTTATTAAGCAGTTAATATTTTTATGCAGACGTTGATATTACAAACATTAATTTATTAGGACGTTTATTAAGACTTTACGTCCAATTAATTATCAGTAAATAGAAATAGCAATGAATGAGTTTCTTTTTTGAAAAAACGGAATTAAAATTTTTGAGTTGAGTATAAACACAACATTTTATGAATTGTAATTTTATGATTTCTTCAGAGTTGCTCTGACTATGTTAATGTCGTAGTTGTAGTCAATAATTAATCACCAGTTTTACAAATATAAAGAAAAAAATAATAAACTTTTATTCTTACTGAGTCATTATAAATGTTTAATCGAAATGCATCTAAGTTTGGTGCAGAAGTAAGTGTTGATCGTAGTTTTATTAATATGTACTCCAAAGATATATTATACTATAGATGGAACACTTAAATCTTAAAAGTGAGGCATTTTCTTTAACCTTCGGAGGTCTCACGTAGGGAAATTTCTCCTATTGTTGTCCTTTACAATACATTTGCCGACATAAAAAGTCGACCGAATGTAACCTATTTTCTCATATTTTAATTTTATTTCATAGTATTTACTAAAGTTTAATATCATAATTAATCTAGACATCTTTAAAACACTAATTAAAAAATGATAACAACCAAAATAGTAAAAAAACAAAAATAGTCTTTGTTAAAAATTGTTTGGACTTAAATTGTTTTAAATAAAATAATAATGAAAATGATAATTAACATTTTAATGAATGTTTTAGTTTATTCTATTGTTTATTTTAAAAAATGAAGAAAAATCACACATTTTCCCAAGTTTGGGAAAATGTTCATGATACTGGCAAAGATTTGATTTTTTTAATAATTTCTTACGCGGCACGGATATTACTATCAAACTACTATGGAGCGCTCCCTCTATGTATAATATCTCTTTGATGTACTCCTAATAAAATACGTATAATTTTGAATAGCATATCCCATAGAACATTTAATTATATTATTTTGTTTATAATAGAATCATAAGATAACACTATGTACTAAATACAATTCCTATTGTCAAAGAATGTAATTTAATTACATCACTGTTTTGCCAATTATTGTTTTTAAAATGAGATCACGAAAATGACAATGGTTCCAATCGAAATTGTGACATAATATCAACATATTTTCTTACTAATGCCAAAGTCTAGATGGATGGACGGATGGATATTTCAAGGTATACCAGAATGGCTGAACTGCTGGCTGAATTGCTGAATGCTCCATGAAATGCACAAAAGAACATAAAATGAAGAACACAGAGGCTAGCTACTATTTTTTTTTAAATTTCGCACGCACGGAATCTCGGAGGACAGCTAGTGTTATTATCTATACTAATATTATAAAGAGAGTAACTTTATATTTTTGTATGTATTGAAATAACTCGAGAGCTACTGGGCCGATTTCAAAAATTCTTTCACCATTAGAAAGCTACATTATCCCCGAGTAACATAATGGCCGAGTAATTTAATACAGTCAAACCTTGACAAGCGAGACCCAGATAAACGAGAAACCTCAATAAGCGAGTTATTCTCTGGTCCGGACGAGCTACCTCTATAAGCGAGAATCTCGGATTAGAGAGAAACCTCTTTAAGCGAGACAAATATCATGGTCCCTTGGTTTCTCGCTTATCCAGGTTCTATTCCACTTTTATTCTATTAAATTCCATTCGTGACTAGGGCATCATAAATTGCAACTAGCAAGTTATCACATCATTATGAATGAGTTTCGAAACCGAGTCGATTCAGCTGTTCAAAGTTGTTATAACAATAACATCTACGAGTACGAGTAGATTCTGGACGGAGACATATCAAAATACGTTGTCTGTTGTAAAAACATTTCAAACGAACAACGGAAGTTATAAATGTCTTACATTTTAAGCATGTACATTGTTAGAGGTAAGAATTGAGAGTGTGGCATGTAACAAGGTGAGCGTCAAGCATGTATACAAGGCGAATGGTTGGCATTATCCCCCCGAAATCTGACTACGATACAGCTATTGTATACAGTTGACATGGTGGTCCAATGTTTGTCTCCCCCACCAAAAGTCTAGATACGTGCTTGAATAACGTTAAGTATGAATGTGGAAGTACTTCAGTAGACGTAGGCCTAAGAAGAGACGGATCGCGTGATAGCATGGTCAAGAAGTGATAACTGAGATGACGTAATATTAACATGGAGGACAAAAACCTGGTGCGTTCTACGGGAGTAGGATAAGGACGGGGAGATGATGATGATGATCATGATACATTTTTACTTAACTACATATCCTGTTTCTGCCGACCTATGACATTGTTTAAAGGCGTTTAGTGAAAATGTCGCAAATTTGCATGTCTTACGTCATGTAGTGGAAACCCACGGTTATTTATATGTATGTAATGAGGGAATAGTATTTTTTTAATATAATAAAGTAGCAAACGAGCAAGCGGCCACCTGGATTCGCTGAAATAGTAAGGCGACCGCTGTCCATAGACATCTGCAATTGCAGAATGCGTTGTCTACGGAGGAGGCGACGCACGGAAAGAGGACTTATCTTTTTTTCTATGCGTCCCTTCCACCGCCAAATCCACTTCCCCTTTCCAACATTTCCTTATAAAAATAAGAAGGGAAAATGGACTAAAATTAGGCCACTGGCACCACACTCAACCTACGAAACAGGGAATCGTTCCATTTGGCGTCTGAAAACTGTATTCTTATGATTGTTGTACTTAGCGTTAGTTATACATAGAGAAAGTAGGTATATCTATAAGTTACTTATATGTAGAAGTTCGCGGTAAATTCGTCTACATAAATGTTTTCTTAGTAAAGTAAACTCACACGTTTGTTAAGATAACTCTAAAACGAACGAACTGTTGCAAAAACTCATATTATCTTTTGGAATCTTTTATTATTTTAGCAAACGTATCTCATTAAAGTAAAGGGTTAAGTTAAGTAAGAGTTATACGTGTTAAACTTTCAAACATCAATATAAACTGTAAGAATAGATTCAGTTCTAAAAACTAGGGCACAGTGAAACAGCTGGTTAACACAGATTTCATTGTGATGTCGTACCAACATCATAACGCTCTTATTTAATAATCTTCATATTTTATTCAATTTACACAAAGTCATATAATAAAACAAACGACCATTACCTAAATTCTCCCAGCCCTGTGATATTACTTGCGTTATCTTAATGTTGCAGTAAATACGTGTTCATAATGTTGATATTGTTTCAGAACCATGACTTTCTATTGGCTGTTGGTGGCGAGCTGGTGCGTTGGCGGCGCGCGGCTGCAGTACGTCAGCAGCGGCGGCCCCGACAACCTGCTCGACAAGTTCGACTCCGCCATCTCTTACTCCCAGCTACCTTTCACAGCCTACTACAACATGCCAGGACGAAACGAATTCGACTACATAAACGACGTACCCATAACCGACCCACACACTCAGTACTACGAAAACGATGATAATGGAATGATAGACCTAAAAAGAAACAGACGGATGGTCGACTACGACAACAGCGGGAGAGAAGGCAACTGGCCACCAAATGTAGCGGCCATTGCAGACATAGACAAAACAGCGTACGGCCCCGAGGAAGACAAAGAGGATAACGGCGTCATGATACAAAACATCTCCAATGTTGTCGACGAAAACGCTCGAGAGTTTAGTCTAGTTAATGATTTCGAAAAGAAGAACTTCAGTCCGTGGGGAGGGAAGCGAGATAAGACGAACATCGAGCACATGTGGACGTGGAAGCGCGCGGCGAACATTCGCGAACCGAACATGCCGAAGAGAGTGCGTTTCAGTCCCTGGGGCGGCAAGCGGAGCGGACAGATGGTCTACAAGTCTGGAACAAAAGGAACCAAATTCATCTTCTCGACCACGGTGCCTGAACTCACGCGTATAGTGACGAATTATTCTCCCAATAGTAAAAGGTTGGATCTAAGAGGATTCCAGTTCGTACCGTCAGTAGACAAGCGGCATCCTATCAAGATCTTGGCGCTCAGTACCAAGGTACACGATCGCGCGCTCCGAGAGGCTCTACCTTACAAGAGCTTTATGGAAAGTCTCCCGCGGGTCTTTAAACCTGGTCACACGTATTCCGATGTCACATTAAAAACTGACGGCAAAAGGAAAGTGAAGTTCAGCGCGTGGGGAGGTAAACGATCGCCGCCAATCATCGGACCGATCTGGACTCCGGCGCCGCAGAATGTTAAGGAATCAACACTAGATGCGATCCTTGTGATTCGAAACAATCCAGACCAGACGCATATGTTAACTAATCCTCAACAACTTTAAATACGGACTTGAGTGTATGATTTTTTAAAGTAACCGTGACATGGCGACATATATTAAGGCGTTTAATAATTTAGTGCCATAATGCGTACTGGTCGGAAAATATAAAATATGTCCTTTGTAAAGAGGCTGGCTTTATTAAGGACAAGCTTGGCTTTAGTGAAAAAAAATTATATTAACAAAATTAATCAATTAATTGTGAAATGATTGTTACCGGTTACTTGTAATTTATGTAAATTAATGTTGAAGTTGTATTGTTTTTAACGTAAATGTGGTGAGCAAAGATTAAAGAAATAAAATTAATGTTGAAAATAAATTCTTTTTTTACTTAAATCCCATTTTGTATTAAATTTTTAGCTTAATCATAATAATTGCAAGAATTATTATCAAGATAATAAACATGCTGAAATAAAAAAAAACACTTACAAATAAATATCAATATCTATACGAATATTATAAAGAGAGAAACTTTTTATTTTTGTTTGTATTGAAATAACTCAAGAACTACTGGGCCGAATTCAAAAATTCTTTCACCACTAGAAAGCTACATTATGCCTGAGTAACATAGGATATATTATTTAATACAACACGGACAAAGTCGCGCACTACAGCTAGTTTATGATAAATATCTAGGTTTGACTGTATTAAAAGTTTAGCATAAAGATGGAGTTAAATTTGCTTACATAATTAAGTTGTTTTATAGTAATGAAAAGCTTCTTTAAAATAAAAGAATTATTCAAGGAGACATATTTATTTAAATGAAATACAAAACTTTGAAGTACATTTTACTGTCTTAAAGAAAATGATAAAGTAAACACATACTTTAAACATAAGTCAATACAATGATAGTTTTTTTTTAATTATACTTCATACTATAAATGCAAAATTTTGGATGGATGGTTACTTGTTACACATCTGTAAAACTCTGCAAACGAATTTCAGCACAGTAGAGCATAGTCTAAAATCAATAGCTACTTACTGAGCTGTTCATTTTATGCAAAGTGGGATGGAAAAGCTAGTATTTACATATATTTATGGTTGTTTCTATGACAAACTATAATACCCACCACAATATTATAATCATAGATGTATGAAACTTTTATTATTTTGAACATATAGTATTAAATTTAAGAATTTCTGCATATCTAGTACTATTTTCGTAAAATATATTTTCAAGTTGATATAGTATTCAATATAATACAGTTTTAATAACCAACACTTCAAGGAACTAGTAAAATATAAGAAAAATTTATTGAAACAAAAAGATTAGGATTTTCTATAGCTGAACCATTTTTTTGAAATTCTAAAGCTATATTAATGAGTAAAAAAACTATACTGAATTTAAAATAAAGTTGAAAAATGAAATTAAACCTGAACATGTTTACATAGTTCTTAAAATAATATGGAAACCGGAATCCGTCTCTACTGGCTTACTTAATTGACCGACTTTCAGTTTGAAAGCCTCCTCTTCAAACGGAGCTTGCATCTGTCCACGTTTGAACATTCCGAGATCACCACCTCGCTTAGCTGATGAACAGTCGGAGTATTTACTTGCCAGATCAACAAATGTTGCTTCATTCCCAACAATCTGCTTACGATAAGTCTTCAATTGTTCCAAGGCTTCCTCTTTAGTTCTGGTGATGGATTCCTCGCGCCATGATGATGGACGGCGACTTTCAGCATGTTTAACCAGGATATGCCTGCAACGGATCTCACCAGCGTCCGCAGGAGCCTCAGGTCGCTCCCATTGAGACTTCTTCGTGTAGATGTTGAGGAAGTACGTCATACCGGTTGAACGACTCGTTCTCATCTCCCAGCCCTCGGGTAATGGTGATTCGTCTTGGTTCGACATTCTGGAATTTTCGTTGAAGATATTGCACAAGTTTTAAGCACTCAAATTGTTATCGTTTCGCAAATGTCGCGGTAATTTTGATGTTAATTGTGATGAAAATGGGGACGGAAAAGTAAATATAAAACTAATATAATGTATCTTTGCTCACCACTAATCTATTTAAATACAACGGTAAAAAGTGGGTTTTTACTGAATTTCCACCATAAAGAAATATACAAAGCCGGAGTCGAAAAATTATAACCTAATTTTGTTTAGAAAGAAAGATGTCAACATCTTACCTTTTGCTTTACCAAGGATGTTTGATAATCCACAATCAACTTTATCGAAGATTAAAAACTATTTGGTATCTTGCTAATGTGGTTTTCTATACAATTTAATGCAAAATTTCAATTTAAATTACACTTTACAGCAGGAAATCGACAAGCAATCAGAAACCACAAATTGTAGAAGTACAAACAACTTGCTGCTTGTCAGTTTTCTGACCATAGACACTTTATACTTAAAATATAACGTTTCTGTTTTCATTTACATTACTCAGGATAAAGATGGGTAGAATAGAACTAATAGAAACCTAATTTAATACATTTTTCAATTATTAATTAAATTTTTACTAATTAATCTTTAAACTTTTATTACTTATAGCGCCATCTATTTTTTTTAAATGAAATCATAATGTAGAACCTTTTTTTATCCGACTTCCAACAGAAGGAGGCTATCAAGTTAATGAGTTTTTTTTATTTATATAATGTAGTCCCATAAAAGATGGCGCTATTCTCAAGGATTTGTCCAGAGACTATTTGTCCAGAGAAATTATTAAAAAGAAAAATCTTGCCAGCATCATGAAAAAAATTCCAAAAATTAAATTGTCAATTATCGTTTTTTATTATTATGATTTTATTTAAAACAATTTAAATCCAAACAATTTTTAACAAAGACTATTTTTGTTTTATGGTTGTTATACATTTTTAATTAGCGTTTTAAAAATGTCTCGATTAATTATAGTATTAAAGTTTAGTAAATACTTTGAAATAAAATTTAAATATGTGAAAAGAGGTTACATTCGGTCGACTTTTTATGTCGGCAAATGCAATGTAAAGGACAACACTAGGGGAAATTTCCCTACGTGAAACCTCCGGAGGTCAAAGAAAATGCCTCACTTTTACGCTTCGAATGTTCCATCTATAGTGTAATATATCTTTGGACTTGTCATTGAAATAAAAAATTGTACTTCTGTTTTTTTACATCGAATAACATGAGCAAAATTTTTGTAATTTCGTACGGACGAAGTCGCGAGCAACAGCTAATATAATATAACTTTAAAGTGTTGCAACAGGAATACGTATTATTTTAATAACTTACACAATCTATTATGACGAAAGGATGATCGCTAGGATAAATTAAAATAATTTGCAATCTCTAAACCAATTAAGATTAACTACTTAGCGAAATGAAAGTTTAAATTAACTCTTTTAATATTGTGAAACTTGTAATTTAATTGCGAAATAATATGGGATGGGGAAGGCCCTTATAATTGTTACCTTTATCTTTGTTACTGTATAGTTAATTAGGTAGTTTTCAATCTTACTATAAAAAATACACTAAAATTACTTATTTTAGCATGTTTAACCAAACTTAACTAATCCTTTAACATCATTAGAATTAGAATTTTATATTCTAACTAGCCGTTGTCCGCAACTTCGTCCGCGTGGATTAACAAAAAATAGCTTATGTTACTCTGGGATAATATAACTTTCTAATGGTGATAGAATTTTTGAAATCGGCTGAGTGGTTCTTGAGTTATTTCAATACATACACAAATACAAAAAATCAAAAATACAAAGTTTCTCTCTTTATATTATTAGTATAGATATATAATATATCGTTGACTATAAGTTTATTGAGTTGTTATTGGTTTTCAAACATATATTTTTTTCTTGTAAATGTTTTCAGACAAAACAGGCATACAAAAATAAATAGCTATACATTATTATTGAGAAAGGGACAATACGTTTTGTATGTTTACAATAATGTTTACAATAAAGCTCGTACATTATTGTAGGCGCCTTATTCTTGTTCCAAATATTATTATTGTAATATTAATATGGAATATATACAGAACAATATGTCTATTACAATAACCTTTGCCTTCGAATAATTACCATTTAATAAATAACATTAATTATATTATATTAAAGTTGTATAAACATAGGCAATCGATAGGGGAGGCCTACGTTCAGCAGCGGACGTCGATCAACTGAATGATGATAGGCGTTATATTTTTCATCTATACAAGGTATTGCTCGCAACTTTAAAAACCGTGTTTGGTCCGACCAGTGTGGTGCCGGAGGCCTAATTTTAGTCTACTTTTCCTCCATATCCTATTCTTGTAAGGAAACAATGGGAAGTGGAAGTGGATAAGGCTGGGGAGGGGATTTAAAGGAAGAGGAATTATCCTCTTTCTGTGCGTCTCCTCCTCCGTAGATTAGGGGTAGGCAACGCATCTACAATTGCAGATGTCTATGGGCAGCGGTCGCTTCGCCATTTTAGAGAACTGGGCGCTTGGTCGTTTGCCACTTTTTAATATAAAAAAAACCATCAAAAGCAAAAAGGCATGTCAAATAATTCTAAGGATAAGCCTTTGAATGTATTTCTAATAACCATGTTTAGTATTTCCGGCGAGCTTTGTCATTATCAGGAGCGTCGTTTGATGTTTTTTTTTATCTGTCAATGAAAGCCGATACTGATAATTACTACTCAATTTAAGCAATTAAAAGTAATCCCGATATAACTATAATAATAAAGATTTTATGTATGTAAAGCTGTATGGT
>QDHC01006429.1:49633-61607 GCA_013186455.1 Papilio dardanus tibullus
TATTGAAATAACACTAGAACTACCAGGCCGATTTCAAACATTCTTACACCATTACAAAGCTACATTATCCCTGAATAACATAGACTATATTATTTAATTCCACGCGGACGAGGTCGCGCACTACATCTAGTTATAAAATATTTTATCAAACAATTTAAAATCTATATTACTCGTAATAGATATGTCCGAAGTGTCAGTTATAATGAATTCCAAGGAGATCAAATTACCGCAACCTTCAGTTGGACTTCTCTGGTACGGATTTAAGACGAATCACTTGGATGTCTGGAATAACTGCTACTGCGGTTTGAGAGAACTATTCGAGTGGAAAGTTAGGCAGTATTAGATTATAAGCTATTAGCTGTTGCTCGCGACTTCGTCCGCGTGGAATTAAAAAAATATAGCCTATGTAATTCGGGGATAATGTAGCTTCCTAATGGTAAAAGATTTTTTGAAATCGGCCCAGTAGTTCTTGACTACTGGGCCGATTTCAAAAATTCGTTTATTCATAGAAAGCTACATTATCCCCGAGTCACATAGGATATATTTTTAATTACACGTGGAGAAAGTCGCGAGCATTTTTATATAATCGTGGCGATTACCAGCACACTCAGAAATCTTAAATGGTCACTAAGGTTACTTGTTAACTTTGCACGAAATATTAACAATAAAAAAGGCTATAGGTTAAAGCGCTCTCGTGAACTCGTCCACCATTAAATTAAATTAAATTTAAAAAGTATGAAACTTAGATAGCTTATCCTATATCTTCTGAGATGTATGTATGGATGGATTAGAAGGTATCTTCAAAACGAGTCAACGGATCTCGTGTTTGGCACATTTGGTATTTGACAGTGGTAGAGCTGCTTTAACATCTTCGTACGAATTGGCCAGTTTGCCCGGTGAATACCACGACCACACAGAAGACAGGCGTCAAATGGCAGCTATTCCATGTATCGTCTGATGAGTGTGGTGCCGGAGGACTAATTTTAATCCATTTTTCCTTCCTATCCTTTTCCTATGAGGAAATGATGGGAAGGGGAAGTGTATTTTCCAGAGGAAGGGACGCATAGGAAGAGGAATTATCCTCTTACTGTGCGTCTCCTCCACCGAAGATTAATGGTAGGCAACGCATCTGCAATTGCAGACGTCTATGGGCAGCGGTCGCTTCGCTTTTTTAGTTAATCTAAGTGAACGCTTGCTCGTTTGCCACTTTCTAATATTAAAAAAAAAACTGGAAGAACACATACTCTACGAAGTCTACTATCTTTTCACTTAATTTCGTGCGAACGAAGTCTCAGTTAATTGCTAGTGATTTATAAATTAAACGGTCCTTGTTTCTAATTCCGTCTACGAAGTTTAACATTCAGCCCACAAGCAATGAATAAATAAAACAATAGTTCAACTTAACGTTTCTAAGTTCAAAGTCATCGCAATTTATGAAAACTTAACGCTTGAAATTTCTAATGCAATGAAATGTGAAACTTTAAAAATATTAGAAACACATTTTATCGTCATTTGTTTTAGAAAACTCTGCGTTTATGGCGGTGCTACCCAATGTATTTTTCGATTGGCGATATCGCTGATGGAATCGACAATAATGTATAAAACTGACATTGACATTCGATAAGTCATGTGCTTGTCACGTATGAGATATCGAACGTCATTGTCAGTTCCATACTTTGACGTTTGATATAGAATCGCTTCGTAGCGAAAGTCCTTTGGCTAAGTTTTTTTTCTCTCGTACTTTTCATTTACTTTTTTTTTTAACTTTATAGTTAAAGTGTTAGTGCTATTAAATGGAAATAACAGGTGCCTATTTAGTTAATATAATAAAAAAAAAAGATTTTTTGATATTAAAGAAAGAATATTTTGTTCCTGGTGTAATCCTTATCGTCTTTTATCGCTTAGTCATCTACTAATTGACCCATCAATTATCGTGAGAGCTTCATGGACATGTAAGAAGAACTTTTCTACTTTTTTTCATTAACATAGCAAATGTTTTTGTTTTTTTATTAGTGCGTAATGTAAACGCGCGTGTTGCGTAACACACGGTGTCTCAATAACGCCAGCTTCCCTCCCCTCATAAATTGATACGTGCCTTGAATGCTTCACTATACTTTTTTATACCATGAAATATAACCACAAATAATCTATATCTACTTATCCTATGGTTAACGGCAATAGTCGGGGGTTACCCAGAGTATCTTTCGATTAGCGATATCGCTGATGGAATCAACAAAAATGTATGAAAGTAACAATGACTTTCGATAAGTCATGTGTGATATATCGAACACCGTCATTTCCATACATTTTTGATATTGGCTATCGCTTCAGTGAATGTACATTAAGTAGCCCCTCTGATTCGAAACGATACTAGGAATGGAATTGAGTGTGAATTAAGAATGGATTATAGCGACAACAATTATGGTATACACTATATTATCATCGTGATGTAACCTGCACATATCGGCTAAGAAATTCAAAGATATGTGTGAAGTCACGCAAAATACGCGCCAGTCGTGGAGTGGCGGAAAATGGAGCCCATCATGGGTCGAACTACTACTACTACTACACTATGATAAACCACGCATTGTGTCGTCATAGGTTGTATAATTAAAAAGTATAAAGTTTAAGCAAAATGAAAAGGAAAACATAATTATGTCCGCAAAGTGTACAAAGGACAGGTTTAGGGTGCGTTTCCAATAACATGGGGAAAAAATAACAATTCAATAATTTAAATTTTACTTTTAATAAGAAGACGTACTAATCAAAAATGGAATTGTTGGAAAAGATATAGAAAAATGTGATGGATTTGTGTGAAAAAAATTGATTTTTAATTCCCTTTTTAGAAAATATTGACAGTAAATATGTTTAGTAACATATTTTTTCACTTAATTCAATCAAGACATTTTCTGAGAAACTCGGAATAGGTTCGACTTTATTCAGTTTTAATGTAAACTCAACCTTACTCGTGATATTGTTTGAGCTCGGCTCATGCATGATTGCTGGTGTAATGGAGTTTGTAACTTGCTCGTTGACGGTCACTTGTTACTAGGATATTATAACTAAGTAGGGTTATGCAGAATTACTTTCCAAAAAAATTAAGAATGCAGTACAAATTGACGTGTGTAATATAGCTGACTTTAAGCTTGAAAAAGCTTTTTAGTAGAGATTATATTTTAATAAAGTTTTTGTAGAGTTTGTTAATTTTTAATTAAAATTATGTGGATTATAGTTTGATTAATTTTAATTAATTTTAAAAGTAGTAACTGTTGGGTTTAGTTTAGGAAGTATAGAAATGTTTTGTAAGAAGTATTACCTACTTTTTATTTCTCTGGGAATAATTAATTAATTAAAAGAATCTCTAATTAATTAGGCTTTTAATGTAAATACAAAAAAACTTAATGTTAAATGCTTGGTTACTTTTTACAATTCGAAAAGAGAAGTCGGTATTTTTGTGTTATTTTAACAGACTTGGGACGGAACCGACTAATTGATACCTTAATGGACATTACTAAAGTATTTTAATACATTGACCTTTAAGATTTCTTCTAAAAAGAAGAGAATTATAGTGTATTTTTACAACTAGCGCGTATTTTGCGTGACTTCACACATATCTTTGAGTTTCTACGTAGAATAGATTCTTTAAATCTAATGATGAAATGAATCCTTTGTTCGGATACTTGCTGCTTGCTACTCGACTAAAATACTATCCTAGTGCGTACAAGGCTTTATGTCTTCTACTTGATAGATGGTAGTCATGCTTAATTATGATAATACAAAAAAACCATTGAAAAATGCAAACACTTTATATTTAATTTTTTATTAAATCGAAATGAGTTACTAGTTGTTTGCGACTTCGTTCGCGTAGAATTAAAACATATAACCTATGTTATTCGGGGATAATATAGCTTTCTAATGTTGAAAGATTTTTTGAAATCGGCTCAGTTATTGAATTATTTTAATAAGTACAAAATTAAAAAGTTTCTCTCTTTATAATATTAGTATAAATAGGCTTAATAATATAATACATTTAAAATGAACCACAGCGCATCACAACTGGTATGTCACGTGACAGGCACGTGCCAGGGAAAAGTTTTTTTTATATCTGTTTGTTCGCGACGTGTTGACGACGAATGGAAATAATAATTTACCAGTTTATTTATGATATAGGTCAAAATTATCACAATGACATATTTCAAAGCCTTTCAGACTTGTTTTCTATACTAATATTATAAGAAACTACTTGTATGTATTTTGTATGTTGTATATTGAAATAACTCAAGAACTACTGTTCCGATTTCAAAAATTCTTTCACCATTAGAAAGCTACATTATCCCCGAGTAACATAGGCTAAACTATTTAAATCCACGCAGACGAAGTCACGCTCAACAGCTAGTAAATAAGAAAGAGCTATAAAATATTTTAATTTACAAATATAGAAATGTATAGAAGACGAGTGAATATGAAATTCAAAACATTTTTTTTATAAAGTAGAAACCTGACCGCTTGCTCGTTTGCCACTTTGTAATATAAAAAAAATAATGAGTAATTAAATTAATATTAAGTAGAGATGGTTAAGTGTGCGGTTTAACTTAAGTGCTTTTACTGTAGGCTACGCTGTCACCTTGTTATAATTAACCATTACGTTATAAGTGACATCTGGTGTTAAATTGTAGAAGTTATATTAAAAAGATGAATAGACTCAAAAGTCGTGTATACGTCGTTTATTTTGTTATCAATACTAATATTATAAAGAGATAAACTTTGTATTTTTGTATGTATTGAAACTCGAGAACTACTGGGCCGATTTCAAAAATTCTTTCACCATTAGAAAGCTACATTATCACCGAGTAACATAGGCTATATTGTTTAATTCCACGCGAAAGCTACAAAAGCTAGTACTATGTATTTATATGTTTAACATTTCTATCTTTTTAGATAGTTTTATTAGTAATTTTGTAGAGATTTTTTAAGTCGTTAATATGAAATCAGTACTGGAAATACCAACCGCTATAATAAAGCTAGTCACACACTGCAGAATTGAATTCTAATATCCTACTCTACTTGTATGTAACTAGTAGAGTTTGTCCCTCATTAAAATTAATTAATTTTCTGTCTCTGTATTTGTTGGGTATATACTTAATAAAATAATGGCCATACTTGCAATAAAATCAAATACTTTCTTTCCAGTAAATCATCATAAAAACTGAAAAAGATTTCGCGGTGAGCCAATTCAGATAAAAACTATAGATTTAAGAGTAAGTCCTTCATAAACCAGGTTGCTGAGTATACTCAAGTCATAATTTGCATCAAATATCACCTGCTGAAGCTTACAGAGGCGGATTCCGTAATACGCTGCGGGATCTCGCAGTGCGGTGCAAACCCTGGTAACTAGTAAGCACGTATCCAGATATTAAAGAAACCATGTCAAAATCGCTGTAATCACTATACTGTAGTCTGATTTGGAGGGGGGATAAATCCTAACTATCGCCCCCTATATACGTGCTTGGTAACTACCTTAAGCTATTAGTCGCCTTGATTGTGACTTATCTTTCACTAATCACAGGAGATAGTTCCCAGTCAATTTACCTCAGCCAGGAATATCCGATTGATTTGCGAAGTGCCTCAGTGCACGTATGTTTGAATACATTTATAATTTATGAGCGTAATAGTACAAGCTGATTTATTCATTATTCAAACTATATGAACGTGCTGGTCTGTTTCTATTATTATATTCATCACTAGCTACTGTGCGCGACTTCGTACACGTGGAATTAAATAATAGCCTATGTTACTCGGGGATTATGTACCTTTCTAATGGTGAAAGATTTTTTGAAATCGGCCCAGTAATTTTTGAGTTATTTCAATACATACAAAAATAAAAGTTTCTCTCTTTATAATTTAAAGATAGATTAACGTCTTATTAACGGACTTCACACATATCTTTGAATTTCTTCACCGATATGTGCAGGCATCACAATGTCTTCCTTCACTGTTAAAACGTCGGGTACATATGAAATTCGAAAATGGAACACACATTGGCAGATGGCGGGATTCGAACTCGGGACCTGATTACAAGTCAAGAGCTAAACCCCTGAGCCACCGATGCTCGATTGTTATATTAGCATAGTCTAATACTATGTAAAATTGGAATTGTGCTACTTTCAGACTCAACGCAACGCAAGTCTGCGATATCAGTCACTAGGAGACTTACGCAGTACAACCTCATAAGCCTTGTTCGCACCAGGATAGTATTTTAGTCGAGTAGCAAGTAACAAGTATCCGAACAACGGAGTTATTGGTTTATTAAAATGTTGCTGTTCGGACACGTTTAGTTACTAAANATATAGCTGACTTTAAGCTTGAAAAAGCTTTTTAGTACAGATTATATTTTAATAAAGTTTTTGTAGAGTTTGGTAATTTTTAATTAAAATTTAGTGGATTAAAGATTTATTAATTTTAAAAGTAGTAACTGTTGGGTTTAGTTTAGGAAGTATAGAAATGTTTTGTAAGAAGTATTACCTACTTTTTATTTCTCCGGGAACAATTAATTAATTAAAAGAATCTCTAATTAATTAGTCTTTTAATGTAAATACAAAAAAACTGCCTGTTAAATGTAGCTTGGCTACTTTTTACAATTCAAAAAGTCGGTATTTTTGTGTTATTTTAACTGACTTAAGACGGAACCGACTTGATACCTTAATGGACATTACTAACGTATTTTAATACATTGACCTTTAAGATTTCTTCTAAAAAGAAGAGAAGTATAGTATAGTTTTACCCATGATGGGCTTCATTTTCCGCAACTTCAAGACTAGCGCGTATTTTGCGTGACTTTATACATATCTTTGAATTTCTTTGCCGATATGTGCAGACATCACAATGTGTTCCTTCACCGTAAGAGCGTCGGGTAAATATGTACATTTAAAATTCGAAAATGGATCACACATTGGTAGATGTCGGGATTCGAACTCCGGACCTGTAGTTTACAAGTCAAGAGCTAAATCCCTGAGTCACCAACGCTCGAAAAAAAGTTTTTTTTTAAATGTCATTTAAATTGCACTATTTATTTGGGTTAAAACTATTAAGTGAATTTACACTTTCTTAACCCTCGTTCGCATTAGGATAGTAGTTTAGTCGAGTAGCAAGTAGCATTTATCGAAACAAATGATTTAGTACTGTTCGGACTAGTTTAACCCTAAATCTACGCTTTAGGGTAGTAATTTAGTAACTAAACGTGTCCGAACAGCAACATTTTAGTAGAATAGATTAGTAAATCCTTTGTTTGGATACTTGCTACTTGCTACTCGATTAAAATACTATCCTAGTGCGTACAAGGCTTTATATCTTCTACTTGATAGATGGTAGTCATGCTTAATTATGATAATACAAAAGAAACTATTGAAAAATGAAACCATTTTGTATTTAAATTTTCATTAAATCGAAATAAGAAAGAAATAAGTAACATATAGCCTATGTTACTCGGGGATAATATAGCTTTCTAATGTTGAAAGAATTTTTGAAATCGGCTCAGTTATTGAATTATTTTAATAAATACAAAAATACAAAGTTTCTCTCTTTATAATATTAGTACTCGTATAAATAGGCTTAATAATATAATACATTTAAAACGAACCGCAGCGCATGACAACTGGTATGTCACGTGACAGGCACGTGCCAGGGAAAAGTTTTTTTTATATCTGTTTGTTCGCGACGTGTTGACGACGAATGGAAATAATAATTTACCAGTTTATTTATGATATAGGTCAAAATTATCACAATGACATATTTCAAAGCCTTTCAGACTTGTTTTCTATACTAATATTATAAGAAACTATGTATTTTGTATGTTGTATATTGAAATAACTCAAGAACTACTAGGCCGATTTTAAAAATGATTTCACCATTAGAAAACTACATTATCCCCGAGTAACATAAGTTAAACTATTTAATCCCACGCAGACGAAGTCACGCACAACAGCTAGTAATTAAAAAAGAGCTATGAAATATTTTAATTTTTAAATATAAAAATGTATAGAAAACGAGTGAATATGAAATTCAAAACATTTTTTTTATAAAGTAGAATCCTCACCGCTTGCTCGTTTGCCACTTTGTAATATAAAAAAAAAATAAAGAGTAATTAAATAAATATTAAGGAGAGATGGTTAAGTGTGCGGTTTAACTTAAGTGCTTTTACAGTAGGCTACGCTGTCACCTTGTTATAATTAACTAATTAACTATTACGTTATAAGTGACATCTGGTGTTAATTTGTTGAACATCTTTTAAAAATATGAATATACCGACCGAAAATAGAGTTAAAACTCTTGTATACGTCGTTTATTTTGTAATCTATACTAATATTATAAAGAGTGAAACTTTGTATTTTTGTATGTATTGAAATAACACAAGAACTACTGGACCGATTTCAACAATTCTTTCACCATTAGAAAGCTACATTATCACCGAGTAACATAAGCTATATTCATAACTTCCACGCGAAAGCTACAACAGCTAGTATTATGTATTTTATATGTTTAACATTTCTTTATTTTTAGATAGTTTTTTAGTAATTTTGGAGAGATTTTTTAAGTCGTTAATTTGAAATCAGTACTGGAAATAACAACCGCTATAATAAAGCTAGTTACACACTGCAGAATTGAATTCTACTATTCTACTCTACTTGTATGTAACTAGTAGAGTTTGTCCCTCATTAAAATTAATTAATTTTCTGTCTCTGTACTTGTTGGGTATATAGTTAATAAATTAATGGCCATACTTGCAATAAAATCAAATACTTTCTTTCCAGTAAATCAGAATAAAAACTGAAAAAGATTTCGCGGAGTGCGTGATTTCTAAAAACCAATTCAGATAAAAACTATAGATTTAAGGGTAAGTCCTTCATAAACCTGGTTGCTGAGTATACTAAAGCCGTAATTTGCATCAATTTTCACATGCTGAAGCTTACAGAGGCGGATTCCGTAATACGATGCGGGATCCCGCAGTGCGGTGCAAACCCTGGTAACTAGTAAGCACGTATCCAGACCTTTGGTTGGGGGGATAGACATTAAAACAACCATGTCAAAATCGCTGTAATCACTATACTGTAGGCAGATTTGGAGGGGGGATAAATCCAAACTATCGCCCCCTATTTACGTGCTTGGTAACTACCTTAAGCTATTAGTCGTCTTGATTGTGACTTATCTGTCACTAATCACAGGAGATAGTTCCCAGTCAATTTACCTCAGCCAGGAATATCCGATTGATTTGCGAAGTGTCTCAGAGCACGTATGTTTGAATACATTTATAATTTATGAGCGTAATAGTACAAGCTGATTTATTTATTATTCAAACTATATGAACGTGTTGGTCTGTTACTATTATTATATTCATAATTAGCTGTTGTGCGCGACTTCATACATGTGGAATTAAATAATATAGCTTATGTTACTCGGGGATAATGTAGCTTTCTAATGGTGAAAGAATCATTGAATCGGCCCAATAGTTCTTGAGTTATTACAATACATACAAAAATACAAAGTTTCTCTCTTTATAATTTAAAGATAGATTAACAGCTTATTAACTGACTTCACACATATCTTTGAATTTCTTCACCGATATGTGCAGGCATCACAATGCCTTCCTTCACTGTTAAAACGTCGGGTAAATGTACATATGAAATTCGAAAATGGAACACACATTGGCAGATGGCGGGATTCGAACTCGGGACCTGCAGATTACAAGTCAAGAGGTAAACCCCTTAGCCACCGATGCTCGATTGTTATATTAGCGTAGTCTAAAACTATGTAAAATTGGAATTGTGCTACTTTCAGACTCAACGCAACGCAAGTCTGCGATATCAGTCACTAGGAGACTTACGCAGTACAACCTCATAAGCCTTGTTCGCACCAGGATACTATTTTAGTCGAGTAGGAAGTAACAAGTATCCGAACAACGGAGTTACTAGTTTATTAAAATGTTGCTGTTCGGACACGTTTAGTTACTAAATTACTTGTTAGCTTACATGAATAAAAAAATATGTACAAAAGGTTTAAAAGAAAAGTTGGTGGAAAAATTAAATCAATAAAGCCTTATACGCACTAGGATAGTATTTTAGTCGAGTAGCAAGTTGCAAGTATCCGAACAAAAGATTTACTAATCTTTTCTACTAAAATGTTGCTGTTCGGACACGTTTAGTTACTAAATTACCACCCTAGTGCGTAGGTTTAGGCTTAAACAAGTCCGAACAGTAGTAAATCCTTTGTTCGGATAAATGCTACTTGCTACTCGACTAAAATACTATCCTGGTGCGAACAAGGCTTAAACGCCGGTAAAACATATAACTTTTTGAAAAAACCTCAATAATAGAAATGATATTTATTTTAATAGGAAAAACACCTTATTACAAGACGCGAATGGTCTGCCCAGTATTAACCCTGTCCGGTCTTCCCTCTGGGGACTCGGACAGATAAACCCAGGACGCACAGGCGAACTAATATCTACTGATTATTTGCAACATTTTTTTCTATTAAAAAAAGTAAGAAATGTGATTGTGAGAAATATAATAAGTTTAATCCAACAAAAAATCTATATAACTATATTTTAATATCGTTTACTATATTTTTAGAACTTTTTTTATATTGTAAAGTGGCAAACGAGCAAGCGGCCACCTGGTTTCACTGAAATAGCGAAGCGACCGCTGCCCATAGACATCTGCAATTGCAGATGCGTTGCCTACCCTTAATCTACGGAAGAGGAGACGCAGAGCAAGAGGATAATTCCTCTTCCTATGGGTCCCGCCAAATCCACTTCCGCTTTCCATCATTTCCTTATATGAAAAGGATAGGAAGAGAAAGTGAACTAAAATTAGGCCCCTGGTTGACTTTAAAACAATGTAAAAATCTAATAAAATTATGAACAATAAAAAATCATATTCCATAATCTAACCTTTACCGTTTAATTTCATCATTTTAATCGCCTGTTAACACTCAAATGTCGACTTCGGCCGAAAGAATTATGCAATTAAAACTTGTTCCGCGGCCGCTCGAGGGTTAAGTAAATTAGGCGGGAAAATGACGTTTGAGTGTTGCCCAACTCGCTTTTTAAATACGCCTTAATTTATTACCCTTTATTGCGGGTAACGACATTATTAAATTATTTTGATAACAAAATACAGATGAGTTTTACCTATTCATTGACTATTTTTAACGATTATTTCTTTATTTATCTAAAACGGCTAAAAACTCACGTGTTATTTTCGGTGATCGGTACCGACTAGTTTCGAACTCTTCGGGAGTCCATCATCAGGGCGAGTGCTTATTTTGAGAGTTGATTATTTCTTTATTTTGCTATCTTTGAAGATAAATAGAGTAACTAAATTGTTAGTACATTAAAAACCTTTCACAATGAAAGCTGACTCAACACTTGACTTAAAATAGTGCCACTATTGAATTCATTTCGCATAGAGATTTGGTGACTTAAAATGGGAGCATTTAGATATTATTAAAAATGATAATTTGACTTTTTAAATGAAATGGTATGATAATAATGCTCCAATAGTCCATAAGTTTAATCTTATATTATAAAGAGGATTTTTTTATATTTATGTGCATTGTAATAACTCAAGAACTACTGGGCCGATTTCAAAAATTCTTTCACCATCAGAAAGCTACATTATGCCCGAGCAACATAGGTTGTATTTTTTGATTCCACGCCGACAACAGCCAGTCCTCTATAACTTTAGAAACTTTCCATAACTTAACCAATTCTTATTTAAGATTTACCATAATTGACTTTACTCTTATGACCTTATATTCAATTTTATTTCCATCCTCCATACATAAATACAGCCTACTAAATAAAGGATAATTGTTAAAAGGCTAGATGTACGACTTACCTATAAGTGTATAAAGCCGGCTACAAACGTTTAGTTTTTAACTGTGCAGTTAAAAACGTCATACATCAATTTGAACTGGA
>QDHC01006429.1:61988-74768 GCA_013186455.1 Papilio dardanus tibullus
TTTCGTCTCTCGTAACTGTCAAACACAGAATTTGAGTCACCTCCTCCTGAGTTTGTGAGCCTTGGTCAAATTATGAGGTATCCACCGGGTTCAAAGCCTCATGACAGCCATATGGTCATGGAGGATTTTGTGCACTTGACTCATACCAATCCCTAAGCTCGTCGGGATCTGCTGATAAGTCACTCTTTTGTCGGTCTCTATCAATCGCCACACAATAATGATTTTCTCAAGCACATCATCGGTGAGATTAGTGGAACCACGTTTAAACTCATTGAACCAGTTGTAAACAGTGGCACGAGACGGGGCTTCATCGTGAAAGGCCAATCGTGGTCTATCATAACTTGCATGTAGACTTATATGACATCGAATGTCATACGAAATCATCACACGAAAATTTTCTCGTATCATGTTCGTGATAGTGTTTGTTACACAGACTATTTTCAATTTGCCGCCAAAGCATAAAACAAATGACAAACAAATACATTATATACCTCGCTTTATTCATTAAGAGTTCAATTTTTAAAATCTTAACATTTTTTTATTATATTGCTTTCAACTAGCCAGTTCTAAAAACTTTCGTTGTGGCCTTCGTATAGTAAATCGGCAAGATAACCGTTTTCATTAATTTCTAATAGTCTATTCCAATTATTTGTGTCTTGTACTGGCTGACAATTAAAATAACACCAAATAGAGATAAGTTTGAAAAGTGTCAGAACAGTGAAAAATAAATAGCAAAGTTAAAAGGCCCTTCATTAGGCTGCATTTGACTAAAAGCCTCCTCCGGCGAAGCTGACCGATCAATTATTCAAGCAACATTAAAATTCTGAAAACATTCTGTTTTCAAATTAACAATTGATCAAAGTGGAATATAAGACATTGTCGTTGGCAGCTTGAATAATTAAAAGTTTTATTAATATTTTAATAAGGATTTGATTATTAAAAGAATCTTATTTCTTACTATAAATGCAAAAGTGATGTATGTATGACCAGAGTCTCGTTTTTAACGGGCCTGTACCGTTTTACAGTCATGTGTCCCGGTGTCCCGGGAACAATCTCTGGGACGGCAAATTGACTCGTTTTTGGAAACTGTGGGCAAATTTGGATAGTCGAGCCGGGCCTGGCGTGTGCTGTGTGAGACCGAGAGAGAAGCCATTAGCCAGCAGCCCGAGAGTGGCTAAAATATTATCGCTCGCGCTTTGTTAACTATTTTATTCTTACGCACAGTTTGTGACATTTATTCTAGACATGGACAAAATACGTGATTCGTCGATAAAATGTCAATTTTGGTCACGGCTACACCCTAGTTTCGGGGCTAAAATAGTCCCGTTTTAAGTAAAAAAAATGGTCACGTAATATATGTATCTCCTAAACGGCTCAACGGATCACGGAGTTTATGTATGGCCGGTTAGGGTTATGGTTGAGTAATCTGATAGTTGATTCTAATAGGGGATCGAACGTAGCCTATATCAATTAAAAATAGTAATTTAATCCATTCTACTAGTTTCATACATCATTACAATTATACTTTTAGGATATCAAGGATTAATGTATGTTAGAATCTATAGTACAGTCGAACCTTGATAAGCGACAGGCTATGGGACCGCGACATTTGTCTCGCTTAAGGCTTATACGCACTAGGATAGTAGTAGTTGATTTTAGTCGAGTCGCAAGTAGCAAGTATCCGAATAAAATATTTACTAATCTATTCTACTAAAATTTTGCTGTTCGGACACGTTCAGTTACTAAATTACTACACTACTACACTACTCGACTAAAATACTATCCTGGTGCGAATAAGGCTTTATAGATGTTTCTCTCTAAACCCCAGTTTATCGCATGTGGAGATAGCTCTCCGGGGCCAGAGAATGACTTTCGCTTATAGAGGTTTTTTCGCTTATAGCTGTCTCGCTTAACCAGTTTTAACTGTACAAAAAAAAATATGTAAGGAAAATCTTTTTCATCAGGTGTGTCAGAAATACAAGCACTTGACATCTATTAATCTTTTTGTTTTTTTCTAAATTGATATTTGATTTTATAATTACAGACTAACTAAAAGTTATATATTGATTTTTAAAGATTCATAAACTAACTAAAAACATCAAAATGTTATATTAACCGAGCACAAATCGAATATATCTTTTCTATATTAACCCGAATAAATACATACGAAATATAATATTCTTCTTTTTCTAAAGATGGGTATAAAAATACAAGTAAAATATCAGTAACATTCCCAATATGTGTGTAAACACACAGGAATCTTTTGTGGCATAAAAATCGTAAATAATTTCGTCTTTATGAGATTTTTGACATCAAATAAAAGGATATTGTAATAAAGTGTGACGTTTCACATATTTTCTAACCTCAAAACAATCAAGTATCATTTTAATTGACATTTCAAAATTAAAATTTTGTATTAAGATTTTACATTGAATAAGATTTTGTTTACTTCCTTAGCTGAGTTCTAACTTGGAAACTTATAAAATTCAATTTTCTTGAGTCGTAAAACTTTTGTATTTACGATGTTTGTCGCGGAGTAGGAAATGCACCGCGCTTACCCATCAGCCCTGATATTGGTGATTACCTCACATTCCCACTAAGGTGGTAAATTTAGGGGTAACTAAGTCATAATTAACATCGCTGGGACATTGTGTATTTGTGTCATTATGTGTTATTAATTAGAAATATCTGTAATACTAGCTGTCGCCCGCGACTTTGCCTGCTCGGTATAAATAAACATAATTAGTAGCATATGTAATCTACATCTATACCTTTCACAGAGACCCGTTAAGCCGTTTCAAAGATACGAGCAAACAAACTTCCATGAATCGTAACTTCGCATTTATAAGGTTAGTAAAATTGCTATTTTCATTTACGTTGCTCTGGTTTTCTAGATATTTCTACAACATTCAGATTATTCTAGAAGTACCACTTAATTTAAAGACCACTTATGTATTAACGTTACGATCGTAAAATCAGATCAAATCAAAGTAAGAAGTAAAAGTAAAGGGTTGAACAGTCGTTCAATAAATTAAGAGAGACGGAGCGTGGCTTCTGCTAGGCCGTAAATATGAGCAAACTTTACGGTTACACATCGTATAGAATTAGCTGCAAGGAGATAAATGTTAATCGTAAGGATTATTACTTTAGTTAATAGGATAAGAAAAAGTACTAAAACTGTTAGGATTTAACTAAAAAATAATGTTTACCAACACACTTGCAGTAGCTGAGCTGTGCTGTTTTACCGACAAAGCACTAGATTTAACCCAAGTTGATCATCGGCCCAATACCTTTCTTTTTACTATAGTATATTTAACTGTAGATCGTTTTTACAATATCTTTTAATCGACCACTTAGCTAGCTAGCTAAAGAGAGAAAATTTGTATTTTTGTATGTATTGAAATAACTCAAGAACTATTTAGCCGATTTCAAAAATCTTCCACCGTTAGAAAGCTATCCCCGGGTAATATAGGCTATATTTTTTAATTCCATGCAAACGAAGTCGCAAACAGCAGCTAGTTAATTATATGAGTCTTAATAAAATCGTATTCACAATTTTCTAGTTCTATTCTTTCATTAAATATTGAACTATTCAAAATGTATACTTTATTATTGCTACTATTTAGTTTTAGCCTTGGGTCAACAAAAACTTCAAGGCCAAAGCAAAATAGCGCGAAAATTATATCACGCCGTCACATGTCAAATTTCCCGCCATAATGATTTTTGACATTGTCATTCAAAGAGCGTAAGCAAGATGGACGCGTAAGTAAAAAGTGTCACTACGGCCAAGTATTTCATCGGTTGAAAGGAACGAAAGGGTTGTATGGTAATTTGGAAAATATTTTCTTATGTCGTTGACCCTGGAGATATTTTATACTACATGCAAAAAGATGACAAAAATGTTTGTCCATTTTGAGGTTAGTTTTTGGACGAAAACTGTGCATTTCTGTTGAATTCTAATATTCAAAACCTGTACGATAACATAGCGTGATCCTTTTTATTTTTTAAATAAAAACATTTTCCGCAACTCCACGACTGGCGCGTATTTTGCGTGAATACACATATCTTTGAATTTCTTCGCCGATATGTGCAGGTTGCACCACGGTGTTTTCCTTCACCTAAGAGCGTCGGTAAATGTGTACAAATGTGTGTTTTTTTAAATAAAAAAAATGTTTTTGTAAAGGTTTTGGCAATAGAAAGTCACAGATTGTTTTTTTTTGCGATAAACTGATATTACTTACTATTTATACAGAAATGTCCGTAATTTTTATACAAACTATATCTTGTGTTTCTTGCTTCGAAGTTTTATAGCCTAGCTACAGAAAAATAAAGTCATTCTTAGAACAATAGTGAAGATTGAATAAAGTTAAAAAATACTGGCAGCTGCCGGCGGCGCTTTCATATTTATCTTTGTTCAACTGTTTTAACAGTTGACTGAATGAAAACAGCTGTTAGGAAAACCTATTTCATATTTAAAAAAAAAGTATTCTGCGATTTACTTACAATATGCTCATAGAAAGAGAAAGGTATAGAAATGGCTATAGCTCTTGAAGGACAAAAAATGCTTACGACGACGTCATAGCTATGTTGTGTGTGCATCACTTAACGCTTTTAAATCAATAATATGTTTTAAGCTTTTGCCTGGGACGTATGCTAAATTTGTTAACCGAAAATACGTTTGGAGCGCCACAATACTATATGATACGTCACATTTGCTTAGGTCATATTTCTGGATTCAAACAACCAAAATCGCATACGGAGAAAGGGACCAAAGATCTATGTTACTGTCTTTGTCACGTTACTTATATTTCGTATAAATGTGTCTCGGTCGCTGTCAGTATATTAACTGTCATGTCTTATCTGGTTCTTTTAATCTATGAAAATGCTGCAAAAAATGAAATCTTCTGTAAATACTGCATATGATTTGTACGCGAAAAATATGTTCAAAAACCGCCTTTACTTTGTTACATGTTATGGAATATCTATCCATCCAATATTTAGCATTATAATATTAGCAAAGCTACGAAACAACAGACGTCGTTTATTAAATTACAAAGGTATAATAATTATTAGCAGTGAGAAATAAAGGTAATAAAAACATTGAAATCGTTTCAAATTGCCTTTAAATTGGACTTTGACGGTTAGCCGTAAAGCGAACAAATATTCGGTTTCGTTCGCGGCGAAAGGCTATAAAATGTGGCCATAAACAGGGTTACTTTAGCTCCACCTCTGTTATTTACACTCTGAGTTACTTTCGAATTATTATTTAATAAAATTCAGGTAAACATCTTGTCGATTTGTGTTGAATGCTATTCGATTCGAACAGTGATAAAATACACAATAAAATTGTTCTATCATTAAATTGAATAAGGTAGAATTGTTTGAATTATGCCAAACCAAATAAGAGGTTAATGGTTTGTTTAATGTTTATATGTACGCAAGCCATACTTACCAAGAAAATTCAATATCGGGTGCATCTATTATGCGCTTGTATTTAAAATGTTATAAACCAAAATTGTGTTTTTGATAAGAGAAGGGGGGCAAACGAGTGGCTGGATCACTGAGGTGATCTTCGACGCCCATGAACTGAAAGGCTCGCTTATTGAAGGACCCTAAGTCGTAGAAAATATGACGTCTCTACCTTTTCTGTGTATCTTAATCTATTAGGGTTATTTATTAACGTATAATGTAAGCCATTTAGACACATTATTGTACATTTATTCAACAGTGTAAACCCACGTTTATACGCGGGGTCATTAACCTGTAAAACCGGCAGTAAACGTGAAATCTGTCCGCTCTCTAACTCAATTACAGCCGCAGATTGCCGCCGGACGAGAAATGCTATTAAAATTAAAAGAATCGCACTGACTTTTTTAATACACACAGATTATAAAAAAATAAACGATATGGATAATCTGTGGTTAATTCTAAAGTGCAACTTTGTGACTACGCAATAATATCTTCGGATAGATTATTCTAGTATTAAGAAGAAGCTTGAGGGATCTAGATGAACGGCAACGATTACGTTGTTTTTTTAATGTATAAAATACCAGTAAAAATGTACAGTTTTATCAACGGTTACTAAGTTAAGTAAATTGTTCGAAGCCTATATTTTTTTATTCCACTATTAATAAGCTTCGTTTGACCGCAGTGAACGATATTTAAAAAAAAAACGAGTATTGTGCCACTAAATATATTTCGGATGAAAAAAAATAAGATTCAATTTAAGTTTAACATTCTTACTAGCTATTTACTTATGAAGTAATAAATTGCGTATTAAGTACTAAATGATTTATTGCTTAGTTTCAATTCCAACTTTACTAAAGTCAAGAATATTAGTAACAGAATGAAGTAAACATCGTAAGTGAAAAAAGTAAAAACTTTTTCACTTACGGATGTTGAAATTTCATAAAGACAAAAGTCATTTATAAAAATTAGGCCCTTTGTACACGAGGATATGATTTGATAATTTAGTCTCTGAAGCAATACAAGGTTTTAGAAGTTCGTACACAGATATGTGTCGCCATTATCTTGCTATACTACAATACTTAAGCTTTCATTACATAGTATAAAACAAAGTCGCCTTCTCTGTCCCATTATCCCTATGTATGCTTAAATCTTTAAAACTAACCAACTGATTTTGATGCGGTTTCGTTAATACATAGAGTGATTGATTAGGAAGGTTTATACATATAACTAGGGATCCGCCCCGGCTACGCACGGGTGCAATAATTAGTACGATTATATACAACGTTACGTAGAAACAGGTCCTTGGCCTTCGAGAAATTTCTCGTTTGAATGTTAAAGATATTAAGTAAATTATATGATAAATGTAGTATAAAAATTGAACGAAAAACATTGAATTATACAAACGATGTTTTTATCATAATATTATGGAACCCTTTTCATTCAGTAATATATAGATACATTTTTCAAACTCATGACCAATGAAGAGATAAATGACATTCAAATACGGGGTTCTTTGTATGTATGTTGATCACTGTGACGTCATCAATGTATAGATTTTTTGTTTTGAGTTTATCTCTGTGATTGATGTATTTTCCTTCTTTATTTAACAACTAGCGACCCGCCCCGGCTTCGCACGGCAAATCGGTATAATGCTGATACTAAATACTGCCGCGTTTGCAATGTAAGCGCTAAAAATGTTTTAATTTACGACATCATATTAGAAACTTCTAAATTATCAGTGTTACTCTACTATATTGTGAATGTATTATACATGAACCTTCCCTGTGAAACACTCTATCTATTAAAAAAAACCGCATCAAAATCCGTTGCGTAGTTTTAAAGATTCAAGCACGAACATAAAAAACGTTATTATTTTATACTATGTAATAAGGATAAGAACAAAACATATTGATTCCTCACTCTACCACTCTATACTATAGTATTATATTATCTGTGCTACTATACAGAATGTGTAATAAATATAAATAATTGGTATTACAAAAAGATTTTTTTTTAATTTACTTAACTTTTTAAAGGTTTTTTTAATCAAATAGTATGTATATGCTTTATTTTTACAGTTTAATATCAATTTAAAATTATAATTTGAAACTATGTATTTGATAAACTAACTAAATGTGGTTCTTGACTTCCTCATGAAATGAAAAAATATAGCCTCTGTTACTCGGGGATAATGTAGCTTTTTAATGGTGAAAGTATTTTTGATATCGGCCCAATACTTCTTGAGTTATTTCAATACATACAAACTTTAAAAATACAAAGTTTTCTCGTTATAATATTATTGTAGTATAGATGACATATTTTAATACGTACTTATTATATTGTATTATTGAATAAGGCTTGTTAGCGAACAATTTATCAAGTTTATTAAAAACTACTTTCCGTTGAAGTTAAGTTTGAAAGTTGGGCATTTATTTCCATAAATGATTGGCGCAGGCGACGCGGCAATTCACAAGACTTGATAACTTGACAAAGTCAAATTATTTTATAAATCATTGATCAGTAAACTAGTATACTTGAAAATTCCTTTGTAGATGTACTAGTACATATTAAAGGTCAACAATCGAATTTGTAGTGTATTTGCTATGGTCTGGTTGTCTCTGGGTGTCTCGAGCATCATGCCATGTTGACAGTCGTGTCAGACGTCATGCCGGCGAGAGGCGGTGCGCGTGTTGGGTACGATTATAGACGTGGTGTGATGATTGAGCCATTATACTCCTAGGACTGGAACGTTACAGAAACCATTTAAAAATTAAACGACTAATTTAATCAAAGACTATGTTCTAAATTTGAAACTAATATTTAAAATAAACATTTCATTTAAAAAAAAACATTCAGGAACCTTTAACATCGTTACATAATAACATCAAGATTACAGGCTCGTTTAAGTTGAAAATATTAAACAAGATTTATAACATCTGTGGTTCAAACCACTTGTTGAGAATGCGGAATTGAGTTAATCTATTATGGAAATAATTTTGTAAACTTCGCTTCTTTCCTAACGACCAGAGATGTTGGAAGATTTTTAAACTACTTTTAAAACTTGTAAACGAAGTTGATTGCAGATTTTGAACTTTAAATCTTACTCTACTAAAGATTATAAAAGTTACGATGGAAGGATGTTTAGAGCGTCGGTGGCTCAGGGGTTTAGCTCTTGACTTGTAAACTACATGTCCCGAATTCGAATCCCGTCATGTAGCAATATGTTTTTCGAATTTCATATGTACATATTTACCCGACGCTCTTACAGTGAAGAAAAACATTGGGATGCATCCTGCACATATCGGCGAAGAAATTCAAAGATATGTGTGAAGTTGACCAACGCGCAATTGGCCAGCGTGGTTGACTATGACCTAATCACGCTTTTAGGGTAGGCTCCGAACCCCTCAGTGGGGACGTACGGGGATATGTATAGATGTTTATTTAAAGGTATCTCTGAATAGGTTTAACAGATCTTGGTGATTGGTATAGATGTAGAACTCAGTCTGAAAGAAAACATAAGCTTATATGAAAAAAATACTGAAAATAATGATGGAATAGAAATACAGATTTACAAAGTTGCGAAGGTTATATAAGTCGTTGAGAAAATTTACAGCCAGTTGTAAAAACACGAAAGATATCTCTTATCAAATACTTCCGCGCACGCTCGTGTGAGTTCTAACTTGTTCCCATATAAATATAAAGGAATAAAAATATATTCACACATCGGTTGTCTTATAGAATGAAGCTATTGAATTGTATAAAATATGATATAATTTATTATAAAATAATTTAAACTTTGTTTTTTTGTATTACAATAAAGAAAAGAAATATTATCTATACTTCTATACCAATGTTATAAAGAGGGAAACTTTGTATTTTTGTATTTTAGTTTGTTTTGAAATTACTCAAGAACTACTGGGTCGATTTCAAAAATTCTTTCACCATTAGAAAGCTAAAATATCCCCGGGTAACATGGGCTTTTTTATTCAATTCCACGTGGACGAAGTCGCGAACAACAGCTAGTTAATTATAAAATTAATCAATTACAATAACATTTGACATTTCTTAATATTTCAACCAGAATATGGCGTATAATATTATCTTCCATAAGAATTAATAAGCCATCTACGAACAGCTCTACGTATATGCTACGAAACGTGCTACGCAAAGGCTACGCAGTTTAAACAATTTGCTTTAACTAATATGTGATTTACTTTCTTATATTACTTATTTTGACCTTGAAAATAAACTCAACAGGTTGCTTTTTACTTAGCAATCATTTACCGAACATCCTATTAGCTGGTTTCGCGTAAAACGGCAATTTCCAAAGCGTACACGTAAAACGATAATAGTCCATTCATGCGTGCTGCACATCTTTAAGTTTCGAAGATGAAATTGATAGCAATTTGGTAATATCAAAAAACGTGATCCGTACACTAATAAACTAATAAAGGTAAATAAATTAGTTTTGAATTTCAGAACGTTTTTTCTCTATTAAAATAATAGAAGTATATTTTTCTCATGTGTAATTTATGAACTAAAACCTATATTTCCAATTATCAGAAAGCCTCGTTTTAGTTTGAAAAATATTAATTAAGTATACGACTTACATATAATCTTCTTTTATTTTAAAATATTTCTGACGAGAATTTGAATATTGTAAAGAAAAAAAAACGTATTATTTAATACGATTTTTTTTCTTTACCACAACGTTTATTTACTTCTGAAAATCCTTAGACGAGCGACAAAACTTAACAGTATCTATTTCATAATAATTAAAGTCGACTAAATGTTGTGCTTAAAGTTACTTTCACCAACTTAGCGCACCTCGTTGTTCTTTGCGTTAGCTTTAAACTGCATTTGCAGTTGACTTGATATCTTAGCTTCCTAAACACTTGCTAAGCAAGAGTATAGTCGAATATCTCTATATATTAATAACTGTTGAAATAGAATACTAACAACTATTATATTAATAACTAGCTGTAGCTCGCGATTTCGTCCACGTGAAATAAATAAAATATAATTGGTTCAGTAGTTTTTTAGTTATTTCAATAAATACAAAAATCGAAATCTTTCCTCATTATAATATTAGTATAGGAATAAACAATATTATAAAAACATTTATTTAAACTTTAATTCTAACTCTGAATCTATTGGGTTGGTCGGAAAGTCATTTCGTTTTTTTGATGGAAATTTTAGACAATTCTGCCTATACTGACAATAGTGCTAGGTCTGGGTATGTCATTGTATCCCATTCAAGCTGTAGAAGCTATTGGCGAGTGACAAAAAATTATTTTGTATTTATCAACTTCGACCAGCCTTCAAAACTTGAAAACTCTTCGACATAAAAATTGCCGGATGGAAATTTAGCGAACCAGTTCTGGCACTGGCGTACTGTCAACACACCTTCTCCATTCACATCGGTCTATTTCTTTCTGACTTCAACAGCATTTTTATCCTTTCTGTAGCAAAACATAAAATAAGTCGAAATTTTGCTTTTCGCTCTCCATATTTAAAAGGTCACCAACCAAAAACTATAACGTAGAATTAATTGAAACTTTTCACAAACTAGCCTTGTTATATGAGCTTTCAAAGCATATAATAATTAAACGGCTTAAGTGAGAATTTGGGTGCAAAAAATTCAATTAAATCCTCTATCGGGAAAAAACGAAATGATTTTCCGAACGACCTAATATTATCAACATTTTTATTTCCACGTTCAGCAGTGGGTTTGACCTTGTATTTGTGTTCAAATATGTAATAAATAATTTGTAATTAATATTGTTTTTGTGAACGATCGTCCCCTGTTGTCTTTACTATCCTAATCACTCAACAAGCTTTTAACGTAACGTTTTAAGGACGCATAAAATGTCCAACACAACGCAAATTGTTGTGTTTTATTACGAGTAGGTACCTCATTTTTACCTCTGTAGTTTAACATTGTAGTTCGTGTTAATATCGTCTTTGATTACAAATGTGTGGTTGCTGCTGTTTATCTACTTGTGTAAAATACTACTAAATATGTCGCATGGAATCTTTACTATACTAATATTATAGTGATGACAGATTTGTATTTTTGTATGTATTGCTATAACTCAAAAATTACTGGGCCGATTTCAATAATTCTTTCACCATTAGAAAGCTACGTTATCACCGAGTAACATAAGCTATATATTGCGAACAAAGTCGCGAACTACAGCATGTATAAAATACGCTTAGTAAGTAGCCTATGTGATCCAGGCTTTATTCTACATCTATACTAAACATAGTGATCCGTTTAACCGTTCTGGATATACCTTCCCACATACATTACAACCAAACTTTCACATTTATCTGTCCAACCTGGATAAGATGAAACCTCTATAAGCGAGAGCCATTCGAGAAACAAGGATTAGATAGAAACCTCGGTCGTATAGTGTCGGTTGCTTAGGGGTTTAGCTCTTTAGCTCTTGACTCGTAAACTGCAGGTCCCGAGTTCCCGCCATGTACCAATGTGTTTTTCATATGTACATATTTACCCGACCCTCTTACGGTGAAGAAAACATCGTGATCCAACCTGCACATAAATTCGTGACGTGTGAAGTCACGGAAAATACGCGCTGGTCGTGGAGTTGCGGACAATGTAGCCCATCGTGGGGTGAACTTACTACTACTACTACACAAGCGAGACAAATATCGCGGTTTCTTGGAATCTCGTTTATGCAGGTTCGACTATATTAAGATAATGTCTACTGTTAAATAATGCAGTTCATATTTACTAAATATCTGGTACTCTATTTCTAAACACTTGATTCTGCAATCGACAATCCATGTAAAACTTTCAAGTGCCTCAATAGCCATTATAAATAAGAGATAAAACGATTAATACTCCATTAGTGACTAGTTTGTCGCAAAAGGTTATATCTGTCATCGCAAAAGGTATCTGATTATAGAAACAAAAGCTCACTTACCAAAATAATCCAATGTGATGGAAGTACTAATGTATTGATAACTAATGCAAAGTTTTATTATCTTGTAATATCGTCTCCACAAGTGTTTGAAAGTAAACTAATATCTTTTAATAAATCTTCTTTAATTCGTTGTTCGCTTCTTGACGTTACATATTTCACTGACCAAACCCATTCTTTGTTTTCATCCTTTTTTATAAACTAGGTTCTCGATGGCCAGTATCACGTAAACATTTTACGTAAATACTTAATATAATTATTGAATGACCAACAAGTGTTAATATAAAAATATTTATTTTATTATTATAAGTACGCAGTTTAAGTCGATTCTATAAACAAATATTTATCCTTTTCATAAATCAGA
>QDHC01006429.1:120385-136892 GCA_013186455.1 Papilio dardanus tibullus
ATACTAATATTATAAAGAGAGTAACTTTGTATTTTTGTTTGTATTAAAAACTCCAAAACTATTTGGTCGATTACAAAAATTCTTTCACTGTTAGAAAGCTACATTATCCCCGAGTAACATAGGTTATATTATTTAATTCCACGCAGACGAAGTCGCGCACAACAGCTAGTGTACTATAACCGCGATATTTCTTTATCTTTTTAATTAAACATTTTTCCAAAACAATATTAACCTTAATTTACATATTATATTTATGTGTATTGTCAAACAAATGTATTTGAGTACATCTTAAAGTATACAATAACAAACTGTCCTTCATGCAGAAATAAGCACAAGTGTGTCAGGTTTCCAAATATATTAAACTTTTAGTTTATATTTTAACTAGCTGTTGCCTGTGACTTCATCTGTGCAAAATTAAAAAATAAAACTCATGCCGCCCAGTGATAATGTAGCTTTCTAATGTTAAAAAAATTTTGTTAAAAAATAAACAAAAATAAAACAAATTAATATTCGATAAAATTATGTAATTGTCACATGTGAGATATCGAATGTCAATGTCAGTTTCATACATTTTTGTCAAATCCATCAGCGACATCGCCAATCAAAAAGCATCTTGGGTAAGCCCACAAATGAAGGAAAAACTTTGTATCTCTTTTAAAGGAAATTGCATGAACAAATGAATGTGTCATTTACCACAGTTGTAGTTAATATGAATAATAAAGCTTTTTTTATTATGTCCTATGATTCAATTTCCAAGTAGTTTGTTTTGTGTAGTTTAAATGTGTTTGTGTGTACAAATATTAAATGCAACAGCTGTGTGTGTCTCTGTGGGGGTCAAAGCAGAGTATTAACCCAAACTATTTTTAAACTTAGTATAAAGAAAGTGTTACATAGCTTTATGATTTAGGTATTTTATTTGAAGACTTATTTTAACATTACCTGCGTAATTGAAACCATAGAAATTAGATTGAATTCAAAGAAAATTGAAAACATACTGTAGCTATGTGGTAAAGGTAGAGTTAGGAAGTTTATTAGTAAGAATTTATGATTTGAAATTTTCTTAATTATGTAATATACCACGACAAACTCGGAAAACGGTTTTTTTTAAGTTAATATATCTTTTGAAACATTTATTAGCATAAACAGCTGTTGGTTAATTCTTAGTTATTGATTAATGCTATTTTGACATTAAATATGACTTTCATAATATATTTAAAGTGAAATTGTAAAACTGTAAATTAAAAGTTAATTTTCCGTTTGAGGCACGTTTTTATCTATTCTGATGCAAACAGTATCAAAGATGCCCTAAAATGCAATTTCAGGCAAGTGATATATTGCAATTTGCACATACGGCTAAAGATAAAATTGATAAGATAAACTAGAAAGTGCTGGTTACAGGTGTGTGAACGCGCACTCGAAAATACACATTATGTACTCATACATGCAAAAATATGTACTTACGTCAGGCTATATCTTGATAAAGTGACACATAACTATAGTGGCAAAACACGCCCAAGTAATCATTAAAATCATAGCCTAAATGGCAAAATAGACATGGAAAACTATCAATTTTGGACTAGAGTAACGGTAACAATGTAAGGAATCCGGCAAAATTGAAACACAGCCGACAATATGACAGACGGGCCTAACATTTTTTGGCACATTCCAGAGCACTCATCACCGTCTGGCGCCCGTTTTGCTAATTATAGAACATACCGCGACGTTAAAAAAGACTCCCAAATGTAGACGAAAAACAAAACATCGAATTGCGTCGACCACATCCCACTGCGGACGTTCTCGAAAGCCGTGCACGAACCCACGACGTGGGGCCACGATGCGGTTTAGGGTTGGACAATTTTAATCACATTTCACACTTTAACGACACATATCGACTTTAAATGCACATAATACCTTTACTTTCAGCGTTTTCCGTAATATCTTTCACGTCATCAACCATCTTGCTCGATGACAGTCACTCACTGTTCACTTTTTATTCGAACATATTTCGAAAACTCATACTTCGTTCACTATTTTCAGCCAGACGGCCAGCCAGCGATCTATACGACAGCGCTTCGTTCCGTTCACTGCCAACAAAATAGACTGCAGTATGTCGAACAATCTACTTGTGAAACCGAAGATAGCTTAATTTAACAATTTGATTTGAGTTTATTCATTTTTATTTACTTCACAACATATATTTACATTATGTAAATGTACCAAAACATTTTTAAAATAAATAAAAAAAGTTTTTCTACAGTGGCATAAAGTCGCATATTATGCACCAATCGCGGAACTGCCAAAATTATTTTTAATCTGTAATCTCAAAATTGAAGAGAGCCATCTATTAGACACTTTTTTAACTAAGAAAGTTTGACAAATATTACAATAGATGTCAATTACATAAAAAGTCCGCATTTGAACATTCATGTAATGCTTCCTGTATTAGAAAATAGGTGGCGCTATTTTTGCTAAAAATATAACAACAAAGCTCAAAGTTCAAAGCTTTCTGATATGTTGTGTTGGCGCCTTTAGTAAATTATAGAGAGGTGAGCTCACGAAAATGGGAGTTAGACATGATAGAAATATGATTATTTTGAAAGTATGTTTTCTTTCTTACTGGTGTTTCTGTAATGAAAACCTGCGTTAAACCCCTTATGATGATAGGGACTTCGTCGACCACGGTATTAAATAGTAAGTAGTCAAGATTTAAATTGTATGCTCTTTTTTATGATCACCATATCGTATGTGCAATGTCGCGGTGATTCAAGAGTTCAATGTTAACTCAGGCCGGACGATTTCCAATCGCCAATTGAACAGGTTGTCGACGAAATGTTGAAAATGTTGTCATACTCACACTTGTCCAGTGCAACTTACTCCCCACTAGGATTACCACACGTTAATATGGATAATAAAGATAAAAACGCTAAATAATTTGTACGTACAGTCAAAATATATATAAAAACATTAACCATCAAGAAAACTTTCTATGTCTATGTCAATTTAATTTAACCAAAGGTTTAGTGAAAGGTTGCTAAATATCGTAGCATAAAATATTTAGGTTAGTGATATATCTTCAAAAATAATCGTATTTCAAGTGGTTCAAATTCTGTTTGAATTTAAGCTCCCATCGTTCTGTTTTGTATAACTCTCGCTAAAAAAGACTTGAAGGTAAAATTAACTTTTAAGAAAAGTCCGAGTAAAATTCAATATGATGGTGAATATAGTGATAGCATTAACCGATTATTTTTAGATGTCCAGATAGTAATAAATACCTGTACCTTGTTAATTATCTTTTAATTTGGTCGCTTTATAATACCGTGCGCGAGTAGACCGCCTTGCAGCGTACTGGCCATTCGCTGTGCAGTAGACGTTTGACTTTCGAACAGTTGGCCGTTGCGCGGGAAAGGCGCTGTCAGTCACAAATTAGCGCCATTTCTCGGTCAGAAATTTTGACGTTTATTTTTAATTTATTTCGAGTGATTCAGTGACGATAATAATCAGTTTATTTACGTTGAAGTATTTAATTTAATGTAGTATTGATAAAAATAGTTTAGTATATGATTTGTTTGAAATAAATGCATTTATTTAGGTATGTGATAGTGTTGAAGTGAAAGTGTTATATTTTTGGATGTTAAAAATGCAATCTTCTTTGTGTTTATGGGGTGGACTGATTATAGTGCTAGGAGTTTTAATAGGTGAGTTATTTTAATTGATTGAATAAAAATATTATAAAAAAACACCTGTAAACGGAAAAAAATTGTTATAATTAATTATTTTTCTTAGAGTTTGATTTCTGTAGTAACGTAATGTTTTTATTATTAGCTTACGCTCTTTTTTGAATTGTAACATATTTTAAACCAAGCCTAAAAATAGTTATTAGTTAATAATGTATAACGAAATTCGAACTTCAAACAAATTGCGATCTCGAAATAATACTGAAAAAGTTTTATAATATTTTTTTTCTAATAAAAGGAAAGTCTAATTTTGCAATACAATTAGAAATTAATAAAGCCATTTGGAAATTCAAACATATTAATATTAATCAATTTTCAAATGTTGTAACAAAACATTAGTTTTCGAACGTTTCGTGCTATTGCTAATAACTACCGGTGTTCCAGCAAGAATTAATGATTATTAGTAGTCGCTAATTTCGAAATTCATAATCAAGGTTTTTTAATATCATTGTACTAGTAGTTCAAGTAATTGGCTTGAAAAGGGATACAAAGTTTAGTTAATATAAATATGGCAATAATCTTTAAGGTTTCGAAAGAACATAACAACCGAGGTCTAAGACCTTGGGTGGTGATGCGTGAATGTTTAAAAAACCTGTAACTGTATTTTAACGCACAAAAAACGATATCAAATCTAAGCGAATGTAGGGATAAAAAAATGAAAGTTAGAAGCACCAATAGCCGAAAGGTTGAAATAGGGTCGTATCTGGCGGTCGTGGGATACATTCCAGCCAGTGAAGCATCAATCAGATACCAAACATGCTACGATCTTAATTGAAGTGGTTAAAATATAGTAAACTAGCTGTTCTTCGCGAATTCGTCCGAATGAAATTAAAAAATATAGCCTATGTGACTCGGGGATAATGTAGTTTTCTAAAGGTGAAAGAATTTTTGAAATTATTGAGTTATTTCAATACATACAAAAATTCAGAAATACAAAGTTTCTCTCTTTATAATATTAGTATAGATTAACAAAAATCGTTAAACACGATACCATTTTTGTAAGTGATATCAAAGGCTATCTTGCTTTTTTTATTTATACTAATATTTAACCAACTAACCTGTAAGTTAGTTAATCATTGAGTTATATAAATCTGTCTTTGAATTTAATATAGAACTACAATATTTAAAAAAATGCTTTAGCGAAGCCGGCTATAGACGCTCAGTTCAACTGCGCATTTAAAACTGACATGTGTAGGTAAAACCAAGAACTGTACAGTTCGACTGTGCAGTTTCAATTGACGTGTGTAGAGTTAAAATACCGGCTTAAATGTGATTTACTGGTTAGTTGAACAAATGCTCAAAATAAAAGGAACAATGAACATTTCGAAGACATTCTGCTTGCGTAAAATTCAATGCATTCGACCTTCTCACGATGAAGCGTAAGAAATATATTTAAAAATGCAACCAATGTGATATAAATTTATCTCACATAGTGATCGAAATATTTTATTTTAGTATACTCTGACCTAGTAATCTGGCCCGTACACAGTTTCGGATTTACCGCAGACGTTTTCCCAGGATATAATTAAGTTCATTGTTTGAAATGTTTTTTTCTTGTAACTTAAAATTAAGATATAGAAATAAATATAGATCCATCTTGAAACCTTGGCGTTATTCCCAAGAATACAGTCGGATTGGGATCAGCGAGAGTCCAAGGCACCGCAGTATTTGTCTAGTTTATAGAGGCTCTTTAATCCGAGTTTCTCACTTATGGAAATCCCTCTGGACCATACAGTGACTCTAACTCATAGAGGTTTCTCACTAATCCAGGTTCGACATTACTAATATCTGCAGTTAGTTCATATCCGATTGGCTGAAGGGTATTTTTTAATCTATTATAATTTGGCTCCATTGTTGCCTCGTATATAGTTTTGAGTGACTTTGAACAAATTCGAAGTCCATTATACGGAATGATACATGACCTTATATTCTTTCAATGAATAGATATTTTCTTAATAAAGAAATTATACTGATTCGAATCAAAACATTTTACTAACATATCATGTACAGTCAAACCTTGATAAGCGAGAAATCTCTATAAGCGAGAGTCATTCTATACTCCCGACGAGCTACCTCCATACAAGGAAGCAAGTGACTTGGATACCTCCATAAAAGCAAGCGAGTGACTTGGATACCTCCATAAAAGCAAGCGAGTGACTTGGATACCTCTATAAAAGCAAGCGAGTGACTTGGATACCTCCATCAAAGCAAGCGAGTGACTTGGATACCTACATAAAAGCAAGCGAGTGACTTGGATACCTACATAAAAGCAAGCGAGTGACTTGGATACCTATATACAAGCAAGCGAGTGACTTGGATACCTACATACAAGCGAGTGACTCGGATTAGAGAGAAACTTCTATAAGCGAGACAAATATCGCGGTCCCTTAGATTCTCGTTTATCCTTCAACTGTATATAACCTATACTCTGTACTTATTGTATCTGTATGAATTAATTGGTGATATTTATAATTTCCAATGGCTGGTATTACAAAGGCTGCACAACCTTTCAAGGAGGCCCAGTATCACTGAAGTTGTAAAATTATTACGTAACTTGAATATTGCCATTTCGTTTTTGAATGTAATTATTTAAAAGTAGAACGATTAAATAGAGAGTCGAGGTAGGCAACACTTTTAGGTATACTTTAAACAGTTTAATATATTTGACGGTTAAAACCTACCTCTTAAACACCAGGCAGTTCATTCATCGATAAAAATAAATAAGTGTGAAGGAATTAAAAAAATATATAGTCAAACCTGGTTAAGCGAGAGTCTTTCTATGGTCCCGAGCTACCTCCATAAGCAAGAAACTGTGATTAGAGAGAAACTTCTATAAGCGAGAAAGATATTGCGGTCGGCAGGATCGACTTATAGTTTCACAGCGAAATAAAATGTCTATTATGTATTTCGTAACATCATAAATATTAATAAATTTCTTTGAAAGCGGATATATTTTTAACAATATACATAAACAATTACAACTGAATAATAAAAGTTATTAATTCATAATAATTTATGCTACAATTTATTTATCAGTTTGGCGCGTCGATGTCTTACAACTACAACTTCCTTGAAATGAAATCGCCTTTATTCGTATTATGGTAAAGGTCAATATTTATTAACAACTATCAACGATACACTTTCTAAAGAAAGCCGTCCTGCGGTATAATTTGCTAACGATCAATTCCGACGCTTAATATCAGTTTTCTTTTTTTAAATTTTACACTATACCATATCATTTATACTTAATGTTCGTAAAAAAGGTTTTGTTCCATTTTTTTAAATAAGCAAGCTGATCAAACTGTATCTTTTTCTACTGATTACTTTAAGTCGAGTCTATCTCCCATTGTCATCTTTTCTTTGTCTGAAATACTACTAAATAAATACAACACACTCTTCTGAATGTCTTCACATTAGGCCTTTTCCTGTGGTCTTGATACTGTAGGTCCAGAATATGGTCCAGCTGTGGACTTGACTATTAAATGAATGTTTTTGTTAACTTTACCCAAAATCTCTATGTTAGAAATAACATAATTGAAGTTCCAATGTCGACAGCAAGGCCGATGCTTAGACGTTACTTTATAGTTCGGTTGTGTAACCTAATCATAGAAATATAACCTTGTATATAAAAATATGCCTAATTCTGCAATAAGATATATTTATACAAGTTGTTGCTCATGACTTCGTCCACGCGGAACAAAATATAGACTATATTACTCGGGGATAATGTTAGCTATCTTATGGTGAAAGAATTGTTGCAATCGGCCTAGTAGTTTTCGATTTTTTTAAATACATACAAAAATACAAATTCTTCCTATCTATACTAATATTATAAAGAGAAAAAGTTTTTATTTTTGTTTGTATTGAAATAACTCAAGAACTACTGGGCCGATTTCAAAAGTTCTTTCACCATTAGAAAGCTACATTATCCCCGAGTAATATAGGCTATATTAATTAATTCCACGCGGACGAAGTCGCGCACAACAGGTAGTTTATAATATTAGTATAGATTACACTCGTGATATATTAATATGTTAATATATATATTTGGTTTTCTTCATATTACCTTGAAAGTATGTAGCAATTTTTGGTTTCATGTTTTTTTTAAAACAAGTGAGATGACTGTATTTTATATGAATATTTCAATGAAAAAACTATGAGAATAACAGAATAACCTAAAATAAACATCGCAGATATTATCATTATTTAATTAAAGACTTATAAGTCGTAAAATCTGAATTGTGTGAACGAAACTTTATTAAAACAAATGCTGCAAGTAACAAAGTAAGCAAGAGATCATGAGAAATTGATACCTGATCGTTGCAGGCTACTGTTTTACATTATTGTCTAATAAATAGAAATAAATTTGATTATTTTCAATGTAAAATTTCTTTTGACACTTACCGATATCTATATCTATACTAATATTATAAACTAGCTATTGTGTGCGACTTCGTCCGCGTGGAATTAAATAATATAGCCTTTGTTACTCGGGAATAATGTAGCTTTCTAATGGTGAAAGATTTCAAAAAATCTTTTACCGTTGGGAAGCTACACTATCCCCGAGTAACACAGGCTATATTTTTTAATTCAGCGTTACAAAGTCGCGAACAGCAGCTAGTCTTCTATACGTGTAACAAAATTAATTTATTGTTATTTTTGTTTGTTTCAGGTAAATGAGGAATAGTGGGAGTTAATGCAGCTTGGTACCTTTAAAGAACTCTTTAAATATTACCTTTCTCCTCTTTGTTTAATGTATTTTTTAAACTTTAAGTTGCTTACTTTATATTATCAAAGTTCAATGCCCCAATTTAGAGTAAGATTTTTCCATACATATTTATTCCTTTACAAGATTTTTTTTTGTTTTTACTTTGTATTTAAAAGACATTATGAGTTATTAATACGTTTTATATTTCATCGATTAAACGGGATCCCTTGATCCGAATAATTTTGGAGACAAGTTCCGAGCAACGACCGACCGCAATACAAACACATTTACCACGTTCACGGTCGCAAATACGATAACCATACTAACGGTATGCTGCAAATACATTGCTCTTGATATATGACAAGTAATGATTATGCGCATATAATAGCAGTAATGGATTACGAACTGGTTTATCAAGTTTAATTTGCGGATGATTAAGAGTCGTTTTCATTGGACGCGCCTTATTAAGATTCAGTTAATCGAATATGTATCATACAGTAGTTGAAATAAGCTAATATTTATGTTTTATTTTCCTCAATGGCAATTGCAAAATTATTTTTTACGTAAATGTAATAATCGTACGTGAACTTTTTTCCTAGTCGTTATCCCCCTTACTCCGTAAAAAAAATAAAGTACTGCGATAAACGAGGACCAATAAGTCGTCGATTATACGATACTGGAGGACACTCGCAACTAAATAAGATAGACCAGGGGTCTCATTGGCCCAAATTATGTATCATAAGAAGTACCAGAAACAAGGATGTTCTGTATTTTGGGAAAAAATATGAATGTAGCAGTATCATACATAGAAAGTACAACAGTAATAACGCTGATTCTCGTTTCGGAATAAAGCGGTATATGTTTGGACAAGACTATGGTTAAAAATGAATGATGAATTTCTTTTAAAAACCACTCAAGAGTCAGTAACAAAATTATTTCACGTAGTTTAACATGTATTTTAAATTAATTATACAGTGATTCAAAACTGGTTTCACGTGAGTAAATTAACGGCAATTATCTAAAAAATCAGGTCGACATACTTAGTCCTTGCTTAGAATTTCATTTTACTAGGGTCATTAAAGTTACAACATAAACTTCAATGACAATTTGGTAAATAATTACATGGATTCTGGCATTAACACTTTTTGAAACATTTGAACTTTTTTGGTCTTCACCAAAATTAATCCTCAGTTGTGGTCCTAGTACATTAGAATAATTGTTTTTGCATATCTTTTTTCTCCCTCGTATTCTAGATATTTTCTTGTTTTACCTAGTTTAAATTCGTTTTAATTTCAATCATTTGGAAATATTTTACGAGTCAAGGTATGTATTCGATGACATTTGTCAATGTGGTTTAACCTACGTCACTAACCACAATTGAAAAAAAGTTTATAAGACGTACCACAAACTGGTACATCCTGTGATTTAAAAATACACCAGCTGTAAGGCTACATTAATACCAAGTCTTTAGAGGTAAGGTTGACGACCTCCAACAGAACAGAGGTCTTGGTTGCATTTATTTGGAGAGATTATTAGAGTGTCATACGTTGTTTTTAGGAGCTAGAGACCGGCGAAAGTAAAACTTTGTTCACACCAGTGTAACCAAAGTATTGTACATGCTCTACAAAGCGATTCGATAGCGTACATCAATAATGTATGGAACTGACAATAACGTTCGATATCTCACACCTGACCAGCACATGACTTATCGAATGTCATTGTTAGTTTCATATATATTTGTCGATTTCATCAGCGTTTATATGTAATCGAGTAGCATGTAGAAACTATCCGAACAAAGGATTTACTAATCTACTCTACTAAAATGTTGCTGTTCGGATACGTTTAGTTACTAAATTACTACAGACCTAAAATACTGTCCTGATATGTACAAGTCTTTAACGTGGATAAAAAGGTGGAAGGTAAAAAGGCTGGTAGAGATGCTTGAAAGAGTACATTTAAAACCAGCAATATCGACATTAGAATTTTTTATACATAGACTAAAAAGTACTAATAAAAATTTTCCACACTTCGTGAAATTAAAGTTGTATATCAATCTTTACTCGTAAGTAAAAGTTTGTTTACACGCACGTAGACGCATAGTTCACTCGTCGAGTCGAATACTTATGCAAATATCGTAAAGACGAGAATTCGGTGACTTTCTTCGGCGAAAGTGGTCACGTAACTGTTACTGGACAACATGTGGTCAACAACCAGTTATCGTTAAAAACAGTTATTTTATTTAATTGCATCATTGCTTACAGTGAAATAATAATATTACCTACTATGAATTACCTGTGCACTTAATATGTTATGGTCAGTCAGTAAACTGGATATTTCCCGTCGGGACTTTCGGCCTACCGACCCGGGTCGTGGATATACTCGCAATGGACTCCACGGCCCGGTAAGGGGACGGCGGAACACCGCGGAGGTTTAGCGGGTAGTCCGGCCTAAATATTTAGGCTGGGAGCCCCGCACAAAGCCGTATCTGCAGGCGTTTATTCACTTCGCCGCCCCCCATAAAAGCATTCCCCCGCGTCAACAAAAAAAAATCGGCCTACCGATCAATCGACGCAATGATAAAAAAATACATTGTGTCCAACAATGGGCCGAACGGGTCAACGGGAAATACCTAAAAAAATTCGGTCAAAATATGTTCAATTGTAGTATTTGCAATAAAACCATTTTTGTTTCACAATTATCGCGAACAAGTAAAATTATAAATAAATAAACTCGTAAATAAAATGACGTACTTATTTTAAATACTTAATTAAAAGATAATTCACTCAGCTTAATTTTTTGATATAATTAGTGACTGAAAACATTGATTTCAAAGAAATAGTAAAACACGGTTAGTTAAACCTTGTAATTATTATTCATAGTTAAACACAATGCGTTTTCAAGCAAATTACATAAACATTAATCTTTTGAGCTTTGAACCTGGGACCTATGCCAGTGTGACCCCAACAAAATCTTTCGTAATATTACAATATTGGAAAGATAACTTCTAACGATATTATACCTGAAATCATAATAAATGACACAATGGCATTGAAATGAAGTGTATTTTGTAACATTTCCAAATGTTTATTTAAAAAAAAAATTAACACACTATTAGACTTAAAATATTCTGCTTCTTAGTCAGCAGTCGCGGACTGTCTCCTACGTTTCTAGTTCAGCTAAGATTATTAAAAAAACAAGTACGTCTACAACGCGTTGATGTCTTTTGTAAGGACTATTTGAAGACAGTAATTTTATTTTCCTACTAGCTCACGACTTACTCCGCTTGGAATAAAAAAAATATAGCCTATATTACTCGGGAATAATTTATCTTTCTAACGGTGAAAGAATTTTTGAAATCGGGCCACTAGATCATGTGTTATTTCAATACAAACAAAAATACAAATCTTTCCTTTTTAGAATATTAGTGTAGATTATTACAGACAATTTATAGTTAGCATGGTTAGTTTACATTCAATATTTTATACAAATAATTGTATTTACTATCAATATATACCTGAGTCTTAACACACATTAAATCCATTCGGTACACAAAAGTCACCTTGGCTCAAATAATAAATGGTCAAATGGCGTGACGGACAGTTTGTCTTTGGTAATGGGAAGTGATTACTTAAGGGGCAGTGGCGTCACATCAAGGTTGATTTGAAAAGCTTAACTCATAAAATATAGAACATATAATAATATATTAATAAAAAATTTATAGTTTAGACTTCTGGTAACTGGTCTCGAATGGTTCTCAAATAAACTTGTTTGATTTAGACAAAAAAAAATAGTAAAGTAAAAAATATTATTATTAGTATTGAATACTCGCTGTTGTTTGCGACTTCGTCGGCGTGGTTTTAAAAAATATAGCATTTGTTACTCGGGTATGACGTAGAATTTTATTGATGAAAGAATTTTAGAAATCGGTCCAGTAGTTCTTGAGTTATTTCAATAGTTATAAAAATACACACCTTCTCCCTTTATAATATTAGTATAGATTACACTATAAGTTATGTAAAATAATCTATGAATACTTGTGACAAGCAACTCCTTTCGCGTGTATTTAAAAACCTAAATTAAGTAGCCTATGTGTTCAACCAGAGTATGTTCAGTAAGTGTCGCTTGTAAGATAACAGAGTTTAATACAAAAAGAATTTCTTCAATGGTGAAGTTAAGAATCTTTATTATTCAAGATCACAGTTTGGCAATCATTGGCGCATAAACTTATTTACCATTTTACCTATTGGCCAAGGTTGGTTAAGATGAAAGCACAAGGAAAATCCCACGCTAACGTTGTACGTCACACGATGAATATAAAAGAGTTACACCTTACGACATAGAGTCTTTTAAAACTATTAGTTTTTACTATCAAAATATTTATACAATGCCCTAATGGTTAAGGGTAAAGACATAACCTCTTTGGACAAGTTTTCATAAAAAAGAATATATTAAATTCATAATTTGATTATTCTTAACTTTAATAAGATTGACATCCCATCTTCAATTGATTTCCAGAGCCACCCTTCAATTTGAATGTATATAAAAAAAACAAGTTTTATTTCAAAAGACCCGAGTATCTGTTCTAACTCTGAACCATCTCTCAATCACATTTCGGGGTCTGGTTATGTGTTCCCGTCATTGAACTATTAACTAAGATTTGATATACAAATAGAATACAATCAAAAGTCGGCAACGCATCTGTGGTTCTTCTTGCGTATCAGATGTATATAGGCGTCGGATCATATCATTTAGGCGACACCCTGAACGTTTGCCCCCTTTTCCTATAATAGCAAAAACTTAGAGCTTAATTAGAATATTGCAAGAAATGTTAGTAAATTAACAAAACACTGCTTTTATTTTTTAACATAAAAATGTTGTCATCCTTAATATTTACGAGCGTTTCAGTGAGATTATGCATGTATTTTTGGTAGAGAAAACGACATCACTTGTACGAATTTCTCAATCATTGGCATATTCCATTACCTAACGTTGAACTATCAACCTAAATGAAGATGTAATAGTTTTGTAAGCCTTTGTACAAAACTATTGAACAATATATCAAAATTGAAAGTATACCTCTTGTTGCAATTCTCATGTTTACGACTAAATTGCAAAAGTATTGACGTTCAATTTAACAGAAGACTTTGTATGGAATTTAAGCGTGGAGTTATCATTTAATACGATTACTTAGTTAAGGTTACAAACGTTCAGTTTTAACTGTACAGTTTAAATTAACGGTCACACGTCAATTTGAACTGCACAGTCGAAATGTACAGTTCGCAGTTTTGCCTACACATTACAGTTTTAACTGCGCAGTCAAAAACTGATCGTCTATAGCCTTAAATGTCATTATAAATTCTCAATACTAAAGTTTTATTTTGTTTTAAGTTGAAATTATAACTTTTAACGACCGAGTTTCTTGATACTTATTTTATGTCTACAATACAATTATTTGTTCTTGTTTATTAAAGCAAAACCATAAAGCTGTGATTATGGTATGCCAATAGGTCAAGTTTAACAGAGCGGGCAGTGAAATTGTTTGTTTAGAAACCTACTACGTACGTTCATAGAGTGACATATACAATCAAACTTAGGAGAAAGGAGGAGGAACAAAGGAGAAACCAATGAGTGAGAGTCATTCTCTGGTCCCTAGCTACCATCATAAGTGAGAAATTCGGATAAGAGAGAAACCTCTATAAGCGCAAAATATTGCGGTCCCTTGGACGGTCGCTTAAACAGGTTCGACTATACAATTTTACAGTATTGTAAAATTTTATTGTGTACCTAGTGAGATTATAAACTGACCATGTTTACATTCTGTACCGATAACATATGCAAGTTTTTTTTTAATTAATATCTAATCTTTTGCCTTCGTTGATTTTTTGTAAAACAATTTGAAAGTACTAAAATAGATTTAATTAAACGTATATTGCGTAAATAAATGAACTAAAATTCCACAAAAAAGTAAACTGTGTAATATTTTACATATTAATAATTAGAAACCGTGTACATTTACATAAATAAAGTGTAGACATGAATAAAAAATTAATAATTCATGTTAATTAAAATAATAATACCAGATGAGTTAATTTACATTTAAAATGCTCTTCTTCTGTCAAACATGGCTTCCTACTTTCATATCATTGTGTGTGAGTCGCTTAAGCCTTGTACGCACTAGGATAGTATTTTAGTCGAGTAGCAAGTAGAAAGTATCCGAACGAAGCATTTACTAATCTATTCTACTAAAATGTTGCTGTTCGGACACGTTTAGTTAATAAATTACTACCCTTGCGTAGGTTTAGGCTTAGACGAGTCCGAACAGTAGTAAATCCTTTGTTCGGATAAATGCTACTTGTTACTCGACTAAAATACTATCCAGGAAGAAGGAATTCGTAGATTTGTTTAGCCTACGTACGGATGGCCTTAGGAACTCATTTAGAAATGGACACACAAGGAATAATTAAAACAATTGCCAGCTTCTGAGTTAAAATGAAAATGTAGAATAATAATGGAATATACCTCCCAAACTAACCGCTACCCAAACTCCATAGTCGGATATCTTTACCTTTATATGGCCCGTAAACAGAGAACCTTGCAAGTTTTATACTAGTATTAATTCGTAATTTCAGCAACTCCACGACTAGCGCGTATTTTGCGTGACTTCACAAACATCTTTGAATTTCTTCGCCAACTTGTGCAGGTTGCATCACGATGTTTTCCTTCACCGTAAGAGGGTCGGGTAATATACATAAAAAGTTTTATACTATTACAAAGGTCGCATTCTCACAGGATCTTGGTGTAATAGTTTTTATTATCACAATTAATTATATTTTTCTCAAAAGACAAGTAACTAGACAAGATATTAGAATACGGTAAGTGTACATCTGTAACGTTCAAGTCATAGGGGTATATTATGGCTCAATAAATGGCGCACCCCCTCTCGCCGGGCATGACGTCTGTCACGATTATCTACATAGCATAATGCTCAAGACAAACAGACCATAGCCAATACACTACAACGTCTTATCCAAATTTTGACCTTAACTTTAAATTTATTTGACGCATTCTTTTAAGTTGGGCAATAAAGAGGTTTATTGCGGTATGGCCACACCGGATGTGGCCATAGCGAGAGATGGCCCTGACTAGCATAGTGGCCACCTGCCCACGTCGCGATTACCATCTTATATGAATTAGAATTTATGAAATATTAGAAAAAAATAACACTCTTATGCCGTAAGAAACACTCCGTTCTTATCGCGAACTTGGTCTAATGAAGTCATAAGGTTACAAATATAAACACATCCATGCAATAGACCATTGTTAGCTAGTACCTAGATGTTAAGATTAGGCCTACAGCAATGATTGGCAAACAGCCCATCAGACCAAAGAATTGGTCACTCACTTCTATGTTTGGTTCGATGAAGGAGATGACCCATTTCGAATAAGGTAGCATATTATTGTTGAAATTATAACCACATTTGTCTATATTTTAGGTTTGGTAAAATATTGATGAATCAGAATAAGTTGGAAAACATCGCAACTTTTAGAGTCAAAATTAAAATATCATATACTAGCTGTTGTGCGCGACTTTGTCCGCGCGGAATTAATTAATATAGCCTATATTACTCGGGGATAATGTAGCTTTCTAATGGTGAAAGAAGAAATAATCGGCCCAGTAATTCTTGAGTTAATTCAATACAAACAAAAATACAAAAATACAAAGTTTCTCTCTTTATAATATTAGTATAGACTGTAATATGTTTTACTAATTTTGTTAATTCACACTTCATCCGTGTGGAATTTAAAACTACCTTAGTAAGTAGCCTATATCTTATTCCATACTGTTTTAGTCTGTGCAAAATTTCCTCAAAATCCATTAAACCGTTCTTGTTTCCTTCAAACATACATCCACACAAACTTTCGCATTTATATTAAGTAGTACAATTATATTATAGTTAGAACTATCCAAGAGCATTGAGGTATAAAGATAAACAACGGTTTACAATGTACCGTTATTCGTTCGTGTTCATTTAACCGTTTGAAACAGTATCATTACCACAATGCT
>QDHC01006429.1:142640-166908 GCA_013186455.1 Papilio dardanus tibullus
AAACCTTTTAAGATGTAATGCCTCTCACTTTGTTTCGTAAAAGTTTCATCAATCGTCCGTCATAGACGTTTAACATTATGTCGCTATATGTATGTAATTTTACACTTTTTCTTTGCAATATTTGACAAAACAGTTTATTAGCATTACTAAAGTTGCTACATAGATATTGACATGTTAAAATAGATTTTCAATACATCAAAGATTTCAAAATATTTTTTTAAACAGATAAAGATGGAGAGTTACAGAAATGTTACTAGCTGTTGTGCGCGACTTCGTAAGCTTGGAATTAAATAATATAACCTATGTTGCGGCGCATCACTAGTTATGACTAGTGACATATCGGCGTGATAGTGCCCCTCACTAATCCGCCATCTTTTCTCTCTGGAACGCGGCCGCGTATCCCCTTCCTTTCTTCTATTTCCTCCTTCCTTACTGTTAAGACGTGAAAAGTGCAAGAACTAACGAAAATACTTCAAAGGTTAATTATCCATTTAAACAACCTATGTTACTCAGGGATAATGTAGCTTTCTAATGATGATTATATTTTTAAAATCGGTAGTAGTTCATGAGTTATTTCAATACATACAAAAATACAAAAAATCAAAAAGACAAAGTTTCTCTCTTTATATTATTAGTATAGAATATAGATATATTTTTTTAATATTTCTTTAAAATGCCTGAACAGTTTGTGATAAAATTTTGCACAATTGGAAGAACACACAGGCTTATCGAGTTTTTTAATTCTTTGACGAAGTTCTGAATGACAGCTACTAGTATCTTTCTAAAATCCAAAATTATTATTACTTATTTAAGTTTAAAAAACATTTCCTAGTATAAATCTTTAATAATGTACATTCTCTCAGTGGGACATCTATTCATCTGCTTTCCATCGATCGTGCAAAAACTACAATAGCAATTCACGATACAAGTCGTGAGTGAAAATATTGAATACATTACCGGTTTTATTTGTTAAATCTTTAAATGGCCTTGACCATGACGAGCAGTGTCATCGCATCATTGTGAAAGTGAGAAAGTGGTTTTTTGTTATTGATATCGAATATGTATTGATGAAGTAGTTTTTTAGGGGTCAATGAATTTGTTATTCAGTCATAGTATTATAATTTTATTTAAAATACGAATGTAATATCCTTATCCTTACATACAATAGTTTAAAACAATAACGCTTTTTTTATTTTTGTCCATAGGGACATGAAAACCTTCCTTATGAATCACTCATATATAGATATGCTTGAATCTTTAAAACTACGCAACGGATTTTGATGCGGTTTTTTTTTATTAGATAGAGTGATTCATGAGGAAGGTTTTCATGTATACATTCACAATATAGTAGAGTAACACTGATAATTTAGAGGTTTTTAATATGATGTCGTAAATTAACACATTTTAGCGCTTACATTGCAAACGCTGCAGTATTTAGTATCAGCATTATACCGCTATTCGCTAGTAATTTAATAAATGTAGACTTATTTGAAAAAAAAACTAAAGGAAGAAATTAATTCTTGGTTAATAATTAACAATAACTCAATAACATAGTGCAAGTACTTTTTTTAAACAATAAAAGACAACATTTTAAATTAGTTTACTTGTTACAAAATTCTCAAACCATTTCGTGAAACATTTCTTAAGGATTAGTTTTAAGAAGAACAAAAAAAAAACTGTCAATGTATGCACACAGGCTAGTGAAAGTGCAAATTAGATACAACGCAAATTTTAGTTGTCCACACTTTCGTTTGCGAACCGCTACTTAGAATGAATAATTTGCTTAAAAAGTAAATGAGTCAAACTAGGTAACTGTAAAAGTTAGAATGTAAGAAAAAAGTATGTTTGAAATTGCATTCCATTCTATGAAACTATCTCCTAGCTTAGTCTAATTTTTTATTGCATTTTATTTAACAGCGACAAAAAAGTCAGTACTTTTTACTTTTTTTGGATACTGTGCCTCCTTATAATTTTAGGTTAGTTTCCAACTCTTTAGAAAAGTTAGTGAATACTTTTTGCATATATACCTTACACTCTTACGGTGAAGGAAAACATCGTGATGCAACCTGCACATATCGGCGAAGAAATTCAAAGATATGTGTGAAGTCACGCAAAATATACGTTAGTCGTGGAGTTGCGCAAAATGGAGAATACTTTTGGACCGATGCGTGTTCAAAAATCTACAAAATATAAATTAAATATTACAACAAGACTAGATTTAAAATCTTAAATATCTACTATTTATTACCACTATTCTAATACAAATAAAATGCAACTTTACAAGGCAAAGTTCACGCTTAATTGCAAGTTTAGAGGTAGAGTCATGGCCGATAACTAAGCAAGTCGAGCATAAACTGAACAAAACAGACCCATTCTACTACTTCCAGAAGCAATCTATGACCTAGTTACTAAAGATATACTGACCTAGTCTATTGTTGTATTTATTTATCTATACTACTATACTAATATAGTAAAGAGAGAAACTTTGTATTTTTGTTTGTATAACCCAAGAACTACTTAACCGATTTCGAAAATTCTTTCACCATTAGAAAGCTATATTATGCCCGAGTAACATAGGCTATGTTATTTAATTCCACGCGGACGAAGTCGCGCAGAACAGCAAGTATATTATAAAGAAAGAAAATATTGAAGTACTCAAAAACTACGGGGCCGATATTAAAATTCTTTCACCGTTATAAAGTTACAATATCGGTCAGTAGCATAGGCTCTATTCTTTAATTCCGCGCGGACGAAGTCAAGAGCAATAGCTAGTATTATTATAGGAATAAAAAACTAGTTTAATCTTGAGTTTCCACTGTTAAACATTTATAAAAAACATGTTCTTTGTTCTTAAAGACAATATTGATGCCTATATATTTTAATGTGTTACGCACTGAAAAGAAAAAAACAATCTAATATATTGTTCATTCATTTCATAAGAATCGGGATTTTGACCACGATTTAGCTGTTTGAGCTCCTGATATTTCTTTCTTTCGTGTTTTACGAACAATATGTTAGTAAAAATCACAAAAGTTTAAAGTTATATATCAACAATCTAGTTATTAAATAGTATTATTTCCATAAGTTTATTAATAAAAAATATGCCTGAAACATTTCAGACGAGCCCAAGAAACTAATCAGTCTATCATCTCTATATTTTTTCTTAATATTTAATTAGATATTTTATTTTTATCTTAACAAAGAACATAAAACTCTTTTAATGACGTGTGCGTGGGTTGTTAGTTTGAAGGCATTAGACAACCAATAATTAAACACATTTTGAAGTGTTACGTTCATTGTATATTTAAAGACTTCTTTGTTGAAGGTAATTTATAACTTACTACTCCGCAATAAGGTACAAAATAGCATGTTGCATGCATTTTTGTAGCGTGCAATCACGTGAAAATGCATAGACAAAAACTTTCATACTTTATCCGTTGATGTTTTGAAGGAATATGAAAAAAATACATATAATCATCTCTTTCATTTTCTTTAACAAGATAGAGATAGGTGTCATTACAGTGGACCTTTACGGTTAGATTCAAATTAATATGACATGCTTCGTGTTAAAAATAATGGAACAACTTTCTAGGAAAAAGGTCCCTACGTATGTATTACACAATTCAAACTTTATAGCAGCTCGCCATTACTCGCGAGCGTGTTCGCAAGCCCTTCGCAAACAAGGCTGTCCAAAACTGGCTTACACAATACCATCATGTGTTGAGTCGCTTAGATACTACAATCGCTAATTCGAATGGCCTAAGAGTAATATTAATTAAATATCTAAAATAAATATTAAACGATTAACAACACATCAGTCAAAGGTTATAATAATCTGCATATATATTTTATGCGATAAATAATATAAAATTAATGTACATTGAAAACTTTAACGCAATATGAATACAAAGTATTAACGCAATGTTGCAATCGATTCCCTAATATCGTTGAAATTTAGACATATGCAACACCATTTTTTTTCTATTGCTTAACAACCTTGACTACTTACCATAATGACTCAATGCTGAATACGCATTTAATTCTGATTAATATGTTTTATTTAAAGTTTGTTTATTATTTGACATATTACAAATAGAGAGGACCAGAGTAAATTAGATGTGGCTTGATATTTTATACAAAGTCTTCAAAGAAAATATGTCATAATACTGACTGTTTGGTTACCTATATTCATACTTCATGCTACCTAGTCGGCTATCAATTCCGCTTTAAATGCTACGCAATCTTACGTTTCTTAGTAACACTAATATTATAATGTACGGTGGTACGTAAAGAAGATGCCAAGTCAGCATAGCTTGCACTTTTATACGTCCGCAGTGGACTCGTCTAGTATCCATTTGCGCTCGGAGCTGAGAGCCGCTGTTAATTTTGAATCTTTTAATACATATCGTAACTTTTATAAAATATATCGTAATTACGGTACAGTATATTCACGGTTGACTAGTTGTGAGGTAGGAAACCTCTTGTAGTGTGCAATGAACGGGAATTATTAATTGAAACTGTTTTTATATCCGTCTTATTATATTTATGTTTACACTGCCTAAAAAAAGTATAAAGTTCTGCGATAAACGAGGACCAATAAGTCGTCGATTATACGATACTGGAGGACACTCGGAACTAAATAAGATTGACCAGGGGTCTCATTGGACCAAATTATCTATCATAAGAAGTACCAGGAACAAGGATGTTCTGTATTTTGGATTAAATTTTATGAATGTACCAGTATCAAACGTAGAAATGAACAGTAATAACGCTTTTCGTTTCGGAATAAAGCGGAATTTATCCCCAAAACTAAATAAATACAGATACTTTTTTTAGATATTTAATGAACTAAACTAGGTCAAATAGATATAAATAACAAAATATTCAACAAGGTTTTTTTTTCTAAAGGACGTTTTAAAGCCTTGTAAAAGTATCGTCGTTAATATGATTTATTTGTTTTTGTGACTTTTTTTAACCTAACATTGACTTTCTAATCTCATGTTTAAAATATTGAAATTTATTCAACATGAATGAAATTTTATTAATATTTATAGAGTCAAGGATGTGGTAAAGGTTAATTCATTCGTCGATAGTTTTTCTATAAAATATGGCGAAAGAAATGGTACTTATGTATACAGTTTACAGTCGAATTTGGATAAGTGGTAGAACCCGTTTTAACATCTTCGCACGAAATGTCCGGCTCGTCCGGTGTAATACCACGACCACACAGAAGACAGGCGTCAAATGGAAGCTATTCCGTGTTTCGTCTGATGAGTGTGGTGCCGGAGGCCTAATTTTAGTCCACTTCCCCTTCCTATCCTTTTCTTATAAGGAAATGATGGGAAGGGAAAGTGGATTTGGCGGGGATGAGGACGCATAAGAAAAGGAATTATCCTCTTGCTGTACGTCTCCACCTGTGAAGATTAAGGGTAGTCAACGCATCTTCAATTGCAGATGTCTATGGGCAGCGGTCGCTCCGCTATTTCACAAAGTCCAGGTGGCCGCTTGCTCGTTTGCCACTTTGTAGTATAACAAATTAGGGATTGTTTACAACAAAAATAATAGGACCAATACCGTATCCACAATATTGCTCTAGTAGGTACTGTATACCTATAATTTATATTTTTCTATATCAAAATTTAATTCAAAAGGCTGTTGTCTTATTAATAAAAGATGTTATATTAATGTAACCTACATATTAAGCATATTTAATTTGAATTATGTCACTTTTTACGCAAAATCTGTAAGATGAGGCCGTCTGAACATAAAAACCGTTGAAGGTTTTTTTATTAATAGTAATTTTCATAATTAACAAATTAATAAATATGTTGTAACTTTCATGATAATTTTAAGAACACATGTTCCAGTATAAGTTTTTTAATTTCTATGGAAATTAATATTTCGATATATAGGTTAGGAAATACAGTCGAACATGGATAACCGAGAGTCCAAGGGATTGGGATGTTTTTTTTTTTTTATAAGAGAAGGGGGCAAACGAGCGGCGTTAACACCGAGGTGGTCAACGTCTCCCATGGACATTTGCAACACCATTTGTTTTCTCTCTAATCAGGCTTTTCGCTTATGAAGGTTGTCCGTCGGGACCAGAGAATTATTCTCGCTTATAGAGGTTTCTCGCTTATCTAGATTTGTCTGTATAGATATCACTGTATGTAATAGAAAATCACAGTATGACCTAAAAACACCGGCGCCTGCGCAGCAAAAAGTGCGCTAAGCGACATTAAGAATTTCCTATCAATCTGTTGGCGAGAAACTAATGTTTATATACTGTTACATATCTATACTACGTAATATATAAATTCTTTGAAAGTAGGTTTATTTCTTAATTTCTTCATTTAAATGTATATTCGACTTCTTTGAAGATATTCGATTTTATAAAAGCTAAAACTAACAATTCTCTATCGACCCTGTTACAACAGTAGTTTCTCCGTCGTGTTTTCTATTTCATATTTTAATATACAAACGAATTATTGAGAGCATAAGCAGTAAGTTATATAATTTAGCATTAGTATATAATTATGTCGATACTGTTGTTTAAGCCAACCATATTCAGACGTTTCAGCAGGGTCAGTGTCACAGGGCAAACGAGACTTATCTTAGGCCTCAGACGCATAAAGGACTTAATAGGAAAAAAAGACATCGTACTGTCGAACTCAGATTCTAGCCTACTTAAGGAATCGTTATGTGTTATTTTAGTAAGAGATTTAAGTAGGTTATTATTCTGGGTACCGGAGCACTAGGCTAAGTGCTTGTAGAATTAATATAATCGATATATAATGAGTTATTGCGCAAGCGCAGTTTACGTTACTATGGGTCAAGTTTATGTTGTGTCGTTTGTTTTAACAATTTTCACACTAAATTATATAAACTGGATGTGTCATTTGATAACTTTATTAGAAATAAAATTATTTGCTGTTTATTTTAAATATTTTTATTATGAATCATGATGAAATATGCTGTGCAGAGTTATTATTTTTGTAGTCAATGGCATGCAATATTAATTAAATAAATAATGAATACAGATAATAATTATTATTTATTAAGATGTTATTTTGTAATAGTAGATAATGATATGCTTATTATTAATTATTTTGTAATTAATATGTTGGTTGACATGACTTATTGTGGTATGATCCACAGTTGTGTGATGAATGTTTTAAACAATAGCATCTACAATACATACAACAATTACTTACTTCGCTAACGCAATGACCCAAAGCGGGTCTTGGCCTCCGACAGAAGAGAGCGCCATCGTCGCCTGTCCTGAGCTGTCTTCTGCCAGTTGTTCGCTTGTAGCTCAAGCAGCTCCAGCTCCACGGCGTCTCCCTAACGATATCTGGATCGGCCGACGGGTCGGAGGCCACTCCAGCTTAACGCTTCGGTCTTTACCCATCCTCACTACGTGGTCCATCCAGCAGTCTGGGCTCTCAATTCTCCCAATCACAATTACTACAAGTATATTAGAATTAGAACCTTTAGTGCCTATTTATTCAGTTTCATTTTGACAGTTAAATTAAAGCCCTGTTTAGTTATGTTAAATTAAGCAATTTTGGACGAAAAAATAAAATCGATGTAAATTGGATCTTTCCTTTATTAACCAACTTCCAACAGAAGGACGTTATCCAGTCAGTTTTTTATGTATGTACAAGAATTACGCAGCAAGTTCTGAACCGATTTACATGATTTGTTTGATGCCAAATAGCTGCTCTTTGGTCCTATTTTACATACAAATAGAACTATTCAGTAGTTTTTGAGTTATTACTAAAAAAACATTTTTAAAAATAGGACTTTTTTGCTATCAGGCTTACTTAGCCTAAACTATAGATCTTATGAAAAATCGGTTTTACTAGATTGTAGTTCTTTAAATGTGCTAATTTAAAGTCCGCGATGACATATACATATGATATATCTATTAGACATTTTTTTCATATAAAAACATATTCACCTATTTTATAATAACGAGTGAGAATATAATCATATCTCTTCTTACTAGGCAAAGGTCAACCTCATTAAGGTAATGATGATTACCTGACACTGATTTGTCAACCGTTAGAACTTTTTACTAACAAGAAAGTAAAGGTCCCGGTTGAAACCCATGTGAGTCTAATGAAAATTAGCTTGTTCTCGCAACGTTGTTATTAACTAGCTGCTTCTTGCGACTTCGTCCGTGCAGTATAAAATAATATAGTCTATGTCAATCAGTGATAATGTAGCTTTCTAATAGTGTAAGATTTTTTGAAATCGGTCTAGTAGTATTTGAATACTTACGAAAATACAAGTCTTTGTTAAAGTTAAGCTAAGTTGAAGCTATAATTAAGGTTAATTAAACAAAACGAAAACTGCGTCCCTTTTTAAGAAATTGCATTAATGGATGAATGTGTTTACTACTTCTGAAACTAATGTAGAGAACAAGTGCATAACCATTTTTAATTAAATGATCTTGAACTATAAATTACTAGCTGTTACTCGCGACTTCGTCCGCGTGGAATTAAACAATGTAGCCTATATGATTCGGGGATAATGTAGCTTTCTATGAGTGAAAGATTTTTTTAAATCGGCCAAGTAGTTTTTGAGTTATTTAAATACATACAAAAATCCAAAAATACAAAGTTTCTCTCTTTATAATATTAGTATAGATCGAATTTCGACGGATGGGCGACACCAACTTAATCTCCACTAAAGATCTCAAATGAATAGTAAACGCTAATTTGTTTATTCATTAAATTTACCATCTCTCAGACTTTCGACCGCTAATTTGTAAAGTTGACGTAAGAATTGCGTTGCCCACATGCCACCCGCACGCACTTTCACAGACGAAAACGAAAGTGAAATTCCTTTCCACGGCTCATCATTAAATCATGTTAGTTTTGAATTTAAAAGGACCGGTTGTGTGCTTTATTGTAGAAATGTCTAACCAGATTTTAAACCGGTAAATATTGACGTAAGAAAAAACCTTCACGTTTAATAAAAACACATATTTATTACGTCTATGACAGGTGAACATAACTGTATTTTAAACTTTGGAAATGTGTGTAAAATAATTAAAGTTATTTAAGACATTTCTACTTTATTAATGCTGGACATATTATATTCTTAACTTCAGTTCTGCAACACTCAGTCCAATGTACATTTTTTACACTAAACCTACACTATCCGACGTCCTTAGTGACCATTTAAAAACCTAAAAAAGGCTACTAACCCTTTAAAATAAAGCACTGTAAACTAACAAAAATATAGATGCCCTGGTAACTAAATACTTGGTTCGGAATATTTTCGAACATACGACGTAAAGAGTTACATCTTATAAAATATGTAACCGTTTTCCCGAGATGGGTATTATGCGTATTATCATTGCGTACAATATAATGGCTTGTAAAGCGGAGAACATCGGTTGTGATGTTGCGTTTGAACAATTTTACGGTTATTTACTATTATTAACGGTTATTTACGGCAGTTAACGTGAGATGATGTGCACGTTACGGATCTAATCGGATACGGTATTTTATAGATTATCTACCAGTTTTTAGTTTACTTTCTTATGTTAATTAACATTAGCGTTTATTTGAAAGAGTGGAGATTTGCAGACCCTTGTGTACAAAGGGATTAAATTTCAAATAGTTGCGTTTATCCGAGTAACTATGAAAAAAGGAAACAGATTTTTCAGCAGTGTAAACACACGGTTAAGCCTTGTACGCACTAGGATAATTTTAGTCGAGTAGCAAGTAGCAAGTATCCGAGCCAAGGATTTACTAATCTATTCTACTAAAATGTTGCTGTTCGGACACGTTCAGTTACTAAATTACTAACCAAGTGCTAAGGTGCCGAAATATCGGGAGTTCAGACAGCTTAATCGTGGTAAGAATCCCGTTTCTTACGAACAATATGTTAGTAAAAATCACGAAAGTTTAAAGTTATATATTATTCTTTTTATATAAATGTGTTTTCAAGGCTCTTTGCTCGTGAATTAAAAACGAAATTCAATTTATTTTATTACGAATTCTCTGCCAAATGTTACCCCGGATTTGTTTCAGACACGTTCAGATGGACCACTTTGTATTACATCATTTATGATTAGTGCAAAATAAAGTACCGTCAGCAAAAAAAAAACAATAATCATTTATTACTTTATTTTTGTTTGGTTACAATCAGAGCTGCTATTTGAAATGAATCATAGATATATATTAACAAAGAAGAATGCAAAAAAATCAATACATTCTTTACCAATGTCGATAGATGGCGCTAATTAACCTTATTTTAGGTTCCTTTCAAGTCCTTCGGTAGAGACGTATGCTCTGATAAAGATTTTACACAGTAACGGAACTGTATATAATGTGTAATAATTTTAATTTAAACTAAACCATCGCTTGAAATGTTTTCTTAGTTTTAATCTTTAAAATTATATTTCTCAATGATTTTTCTGCTGTCTGTACTATCAACTCCTTTCTCCAACATCCGGTTCGCCTGCGTGACTCATGTGGGTCCATGCAAGTAGCCTGGGTCAGTGACCAGGGAAAGTGGGTGTAGTAATACCAAGTCTTAATAGACATGATTAGTGGTTTTCCTTAAACTTTTACATAAAATACACTAAAAACTCTGTAAATACAAAAAATATATACATTTTTTAAGTAAGTTAGTGTATCTTTTTTATATATTATATGATATACATCAGCGGGGCTACCCAAAGTATCATTCGATTGACGATATAGTTGATGGAAACAACAAAAATGTATGAAACTGTCAATGACATTCGATAAATCATGTGCTTGTCACATGTGAGATATCGAACATCAATGTCAGTTCCATACATTTTTAATGTTCGCTAAATGTAGGTAAACCCCAGATTCTTTAGAGAAATGCGAGAAACAAAGCCTAGCTATCATTGTCTCCCTCCTCTTAGGTATTTGAATTTAATCAATTAATTTAGTCTGATAAGCATTTGCAATTGCAAATGACTATTACCAGCGTTTGCTTCGCTATTTTGGCGAATACAGCTGCCTGCTTTGCCATGTTTTAATATGAAAAATAATACTCGATGAAACCCATAACGTTTTTGTTACCCAAACTGCATAAAGGGTATGTTATTTAGCAATTCAACAAGACGTAGGACGAAGAGAAATCTAGGCCATTTAACAATATCCTGGATGGAAGTAATGAAGCAATAATGACTTACGGATGAGAATTAATTAGGCAACGCGAAAGTTCCGCTTCCTTTCATCAGCATTGCTAATAAAGAACTAGTTTTCCTTTACAAATATTTTAAAAGTACAACGATGACTCGCGTTACAACGTGCTACGTTAACGCTAACGTCCATATATACTAATATTATAAAGAGAGAAACTTTGTATTTTTGTTTGTATTGAAATAACTCAAGAACTACTGGGCCGATTTAAAAAAATCTTTCACCATTAGAAAGCTACATTATCCCCGAGTAACATAGGCTATATTTTTTAATACCACGCGGCCGAAGTTGCGCACAACAGCTAGTACGAAATATAGACACGCGCCTGACCCTGGTGACAGACGGCGCACGGTTAAGATATATTTTCTAAGAACACACTAATGACAGGGGGCCGGACGGGACCCAGCCGGGACTCGCCACGGCGCGGCGGAACATGCGCCATCCTGTATACTAACACTGTGTTTACTAGTTTATTAAAAAATGTGTTTTGTTTTCAGATGTCACGCATCCACTATGTGTGTTGGAGTCAGACTTCGGTTTCAAGATCAACTGCGCCTTCAAGAAGTCTGGACTCTTCAGGGTACGAAACCTGGGGGGTATTAAAGCGCATGCTAGTCTAGGTGAGTTCAATTTGATATTACTAAGAGCCCGTACAGTTATTGTTAAGGTTAACATGTTGAGGGTGTGAGTTTAAATCCGGGTTTTTTTTTATATTAACTAAGTTTATGGTCAATCAATTTAGGCCTATATCCAGCAGTGGACAGGAAAAGACTGTTTTAATGATGATGATGATGGCGAATTTAAGGTCAGATTAAGTACGTATTATTTTTGGTCAGTGGCCAAAGGAAGGTTAAATTATGAAACATTCGTAATTAAGCATTGACGTTATTGGTTCTAGCCTTGAATAGTTATTGACCAGCTTCCTATATTATGGCTCAATTCCCTTGTTGGTGCAACATATGTAGCAATTTGATATTTATATTTATACGTATCTGTTTCCGCCATACGTACCAGTAAAAATAACCGCTAAATTGCGAAGCGGAATGTTTTATAGATTGTTCGAAAGTGTTCCGGATAATTATTTTGGAATGTTGGAGTTATCCATTTATTGTGCAATATTAATAATTACCCGGATCATGTAATAATGCTTATTTAGTTAATTTTAGCGTAACTCGTATCAACCTTGGTTAAATTATTTTTCTATTTTCTTTTAACGAACATAAAATCTAAGTATCTCATTTTATTAATTTCCAGGGTTCAGTCTAGGAGATGAGCTCGGCTTTGAGCAGTCATTAACAAACTTGGACCCAAGCAGAAGAAGATCTGTCAGCTTCAAAAATGGCGCGCCGAATGTTATTGTCGATTCCTCCAGTAGGACGCCAGCTAAGCAAGAGGTAATGAACTTGTAATAATAGTACATCTTGACTAAAACTTCATATTTTGGGAACAAGTTATATTAAGGTTAAAAAATAAAATTACTTACATTCCTTCAAAAAAATTCCCTTCCTTGATTGCTTTAAATATTTGAAAAAATGCCAAATAAATATAATGCTGAAAATATTTCAATATTTTCCGTAAATTTCAGAAACGTGGCAAACAAAACAGAATCATGATGAGACCGGTGTCTTCGGCAGCACGTCCCAACCAGGCCGCAATGGACAAGCTGTCCAGTCTGCACCGTCGTGTCTCCAGCACCAGTCAGCCCATCGTAGTGCCAACCATGTCCTCACCCAATACGATGACCATGGCCAAACCCACGATAACATTGGCCAAGCCCATGCCGATGGGAGTTCCACCATTCAGACCGTTACCACCAAAAGAGGATACGCTAAAAGTTCTGCCAATAGCATCAACTCAAGCATATTCGCCGCTCGCACCGCAGTCGAAGGGACCCGGACTCGCCTATCCAAGTGAGAACGCTCATTCACAAGATAACTTATCAAAAATGGTGTCACACATGACAGCAATACAATATGGAAAGCCATTCCTATCAAGCATCACTCCAACCCCAATTATTAACACACGCATTTACACCGTACCTACTCCAGTCAACCAATTCGTCCCTATGCCAGTAGCGGCACCACCCACACAAGTCATATCAATCGTGCCCGCACCAGGCTCTCATAACTCGCCATATCCATCTAACACTAACTCAAATTCTTTCCGCAAAACCATCAATCCTTTTTCTAACTTTGTAGACCCCCAAACCCAAGAGGCGAGCCAATATCCAAATACGAAGAAAGTAGACGATTACAACACGATATCAGGTTACGGGGATGATACAGCGTTGAAGTTCAGTAAAGAAGATATAAATGAGAAGATTGCTGAGATAGCTAAGGCTGGAAATATTTCAATGGAGGCGGTTGAGGCTGCGATCGCACTGAGGCAGCAGCAATTACTGAACAAGTACGCGAACATACCGATCCCGACGACGCCGTCGACGTCCACCACAACGACAGAGGAACTCCCAGTGTTTCAAACACAACCAGAACCAGAAATTGTCGTTGCTTCCGTACAGCAGAAACCAAAGAGGTATATAGTTAATAAAATTCAATGTCTCAATACAAATATCTTGTTTTACAATAAAATTAATCCTAATATCCTTATGAAAACTAGAAACCCAACAACGGGGAAAGTAATGAATGCACCACGAGAGTACTACCCTGTCGGCTACGAGAAGAACTTCGACGACCACTTCCTGTCCAAAGTGGATCTGCCGGAGACCAACTTCCACTGCGGCGACCAGAAGTACTTCCCCGGTCTATACGGAGACGAGAATCTCGGTTGTATGGTAAGCAAACCATTCTTAAAGGGATTTCTTTAGGCGTTAATTTTTTGTATCCTTAATACTAATTAGATGATTTAATGAATGTGTTTCCAGGTGTTCCACGTATGCGCACTCACCGACGACGGTCTCGTTATGAAATCTTTCCTCTGTCCGGAGTCGACACTCTTCGACCAGACCATCCTCAAGTGCAACTGGTGGTTCTACGTGGACTGCAAGAACACCGTGCGGCTCTATGACACCAACATCCCCATCTCCAAGAGCTACCAGCTCATGAAAGCGCTCACGTTTTTCTCTTCTTACAAAAAAGATATGCAAGAAGGTATGATATTTTTCAAACTATGAATTAAATTGTAGTTTTCTGTGTTATACTTTGTAAAACTTAATATCTTAAAATTATCTTTCAACAGATTATTATATCAATAAAATAGTCTCATGACTACAACTTATATTGATAAGATATTATACAAACTTTATTTCATTTCAGACAATTCAATGAATCCTGAAGATGTAGACGGTATAAAAGAAGCGATTACAATACTAGAAAATCAAGATACTAAAACGGCACAGAGCAATATAGATGAAAGTGTAGAAGTTGTTACCCCAGAGCCAGTTGTCGTAGACGAAAGAAATAATCACAGATTACAATACTCAGAACTATCCGCACCCGTGTACAGAGGTACTCGAGAATTCACGAATTCTACTGAAAAAAGAAACGCAAGACGAAATGTGACCAAAAGTCAAGAAAAACTGGATGACGATTTCAAACTAATAACAGTTAATGCTAACATGAACTTAACAAAACCGTCTGGTTTTATGCTAACGGAAAATAGTCCAAAGAGCTCAGCTGAAAGTTCAGAAAGGAAGTATAGAAGACGGATGACTTTAAGATACTCACCGACAACACAAGAAACAACCACAACTGTGAAACCTTTAGAATTAACAACATTCACATCATCATTAGTAGAAATCATGAAACAAGAGATTCAACCGATGGAAAACTTAAGTACACAAGTCAAACAAGAGAAACTAACTGATCAAATAGACCAAACAATTAACGAATCCGATAGTAAATCGCCTGTTAAAAGATTTCATAGATCGAGTGCTGAAAATTATAAAGAAGACCAAGAATTTGAAATAGTTAATGATAAAAAAGTTCAAATTGTAAGACCAAACGCACAATTTGTCGGACAAAATCCAACTCCAACCGCAGCTATAGCTAAATTAGACGAAGCTGTTCTTGGAAGCAATCAAAGGCGAAACACAACGATAGTTCTAGAAAAAACTGGAGAATTTCTAAGTCCAGAGCGACCAGGTACTTAGTCCAATTTCGTGTAGTCAATTATATTTAAGTGTCATATAAACCTCTTGTTAATTTATTTATTACTCAGTTACGTAAGCCGAGGCCGATGTACTGTTGTTACGTATTCGCTCAATTACATTTTAGTCTAGTTGAGGAGTCGAGGTTCAGTCAAGTGATATTACGGTGTATGTTAGTTGTTTAGAATAAAACTTGTTTCCTAAATTATGTTTCATTTACTTCACACTTTGTCGGTTTAACGTCCATTAGCTTAGTAACACTAAAGTATAAAAATGTTATACTTTTGTCTTCTCTTTCTTTACCCAACTTATCCAACATGATGCCTGGAACTTTGCAATAAATCACATACGCTGGAAATTTACTAGAGATTTGCAACTTCGTGATTCTTTCATTTACCTAAAGCTGCAGTAATAATAACCAATATTACTAATACTATACTATGATGCAAAATTAAAACACAATTGTATGATACAATAATTTAATAAATCATCGTCTCGACGACTTGGTACAGATACATTTGAAGAATTTTTCACAAATCAATGGACCGATGACGATGAGGCCGGCCGCCGTGACCGCAGTCAGCACACTCATACAAATCATGATCTAGCTTTAGCTACACGCACCGCCTTCACAAAACTATCGACGCGGGAACTATCTGAAAATAGTGCAAAATTCTTCAAATGATTCTGGAAAATTTTAACATAACTTTACTAATTATACCATAATAGTAGGAGCTGATGGACATAAAACATTGTTGGACTAAACAAATCAACGTTGACAAGTTTTCCCTAGACAATTTCACACTTAAACGTGTTTAACACTACAAAAAAAAAATAGACAATTAGATCAAAGTGATAATTAGATGTAAAATTGTCAATTTTTAAACTAGAATTAACTCATAAACCTTTATAATTATAGACATGAACACAAGTTAATTTACTATCTGACGCTTTAAGAATAAGATAAGTAGAAATCGGGTATCTGAAACCTACAAAGATACTACACTTTTACAACAATTTGAAATTTACAATTGATTAACGTTTACAAGAATGATTGCAAGATTTTGTAAATTTACCACAAATCAAAGGACAACATACGACAAGTCCTAAAGCTACTATTATAGTGTATACTGTGAAACAAGCCATTCCGAAAACAAGCTAATTTTATTGATTTAAAAAATAGAGAGAGTAAGAGTACCAATAATGTAGGGTCACTTATTGCCAATGTAGGATCAGTAGTTGAGTCCGCAGTCTGGGCACGTGGGGTGATTGGGACAACAGCAGCGAGTTTCCAGTATCCCACGGGTACAAAGTGGTACGCAGAATAGTATGGTAGTAGCAGTAATAATACTCAATAACGATATGCAAATCATACGAACATTGGACACGGGGCCTTCTCCCGTACGGTCTGCAACAATGGACACACGTCACTACAACATACAAAGAAATGTCGAATCGCAAAACTATTGATAAGATACTTACTAATAAAAAAACGATTAATTTGAATTCAGTTATGAATTAACAACTTTTAATGCTTTTTCAATTACCGCGGGGAGAACGAATATAATAAAAACTGCTGTTAAGAAAGAAGAGAATCCCATTTCAATACTATTATAAATGAATTGTAACAAAGACGCTAAAAATGTTAGATATATTTGCTATAGTTTTGATTCTTGTACGTTGTCAGAAATCTGAAACAATAATTAAAACGTATTCTTTATAGAAAATCATTTGTATTAAAACTTTGTTTCGTTTTCGTTGTTTCTACGCAAATTATTGTTTCGATCTTAAGTGTAAAATAAGTTGTCAAAACAACAAGTAACATGAAATGGTCTGTTTGTATTTACGTTTAATCTTGTTGTATCCACCGCACGCTAGGGCGCCCCGCCTTCTCGGACTCAGGCTATCAAACTCGAAGTAGCCCTGACGTCTTCGTTATCTTAACAACATTGCACAATAATTTCGCTTTCATGATGCTTGATAAATTTTCCTTGCCTCTGACAGCTGACAGAATAATACTTTTTTCTATATTATAAGGCTTTCAAAATTTAAATTACTTTTTTGTTCCTATAAATCGCAACCTCAGTAAATATTCTACTTTTGTAAAATGTGGAGAATAAGAAATTACTGATTTTTAATAACATTTTGGTAATAATTTAATTAAGGGTCCCTTTAATTTAGTTTAGAGGATTTTCTTAAAGGTCCAGAAAGTTGCAATGCGAGCTGTAAACCTCAGGAAAAATTCTTGTCAACTTTAACGTTAATTAAGATGCCTAAATTAAACATTATCCAACTAGGTACTTTTAAAAAGCGAAAAGTAGTGGGGAAGACATAACAAAAAGTTTTATGTTGCATTAAATATCGGGACCTAGCTCTACGGCGCCTAGCAATTTTAAAGAGCAATATATAAGATGTATTTCTTGTTGATATTACGATTAAAGTAACAGGCGCTTTGAATATTTTAACAAAAACGTTTTTAGTAGAGTTCTTTGATGAAAACGTAACATACCAATTTGCGGAGCAAAAACAATACTTCATTGTTCAATATTGTAACCGTAGATTTATTGATATATATTTTCAACTAATGGTTCGAAAGTTTATACCTTCAAAGTACCCCATGTATAGTGTTCGAAGAACTGGAACAATTGAAGTACTTCGTCACATAAATAATTTAACTAAACCATTCAAATCCATACTTTACTAACACCAGAGCAGAGGATGCAAAGGTTAGTGTAAATTACCTTAATATGGGAAACCTGCCGATAGCCTGTTTTTTTTAATGGATCTTAGAATATCAAGATCAATAATGGAGATGTTAGAGGAACCTTGCACTCTACAAACTCTTATTTAAAAATCAATACAAAAAAAACTTTGAAGAACTAATAAAAGAGAAAAGGAATAAAGAATAAATAAACACAAATAGTATACGTGAAAAAATGCTTCCAAAAAAATTTAATTGTCCTCATAGACAAGTATGTACATTAATTAGACCTAGATTTTTTTGGACATGACGGATTTTTGCAGGACTCCGCTTTCCTGCACTTCTTCCCGGGCCAATAGGTGTCCAAGATAATAGGGACGCAGGAAATACAGCCGACGGCGATCATGGCGGTCATACAGGAGACACAAATTATCATGACGGGGACCATCTACTTTTTCAAGCACTTGATGAACTTATTCATCTCAAGCTGTCGATAGCAGACGGGCACGCACGCGAGGATCGTGGCTGAAGCGATCAGGGCGTACAATGAAATGCAAATCATGTTTCGACAACGCCCGGGACCGCGTCAAGCCACCTTGGTTGATTTTAAATCACTTCCTCTCAAATGTTGATTTCTGAAAAGAGAATTACAAATATTATGACAACAAAGAAATGATTTCCAAATCCATTTTAGATATCTGCAAAGATTTTAGTTTAATTTGAGACTAATTCTTTTACTTTAATAAATCTATGTCACTTTACAATTTTAAAATATCATACTATGAAAGATTCAAAACTCTATTTTAAAAATTAAAAACACACTCCATTATAATCAAAACGAGAAATCTAAATTAACATTAATTGTAATTTTTACATGACTGCAGTTTTTAACTTTTACTTGAACACAAACTAACTTAGGTTAGGTTAGGGACCACATCTCATCATTAACAGGTACTTTAAATATGATCCCGATGAGATATTTTGCTAATATTCAATGTACTTATTCCTAAGCAAAGTCAGTGAAAGTATGTCATCACAAGTAATAAAATAAATAACATACAAATGGTATACCGACCTTAACACCTAGATGTATATCAACAAATAATACATAAGGAAGTCGAAATAACGGCGTATACCTCGACAGTACGTGTTATAATAACACAGGACACATAATTTGATAAAAACCAAAAATTTTACGATTTTACAATTTCTCTTTACAGACAATCCATTATGACAGTTTTTGTCTTATTTGAATGATTTTCTTTTTTCTTTGTGTACAGAATTATATAAGGTAGAAAAAGGTTAGATGGTAAATCTGACAGAATGGTTTTGCAACATTTTAGCAAACCGACTGTTACCTTACCTTTTTGGCAGGAGCTCACTTAATGCTACTGCTTTATTTGCACTGCTATAATGTTTGGTTTTATAACTGACTGATCAAAATAAACATATTTTGTGAATGTTTACTTTAAGAGAATGTAATTTTGGTTAGATTTTTAATTTCATATCCTGTGTTGTGACGAATAAACCGTAGCTTAGAAATAGTCAGGTTGTCTATTGAGTTCACAATAGTTACAAGGCACCATAAAGCAGGTCTTGGTAAATTTTGTCGTTTGTCTTTCAGTGCTGCAATAAAAACTCCTTGAGGTCTGATAGATGTGTTTTATTTCAATTAAGAATATAAATAAGTCAACTTCAATCTGTCAAACCATTAGATAGTGATTTGTTTATTTTGCTAAATAAAACGAATTATATTTTCTCTTCAGAACAAAAAAAAACATTAAATACCTATGTAGAAAAATAGTAAATTAGGGGCAATTTATCGTTGCCGTATAAGTGTACTAGGATTGTAAATCTTTTAAATGAGACTTTTAGTGATATTCCTTCTGACGTTAGTGTCAGTCTGGGGTTTCCCGGAGCGGAGAGCGGCACAGAACGAAAATTTGATCAAACAACCACACGAAGAAAGAAAGAACAAAGTGCGGGAAACGCCGAGGGATTGCAAAGGGAAATGTGCGACTAGTATAGCTCAAAAAGCAGCCGCCGAGGCCAAGGCGGCACAGGCGGCGCAAAATGCCGCCGGTGCTCAGGCCGCTCACATGGTTAGTACTCCGTGTATACTAAAGAATCAAGCAACAAGAAGACACGCCAAGAACAAATTTCTTGCACTTTGAAAATTGAAAACGAAGACTCTACCAGTCAGATTCAAGATGTATCAATATTTAACAGTATCCTAGATTTGTATAACATACTTTCTATTTTAGGTTTCATTTCTTGAAAATCATTGTCATGAATTATCAATGTACAGTGGCAACTTAATGTCATTGTCAAATTTATTTTAAGAAGATGAGAAGCATTTTGCATCCAAATTTCGATTTAGCTTTTTTGGAATTTTTTACGTTAGCATGATCCTATTCTGTACGGAAAATCTCTTGAAAATCTGAACCTTTACCGATTCAGTCTCAAAGACAAAAAATCTAGTATCAAACCTCTTTTGTCATAATAAATCCATTCAACAAGAGTTCTTGTACTAGCCCTCTAGGTTGATTTTACCGAAGAAGCTAGCGACTTATCCAAGTTAGCAGATCTACTGTTTTCAGAGTAAGGAATGTATTATGAATGGAAGTGGAATGTAGATGATAATAAAATTGAATGTTAAATCCAGGTCAAAACGCAACTGGCGGAGAAAGCGTTGCAAGCCGCTAAAGCGGCCGAGGCGGCGCTCGCCGGCAAGCAGGCGGTGGTGGAGCAACTGCAGCAGGAGGTTAAGGAGGCCGAGGCAGTCGTGGCTGAGAACACGGCCGCCGTGCACCAACAGCAGGGCACCGTCAACGCGGCTGTGCAAGCCGCGCAGCAAGCCACAGCTCAAGTAAGATATTTTTCTATTCTATTGACGCTGTACCACGGGGAAGAAGAAGACAGGAATATAATATACCAATTTATTACAGACTCTTGAAAAGCAGATAGTTTTAGTTCTCGCAACAATATTCCATCAAATATTCCTCCAACTGAACGTATCACAACAATTTATAATACATACCAACTTTCGTTGGGAAATAAATTGTTTATTAGTAAATGGTAATAACTAATTAAGAATAACATTTAAGGGATATGCAACATTATTTTCCTCAATATTTTTCCTTTGACAGCACAAACTAATGTGCCAGGCGACACAGCTCGCTGCACAGTTGGAGAAGTCCGCCCACAATGTACTAGAGAAGACTAAGTTCGGGCTGCAGGAGAAGTGCCACAACTTGTCAGAGGCGCGGGCGCGGCTGGCACACTTGCAGCACAAGTTGCAATGCGCCTGCGCAGAATGCTCGGCCACCAAGCAGGCCGCCCACTGCGCCTGCGAGGCGGCCCGCGCCGCCTGCGGCAATGCTAGGAAGAAGAGACGCGCCATCAGCCAACACACGAGAGTGCAAAGGAAAAACAAACGCGGTCGATGATAAAAACATGATATTTACAAATGGAATGAAGTATTTTGGTATGTATTGGGAACTTTGTGCTTTGCTATCGTTTGTTCGTAAACAAATGTCCTTCAATCCAGTGATCCGATCTGTTTAAAAGTCCAACCGAAATTATGTAATATATACATGGGGGTAGAGTGAACAAGATACATCAATTGGCTTTTTGTATTTACTTGGTTTACTATAGTTTTCTAGTGTTGTATGTTAAGACGTGAAGTTCTTGTAAGCTTTTGATAAAATTTGTTTAAGCTTCTGATATTATAGTTCTAGATGTTATTGTAAATTTGAAGTTTTATTTATTTAATTTGATATCAATCCTTTAAAATGTAAAACTGATCTAAGTTTGTGGAATACTTTTGATTTGAGATGAAAATAAATAGGAAAGGTTTATGCCGTGGAAAATTTTAGATAAAGCTTTTTTTATTAAATTATATTTTACAATTCGTGAAATAGTTTTAGTTTCAAATATTCCCTTAACACAAAACTTATTTTTATCTTATCAAGTTTTCAATTTGTTTATGAGGTTACTTGCAATAGTAATAATTACACTCAAATAAGGGCGGATCCCAGAGGAGGCAGACCTCACTTATATTCACAAGATTAATTCGCATAAGATACTACTACTTACTCCGCTGGCGCAACGACCCAAAGTGGGTCTTGGCCTCCAACACAAGAGAGCACCATCGTCGTCTGTCCTGAGCGGACTCCATAAGATAAGCTGCGCGGAAAAATAAAGTATCTGGGAGGCGGTTTGCCCCATCCAAAGTGTCTGCCTTCTTGTAGGGGATATTGACATAGATTTTTCAGCATCATACCTATATGTGAAAATCAACTTTGTGAATGTAAGTAAACTTGAGTAATATTTACTGCAACTTTAGCGCGTGATTGCGTGCAACTGTCCAACTGGGCAGGGTACCTAATGTCTATTCGCTTTGAGTACATACGAGTACTATCTAATCTTATATCAATTAAGTTTGTGGATAAAAGTGAGGTTTGTCTGCTCTGGGATCCGTCTTTAAGTATCAAGACTACGTTGATTGTCATAATAAAACAAAAGCAATTTTTTTACAAAGTTTTATTTATTATTATTATCTAAATTTTTTACGTTATTTATACAAATTGTAAGTTCATATTGCACTTAACATTTTGGTAGTGATCAAATATGGAATTTAAACTAAAGAAATGTAAGTTTTTACAAAAGATATTTCTGAGATAATATGCAGTTTATATTTAACTGATATCTCCCAAACCAACCGCAACCAAAACTCCATAGTCGGTGGTTATCTTTACCTGTATAGGTCACGTAAACAGAGAAACTTCCAAGTGTTATACTATAACGAAGGTCTGGCAATAGCTACAGACGGGGCTATTAGTTACGAAGTGCAACTTTTATTTATTTCCTGTGTTTCAATAACTAGGTAAATATTTATCAATATTTGCTTATTATTTAGGCAGTCTTACTTATTAAAAAAATTGAATAGGTAACATCGAGTGATGCAGTATTAAAAAGCGAATTTTGTTGAAGACGAATGAAATCTACACTTATAAAAAACTTTTTCATATTTATAATGATTACTGGGGATGTAAGAAATGTACGAGTTTTTATACAAAAAATTGAAATCCGATAATCTTATACATACATTTTTACACAACTATTAATATAAAGAATTTTTAAATAACTAATAATTACAACTCGAGTCACGAAAATAAATTCTGCTTAAAACTCAATTCTCTCTACAAAAATATAAAATTAACTAAATGCGAATTAATTTACACCTCTGAGCTTTGTAATACTTGTCTCATATTTTTATTACCTTAAATAGACCCTAATAACCTTAAATCTAGCAGTTTTATATCATTTATTAAATAAATATTTTAAATATCTATTCTATTTTTAAGGATAGAAAGTTATTTTTCTATTTAATGTCGATTTCTCTAATATTAATCAACTATACTAAATGCATCGTTAAGATTTTGCGGACTAAATGCTAAGTTGCTGTGCTTATAATTAACGTATGGTGACATGGTAGCTGATGATGCAAAGTCTGGGTTTACCGCGCCGGGTAGACCGAAATCATCATCAGCCAGCGCGCTTCGATCGTTGTAATTCGCGTAGTATCTGGCCGGAGGTTCCGCGTATCTTCCCCCGACTATGACGTCATCCTCCGCCTCGTCTCTGATCAATGAAGACTTCACAGGCATGCTCCTTCCCCTAAACCTTTCAGCTCTTTTCTGTTTCTTCCTTTTATTAAACACATCCATCTTTAACGTCTTCTCAGAATTGTATACGTCAGAAAATATATTCTCATCGTCATCGATGCTTAGCGGACCCCCGTAATCTGGGCTCCGGACTTTAGTTCGACTTTTCTCAGGCGTTCCGAAATTTTCATCGAAATCATTTAAGTAAATGGTATCTATTATTTTTGATTTATGGTCTAAATAATCCGGTTCATCCAAATCGATCGGATCTGACAACTTTGGTCGCGGAGGATTTGGAACTTTTGCTACTGTTTTTACTTGCATAGTATGGAAGTCTGGCCGATCACCATAATTTCTTTTTGGGGTCTTGTTTATCTCGTATTCGGGGCCCCGTATTTGGTTGAATGGACGTTTATCGGAAGATGCGAAATTTCCGTCGAAATCATTGAAGAAAATAGGTTCCTTCTTTTTCGCCTTCTGCTCTACATAATCGTGGTCGTCATCATCTACCGAATCTGAAAACTTTTGCCGAGCGAATTTCGGAACATCTGGTACTACTTTAATTCGTCCTCTATACACATCCGGGGGATCTGCA
>QDHC01006429.1:185068-196555 GCA_013186455.1 Papilio dardanus tibullus
CTTCAGAAATATTAAAATTTAATTAAATACGAGTCCTATAATGTTTTTATCCCGTCTTTTTTAAAGTTATTACTGGGCTGTTTGTAGCGAAATATTGATTACATTTATTTTCAATAGATGGCGCTTAACTAAATAAACTTATTAAATACATATTTTATAGCCGTATTCCAACAGAAGGAGGTTATCAAGTCAATGAGTATTTTTTTTACTTTGGTGGTTGTAGCAATGAAACAAAAAGAGATCAGTGGCTTGAAAAATTTAATTGATTTTCTTTTAATTACATAATAACACTATGCTAAAATAAATACAGAAGTTGTATTGATATCTTCTTAATTATATGTTCAATTTAAATAATTATTAATAATTCAATTATATACGAAATTCGTAAAAGCGTCTACACTAATTATTTATTTACAATTATTAATATTATTCGAGCAAACTTTTTAATTCTTTATAATGAAAAGGAATATTGTGGATAGAGAATAACATCACAATTTTGCGAATTACAAACTAATAAATATGTAATATTAAAAAAATGTGTTTTATAAAGATAATTGCGATTTATTTACTATGAGCTTTTGTCGCCAAATTCAAGAAGTGAGTAATCAAAGTTTAAGTAATTGATAATTTGGAACTAGCTGTTGTTCGCGTGGAATTAAATAATATAGCCTATGTTACTCGGGGATAATGTAGCTTTCTAATAGTGAAAGAATTTTTAAAATCGGCCCAGTAGTTCTTGAGTTATTTCAAAACATACAAAAATACAAAGTTTTTCTCTTTATAATATTAGTATAGATAATTCTATAACTGTTTAAAAATACGTCAATCAGAGAAATAACCAAAAGTAGACCTGTTATTAAAAGTTACTAATTATTATATTTTCCCTTATTTTAATCTGGCGACATTTATAACATATAAAAAATTCTCAGATTTAATTACATTAGTCAATACACTTACAGTACTCATGTTTGGAAGAAGAGTTGTTTATTGACTTATGCCGTACTCAGAATCGTTAAATAACTAAGGGACTCTCTTAACACAACAATAAAGATGTATGAGAAAGGGGTATAGTAAATTAAATGTAAGAAATCTTCAGTAAGGGACAGCTTAATTGATCATTAACCGACTCTGAGTGCGACCGCGAATAGATCTAATATCGGACAACCCGTATGAATACACAATTTTAAATATACAGTGAGAAGACGAAATGTTTTTTTATATGTATTGCGAAGAACAATAAAAAATAAACAGTTAAATCAAAGAAGGGTTTCATAGTTAGATTTTAAAAATTACGGTGAATAAAAAATATATTTACCTTATGTTACTCGGGGATAATGTAGCTTTGTAATGGTGAAAGAATTTTTGAAATCGGCCCATTAGTTCCTGATTTATTTCGATACATACCAAAATACAAAGTTCTTTATAATATTACTATAGATTATTATTTTCACGAAACTTAATTTGATTAATCGAATTTTAAAGTATGCCCAAATAGCATGTCATTTGTTTGGAATTCGGTATTTATGCGTGGTCATAACAGGCGCTGTTACATATTTAAATGACGTTTCAGAATTTTGCCTAAAATAGCTCGATAGTCCAATTTCCACTACCAAATCTCAAGCAGGTTAAACTGTCGAACTGCAAAGTTCTCAGTTTTACCTACACACGTCAGTTTTAACTGCGCAGAACTGAGGAGCTACCCAAATACATTTCGATTGGCGATATCGCTGATGAGATCGACAAAAATGACTATAACAATGATATTCGATAAGTCGTGTGCTTATCACGTGTGAGATATCGAACGTCGCACTTATTCCATACATTTTTGTTGTTCGCCATCGAATAGCTTTATCGCATGTATTGTAACCCCTCCGTGCAGTTATAACTGAGCATTAGTAACTGGATTTAGATATTTCTTATTATATTTTCCTATTGTTCTTCGCAGTACAACTTTAATTCTATGCTTAAATACTAATCGGCGAGCGAATACCGCGCTCCGGATTGCCTGCCAACGCCTCACTGTAGCACAACGAATATCACGTTAAAAAACTTTAATTTAATTGCAAAAATATCAATTGACGATGTATCCATATAATATACTCGTTACTTAGTATTTGATAGGAGAACGCCTCTACTAAGACATAGTAAAAAATAGTTAAGTAAGAGCCCTAATTATATTGCTAAAAGTGTTTTGGTAAATAAAAGTTTTAAACTTTTTATTTTTATATTATTTTTTAAGTAGTATTATTATAGATGGTTTATACTACCAAATAATTCAGTTTTAAATTCATTTAATAATTAAACTAAGGACTGTCATAGATTAGTGAGAACTTAGTTCTCACTAGTTAATGGAAGTTCTTAAAAGTAAACCTAAATATCAAATATGTAATCTCGTAAATTATTAAGTGGATTTTTAAAGTAGGAATATTTATATTTATTAAACTGTTTTGTAATATAATTTGTATAACAATGGAGATTAGATTTTATCTACTGAAAATTAACTTGAAATCTTCTCAAAATAGCTGCGTGAAATGAAACGCATCATTTTAAGACCAAGATCGTATATGGATATGACGTCAATAGAATATAATTTTATTAAAATCTGTAATCTAGGTGTTAAAGGCACGCGAGGTGTATGTACAAGTCCTCAGTTGACGTTGGCATGACAATGTATTGTGCAATTGTCATCATAACTGTACCAGAGAACTGACCGTCACAATATTAACGCACCTAGAGTAATCACTAAAGCCTTTTACACACTAGGATAGTATTTTAGTCGAGTAGCAAGTAGCAAGTGTCCGAACAAAGGATTTATTTCTATTCTAATAAAATGTCGCTGTTTGGACACGTTTAGTTACTAAATTACTACCCTAGTGCGTAGGTTTAGGCCTAAACGAGCCCGAACAATAGTAAATCGGATAAATGCTACTTGCTACTCGACTAAAATACTATCCTGGTGCGAACAAGCTTAATAGTGTAGAATTAGTGTTGGAAATCTACACTGAACAACTGCTTAAGTAATTAAATATGTATTTACTGTTTGAGATGAACTTGAAAAAGTATATTATATCAAAAAAAAATAATTACCAGAATACACAAATAAATTGTATAGAAATATATAAAACTAGGTGCTGTTCGCGACTTCGTCCGAAATAAAAAAAAATAGCTTATGTTACTCGGGGATAATGTAGCTTTCTAATGGTGAAAGAATTTTTTAAATCACATAGAAAATTAATTAATAAATAAAAAATACAATAATTTTGTATATTTTTAAGTTAAAAATATACCTTTAATTAAGTTATGAAGACAATTGCACTTAAGTTTGCTTAAAGGAAGTACTGATATGTTAAACTCTTCATATATGAAAAAATCTTAATAATATATAAATAATTTTAATTTAATACTGAAAATAAAACGAAGCGACCTCTTTCATGAATTAATTTGACATAGTAAAATACATTGAAATTATATTTGTTCTAATTTTAAAAATGAACTACGTGAAAGTCATTTTATTTCTATTAATTTAAACGATTAAAATAAACATGGTAAAATGAAGAAACTTTTTTTTTAGAGATACGCTTCGTCTCGTTTCATTATCAAGCGAACACTCGGTGATTAATAAAGCCCAAGCTCTTTTAAAAATAAATTTATTTACAAAAAAATACTAATTTACGTGTGAGATTGCATCGCGTGATTTAATAATAATAATTAACTATAAAAATGGACTATTATGTTTTAAAATCGATTAATTATTTTAGAATATCTTTGATATAAATGTACATTAGTTTATCTACAAACGTGACGATGAAAAGACCCTGTTTATAACAAGACCTACATTATAGACGGCTGTATGACGAGGGAACTACTCATTCAATTTAATTTTACGTCCGTTGATTTTTAATAAAAACTTTGTTTAAAATTCTCATCCTTATTCAATGATTAATTGTCAATCATAATTTCTAATATTAAAAAAAGAATCGTGTGTTATAAACGCTGTAATCTTAAAAACCATGGTAACTTATTCTTCCTCGTCGTCCGTCTTAAGATCTGTTATCGAAATAGAAACAAGAAAACGTAGGTCTATCATTCAATACTAAGAGATTGCATAAATAATACAAAAATTAACATTTAAACTCATTGAGTCGCTTCAGCGGTGTGGTAATGTGACTGATGGTAGCGCCAAACCTGCGGCGGAGAGTATTCCACGGGAACCTCCTGAGCGGTGCCTCCCGCGCCCCACATCAACACCGTCTGTCGCGGCATCTCCGAAGGCTGGGTCTGCTGCAGTCTCTCCTGCTCAGTAGACCCACTGGACCCTCCCGGACTGGGCCCCGGCACCACACTGGGAGACCTCCTCTCCTGTCCAGTCACGGGACTCATGTACCGTCCCGTACTATCAACATACGTGTACTCTCTCGAAGGTGGCCTATGGTACGTTGGAGCGACCTCATAGCCGGGCGGTGGTGCCGGTTCTAGGAAGCCATTCGGCGCGTAAGGAGTATAATGGTACGGGAGAGGTTTATATTGATGAAATAGATTGTCTGCCGCTAAAAATCTATCATCTAGAGGCGGTGGCGCGTAATGTAATGCGGGTGCTGGAGGATATTCCCCGTAAGGACCCGTGTAAGCTCCGTTGAGGTTAGTATACGCTGCTGCAACAGCGTCAGCAGCTAAGTAGTCAACTGGAGGAGGAGCCGGTGTAGAAGGAACTCTGCGCTTGTTCCTGCAAGTTGAGAGGAAGTCGCGTAGCTGAGTCTTGTACCGTCTCGCGGCTCTGGGAGGAGTGGTAACTGTGGACTCACAGCCCGACAGCTGTTCGCTTTCGGAGAAATATAAACTGGTGAGGCCCGTGTCGAGGTAGCTCACTTTGAAATCCATCGTCCTTTTTCCTAGAAGATCTCTTCCCTCCTCTTCCCTGAAATGAACAGAAAATAAAATTATAGAAAGTAGTGAAGATTCAGTAAGAAAAGATAGAAAACCATTATTCCAAAAAATATATAGGAACATACATTAACGGTCGATGAGTACTGATGACGAAGTCGGGCTTAGAGTTCTTGTAGACAAGTCTGGAAGAGGTCTGTAGCCATTGCCACTGGCCGTCCTTGGTCTGGAAACGATACGCGATCATCCCCGACGCGCCAGTCTTTAACACTGAAACAATAATAGCTTCGAAGAACATCTGAGCACACAACTTTCCTCCCAGGCCTAAACTTTTTCTAAATTTTGAATTTTAATGCCATACTGTTGTCAATTTGCGCCATTTATCAAATTCGAAGTATTTCGGTGTTGCTTTTAAAGGTAAAGTCAGCTTACACTCTTGATGTGCGCTGGCCACATAAGCCAGGTCGTCGTAGTGCACGAGGTCGTAGCCGCCCATGTTGGCCAGCTCGGCGTCCGTGTAACCCAGCAACATTTTGCCCCTGAAACATATCATTTAAATAACACCATTGACAGAAATATCTCCGTGGATTGTGGAAATGCGGATGTTGATTCTGACATGAATGCGTATCGTAGATGTTTGAACACCATGGTGGGAGTTTCTAAGACAGGACGTTACATTACATGGTATAACAGAATAGATATTATAACAAAGTTATGGTATGACACTACGTCCTGTCGTAACTCCGTCAAAATAATATTAAACATTGAATTTCTTAAGCCTTGTATCAAGTCCGTGCCGATCATTTTCAAGCATCAAAAACCCATAACATCACAAAGTATCAATAAACGCATTGGCCACGCCGTCTCTCTTGTTTGACAATTATACATTTTGTACGGGGCATTCGGTTTCGACCGAAAAAATAATTGATAGTTAAAATTATGCCTCGTTCCGTTCCACTCGCTCATTTCTGTTGTATCCTGTTTGGAATATGAGGCTCACAGGCTATTTTTTCCCAATCAGAATCAACGATACAATGTTACCTTTTATCTAATCCCAAAACATTTATAAACCTTTGCACTGCATAAGTCTTCATACCATATTTGATTAATCTTTAAAAACAAGTCTATAATTAAAGCTGCACTTATAAAGTGATCACTATTAGAAGTTTCTCTTTTGTTTTCTGCGTTTTGTTTTCGGTTGCATTTTAATGACGGATAGGTTGATAAACTACTAGGATTATGTTATCATGTTTATGCCTTTATAAGTTCGTTATTCGGTATAATTTTGCTGTTAATGTGTGGTGTAATTATTTATATACTTACCTTTGGTCCATTGAGACTAAACAGAGATCGAGTTTGTGTTTGCTCTTGAACATAACTTCTTTCTGCGGTATTTCTAGCAGGCTGGGCGGGCCAAAGGGAGCGCAGATTGCAAACAGAGCTAATGGAGGTTCCTCAGTCTTCTTGTTTTGACCATGGAGAACTTTTATACGACCTCGAATATCGAGCCTCTGTTGAAGAAAATAAATACATATTACAGTTGGAGCAAAATAGTTAAAAGTAATAATTGTAAAACTAGCTTCACTATTAAATAATTTCTATCCATCACTTACCAGGAATCCAGAAGTGTTGTCGAGTAAACATCTAAATCGGACTGTGAAACTCCTTTCTAGATGATGAGTTCTTTCTGGTCTGAGAACATCTTGGAGGGTTAGGTTGCTAGATTCCGGTGATAAGAAGGAGTTCCATAACAATTGCCGCTGCAACTCCTCTCTGTCTTCTGAATGCACCAGCTCGTATACTGACTGGTGGACTATGTCTGACTGTAACAAAAGGAAAATAAGAAACTGTAATCTATGGAGAATAAAATTAAAATATGGTACAAATGCTGTTTGTTTATCAATACAAATGAGAAAGTAATTAACCAAATGACATCCAATTAAATCTAAGTAATGAAAACGGGTCTTAACCAGCTAAGGGAAAAATAACGAAAAGCGTAAAAAGAGCAAGTCATCATTGAACCATAAATCAATAAACCATCGATAACCCTAGAAATCAATTCGTGCTCCATCATTACAAAATCATCTGTAACGAAGACGGACATGTTAATTTTGGTTTTCCAATAAGCTATTAAGAACCTTTACCCAATAAGTTAAGGTGTAATTTCGCTTACAATAGTTTGATAGATAAATTAAACACGTCATGCAACAAAAGTTCGAGTAAATAATGCGGATAACGCGCTGACAACAAATGATGCAAGTACAAAACTAATTGATAATCAATGGGGATCCCTCAGGGCACTATACTTGGCCCCCTGTTTTACAAAGCTGTCATGTAAATGAATCATACGGATACAAAAATATTTCGTGAGCTTACGTAGATAGAATGGGGTTCTGTTAGGATGTGGGTTCAAACATATTGCATTGGCATAAATGTCAGAGGATGATTTGTTGGGTAATTGCTTTTGGTAACCCGTGTTCCGGGGTCGGACATTGTTGCTATGGTAGTAAGCATTGTTTTGTTGATGTATCGTTTTTGATAAACCTTTGTTTCGCCTATTGTTTATTAAGTAATTATATTTTTGTTAAAAAATTTAGAATATAGCATTCGTATTTTATTCTTTTCTTGTTAGAAAATAATGTCAGTGTTTATACAAGATGAACGACTGAATTACATATTTATAAAATCAATCAAATTAGCAGCACCTACAAGTTCATTTGATATTACAATACAGTAACAGACCCTAACGATCTTTAAAAACTCAAGCTGGGCTTTAAAATTAATGGTCAATGAACACCGCGGAGAATCCCATTATATCACCCCTCTGTTTATGACTTTTTACTTATTTAGCAGACCCCAAACGTGTAGTCTGAAAGCTCCGCACCAGGTGGCGTTGGTATCGATCTAGTTTATGATTCCATAATGTGTACAGTTGGATATTGTTTAATTGATGGGAGTTGCGGTAAATTAAGATAAATATAACCTTTCCTACGCAGTAACCTTTATAATGAAAGCCAAATTGATTGATAGGCTTATACGCAAGGAAATATTTTACAATAATACCTCATACTTAAACAGTAAGTTGAGGTCTCGTTATTGGAACCAACTTTTGGTTTTTAGCTATAGTAGCTAGCCATCGAGTAGCCAAAGCAAATGCTGTAATAATTAGGTAAAAAATATTTAGCTCTTTATAGTTCGTCTAATGTTTTTTCAATAGATTAGGGACTACCCTCATGTCTTAGAACATTTATTCGTCTATAGTGTGTTTACAATCACAACAAAGCATCTATACCCTTACATATCGGTTCGTGCGCGTGCCGTGCGTCTGCCAGGAAGTGGCAAGTGGCCCGGCTCGATTTAATGATTTCCAAATCGATTTGTTTAATCGCAACTCACCCCTGCGGTGACGGACAAAGACTAACTTGCAAGAGAACGGTATTAGGTATAAAACAAGGAATAGGTTTGTAACTTGTGTTATCGAGTAATTTAATGAAAAAATACAACTTGAATTTAATGCTACGGAAGTGGAAGGACAACTTGTGATAAATAGATAAATTGTTACATATAAATATAAAGGTATGCTGGTAATAGTTTAATTAGATTCTAAAAGTAGGCCGTCAAGTGCATATTTCTAATGATATGTAGGAAAGGCATGTCTTAAAAGGCTTTTCTAAAAAGTTAAAAAGGTCGGTTCACCAAGTTTTTGTCCTCCACTTTAAAAAGCTAAACCGGTGCTGAATATAATATCTGATTCTTCTTTAATCTTTGACAAAGTTCAGGTAACAGTATTTTTCGGTGATATACAAAACAAAGGCGGCTTGGAACAGGGTGGTAGGAAAATAAAATTTATATAGCCACGATTGTATTCGACTGAAAGTTTTATAGCGTGGGGTCGGATTTGAACAGAAATTGGGGGTTTTTAACTCCGATAGTAATATTTCACTCTGACTTTATTAGCTACGCGAATAGCAATTATTAATGATACAGGTTTTATAAGGCCATTTTTTTACGTCTGCATATGCGTTGCCTACCTTTAATCTACGGAGGATGAGACGCACAGCAAGAGGATAATACCTCTTCTTATGGGTCTCCTCCCCCGCCACTCCACTTCTCCATCCCATCCCAAGAGAAAGTGGCCTAAATTTAGGCCTCCGGCGCCACACTCGACCGAAACACGGAATAGCTTCCATTTGACGCCTGTCTTCTGTGTGGTCGTGGTATTTCACCGGGCGAGCCGGCCAATTCGTGCGATGATGTTAAAGCGGACTCTGCCACTATTGAAATGATTTATTATCGATTAGTCTAAGTGTTCACTTTTTAAATGAGAGATAAAAACCATGACTATTGTTTCCGATTGTCAACTTTTTCATCTTTTGTTATGTCATTGTAAAAACCTTGCATATCTTATAATCAACGGTAAGATTGACATTTAGGTTTAAAAAATGTAATTGTAATGCTACAAGGCTTACATATCTTCTAGCTTTGAAAAAATTAAGAATACAATACAACCATATTTGGTTTCCCTATTGTTTATCGTTCCATAGAATACGAATTGTATAAAGCCGGCTATAGACGCTCGGTATTAACTGCACAGTTCGATTGCGCAGTTAAAACTGACATGTGCAGGCAAAACTGAGAACTATTGTATACAAATCGAATGGGTAACAGTGGTAGAGCCCGCTTTAAGATCTTCGCACGAATTGTCCGGCTCGCCCGGTGATATACCACGAACACACAGAAGCACAGTAAGCGTGAAATGGAAGCTATTTCGTGTTTCGTCTGATGAGTGTGGTGCCGGAGGACTAACTTTTAATCCACTTTCCCTTCCTATTCTTTTCCTATAAGGAAATCATGGGAAGAGGAAGTGGATTTTCCGGAGGAGGGGGCGCATAGGGAGAGGAATTATCCACTTGCTGTGCGTCTCTTACTAAGCTTAAGGGTAGGCAACGTATCTGTAATTGTGGATGTCTATGGGCAGCGGTCGCTTCGCTATTTCAGCGAGTTCAGGTGGCCGCTTGCTCGTTTGCCACTTTATAATATAAAAAAAAGTTCAAATTGACGCGTGTACGTCCGTTTTAACTGTACAGTTACATAACTGAACGTCTGTAGCCTGCTTAATATTTTTTTCATATCACAAGTTATTCAACATACTCTGTATGAATCATTCATAAAGTAATTGTATTGTATACAATTGCTGTTTTCTTCTATATATCTTTAATTGTCCATTTCTTTAGTTAGTTATTAATATTTATATTGTCGCGGTTTAATATTTATATTGCAAATTGTACGCTTTGTCGCGTAAGCTCGCAGCCAAAGTTCAGCTAGCGGTTGCTCCTTTCTTCCTCTAGACGGATTTAAAAAATATAGCCTTTGTTACGCGGGGATAATGTAGTTTTCTAACGGTAGAAGAATTTTTGAAATCGGTTAAATACTTAAGTTATTTCAATGCACACTAAAGTACAAATCTTTCCTATTTATAATTTTAGTATAGATTTTGATACACTTCGGGTTCGTTACCCTAGTTAGTTGAACGTTCATTTAATTGTTCTTGAAAACATAAAGATAGTAAACTGAACGTGTTTTGTTTCGGAAATTGGTATCTGATTTCCGATGGGTCTTAAGATTAGCAATGAACCTGTGATCATTAAATTTTAAGTCGAACGTTTTATTCACAAATCCCAATTAACTCGTTAAATTATAATCAAAGCAATAACGAACAAAGAAAAATAAACGAACGCCATGAAATAACTGGCTGAAAACGTTAACGCAGTTTTTAGCAGTTATATTCCATTTGGCGATAAGGGCGCGATATAAAAAAAGAACCTTCGATAAACGGAGGGTAGTTTAATGAAAGTTAAAGTCGTTTTAAGTACACTTATCGCTGTAATTAATATTTTTATGGTGCCAGCGAGGCGAGTTTGTTTCCAAAACGTCCCAACGCTACGTATATTTTGTTGATTAATACTGCGGTATCATTTATTCGGGAAATTAGGTCATTTTTTATTTTAACCAAATGTTATAATTAATTAAGAGAAAATACAGAACACGCGTGTTAGATGGAATAAAGCGTTTGTTTATGGTAAAGAATTAAGGACTTGTATTTTTTTAATATTATTATTACTCGTAATCACGTTTAATAATGTATTAAATGGTTTATTTGAGTTATTAACTGCCTCTAAGAGCTAGTGATTAACCGATAAAGGACCCTTAAACAAACACTTAGTAAAAACATCTATACTAAAGAACTGCTTAACCTTTTAACGACCAGAAGGCTGTTAGCCAATTGACTTGATTAATTAAAAAAAAATACAAACCTGATGGAATCCAAGGTAGCTTTCAATGCTGTGGGTAGCGAAGAAAACCTCCCCTTCGCATGTCAGGATCATCAGAAAACCGTTGAGAGCCTGCAGATATTAAACAAATAGTGTAAGGTGGTAAAGTTAACATTTGGTATTGAAAAATTGCAGCAGTATAGTTTTTTATACAGGAATAATAAAACCTTTAAAAGCACGTAAATCAAAAGTGATTAAAGTTTTTTTTTGTGACTGAAGGTCACTGTTTGCCTAGAGGAGGCATTTACAGATTCACCGGGCTTGAGGTGGCAGG